>OU342605.1:0-331287 GCA_910589645.1 Tinea semifulvella
GGCCAACCGCGACAACACGGTTTGCCGCCGCCACCGGACACTTAACGTGCGCCGATGCGGCACCGAAGTCAGTGACGCGGACCTGACTCACCTTAACGTCAGGAACCGCGCACTCGCCGACGCCCGCGACGGCCGCCGCCACCTCCTCCGACTCGACCGAGTCATCCAGACCGACGACGCGGAACTCCGCGCACTTCATCGGTCTGGTGACCCTGACGTACCCGTCTAGAGGGAAGATCCCTCGGATCTTTTGGGCGAGGGCGTCCGCCTTGTCGCCGCTAGCCGAGCCTGCAATCTCCAGCATCCGCCCCCCCGAGATGGACTGGCGGAATTTCACCGAAGGGATGCCGATCTCCTCCAAATCGACACCCCTCTTGGCCTGGTCCAAGACTGACTTATATGTCACGCCCTTGGCCAGGCCTTCCGGCGTGATGTTAATAATCACCGCCGTCGTTCCGGGGGGGCGCGGGCGCCGGTTCCGGACTCTCTTTCTCGGCGCCGGAGCGGGTGCAGGAGCAGCCGCCGGAGCCGAGAGCGCAGCCGCAGACCGAGCCGCCTGCTGCCTCCTTTTCCGCCTTGTGTTCCGAGACACTACCTCGGACCACGTCTCCGGACCGGCAGTGTCTCGGACCTTCTCGGCCGGAACACTCGTCCGCGGTGCGGGCACCGGAGCCGGCGCGCTCGCCGGGGGCGGCGGGCCAGTCTTTTGTCTACCTAACGGCGGACGGACAGGTCTCACTGGCAAGGCGGCGGCGCCCAGATCCTTGCGTAAGGAGTCTACGCTCGCCTCGATCTTCTTGCCAATGAAGACCGTCAACGTCCTTTGTAGGGACTCCGCCATGGCATCAAACCGGTTATCCGGCTCGTCTGCTCTCCCCGCGGAGCGCGTCGTCGGCGACGGCGGCAGGGGCAGCTCTTCAGGGCGGACTGGGGAAGAACAAGGAGGAGGAACCGAGTTCCTCCACTCCTTCATTTCCTCCCTTAGAGCCGCCATCCCCTTACGGAGATCCTCATGCTCAGCGGTCAGCCGGGCGTTCTCCGCCCGAAGCCTTTCGACTTCGTCGGAGGCCGTCCGGCCCCGCAGCTCGTCAAAGATCTCCGTTAAGGAGACCATAGCCTCATTTAGGGCCCTGACATAGGTACCCTTTAAATTTGTGCTCGTCCTGGCCACGGTTTCCACGGACTCAACGTCCGTGCGGAATCGCTCCAGGAGAACACTGGGGTCCTCCCTTGTCAGGGCCACTGGCTTCCTGGCCCTCAGCATTCGAGCGCTCGCCGACATCTTGGCGACCTCCTCCTCGGCCTCGATTTGCAGCTGTTCCCGCTTTTTCTTAAGGTAGGCCTCCTTTGCGCGGGCGAGGCCAACGTACTCCCCGGTGGTGGGGGGTCTGCCTCTCCCGCGCTTGGCCACGCTCAAGCTCCTGCTTGTCGAGGTCGTCTCGGTGTCGTCCGCCGAACTTGACGACAAGTGCTCCGCCTCCTTGGTGCGCTTGACAGGGCGGCGGACAGGTGCGTCCCGCCAGAGCCTTCCGCTCGTTCCCTCCTGCGCCGCCTCCGTCACTGGGGCGTCGGTCACCTCCACCAGGTCACCGTCATCACTGCTGCTGCCGCAGCTGGCCGGTGCGCGTGCAGACGCGGCCATACTCTTCTTCTCCTCTCGTTTTTGGGTTTTATGTTTTTGCATGTTTGTTCCCACGAGTATAAACTTTGTGTATTGACTCAAAATTTGAGTGCAGCTAACGACAGGTCCACCTCCCTGCCGTTGAAACCCTCTCGCGGCTGCACAACACACTTAGGGCTGAGGGATTTTTTATAGTGGTTTTTAAGTCACTTCCACTTGGGCCGGGCGGTTAAGCCAGGCCCGTCGTTTCCCCGCTGAAGCTGCGCGAAATCGTAAGACGTGACTACGCTTCCGCACAGCTCCATCAGGGAGCTACGACCAACGGTGGCCGGAAAGGTAACACCTTCCCGAACCTGTCCGACTGCACAAGAGTACAGCCAGACCCGCCGCTATTCCTCCGCAATGCAGAGGCGCTTCGCAAGGGCCACCCGGACCCCGCGGAACACTCCGGCGGAGGCCAAAGGAGCCAAGCCCCTTCGCCAGTCCGACTTACACAGCCAGACCCGCCTACGTCCACTCGAAATCTACACAGAACACATTGAGGCCGAAAATAAATAATTGAAATTTTGTTGGCGGAGCACGTAGTTCCGCCACTATCCCCCGTCCGCACCACGCACCTACCAACGAGGTGGGCCCGCGGAGGGGTGGTTGTGCTCTGTGTAGATCTCGGGACTTTATGTGCGTGCTTTTCACTGCAAAAGGATTACAGCGAAAAGCACGCACATTTTCTCCTCAGTGGCCAAGCCACCCAACCGACCGGTGCGGCCCATTCGCCTCTCTGACCAGAGGGCATCGGGGCCAGCACCGAGCTCATTCGCCCCCCTAAGAACTCTGGGGGCATCGGAGCTGCTCTCCGCACCAACCGCCAGACTGGAACTTGGCAGCCGGTGCTCCTCCTCGTACCGATGGCCTGACTGTGTACTAGGCCATCGATACTCCTCCTTCTTCGGGGCCAGATTGGGACTTGACCCCGAAGACTCCCGACGCCCCTTGGACTAGAGTCCACCAAGCGGACGCCGGGGAGCTCATTCGCCCGAACTGTCGACGGCATCGGAGCTGGCCCACTGCCACTGCAGAATCCTTTTCCTGACTCTTACAGGATCCCTGGATTTTGGGCCTAGGGAGTGGTGGTATTCTTCAGCCGCCACCACACGGCGAAACCTAACCTTTTTTTTTTTTTTTTTTTTCGTCAGGAAATCCCTACGGATACCAATCCCCGCTGTGGAGGCAGCAGGGAAAGGTTATGTCGGACTCGCACCGACTAAAACCTGACGGCGTTCCTCCGTGGCGCCTGAGTGGCGGCTTCGCGGGAGTCCGTTAGGAAACGTCCGCTAACCGCCGGCGCTGTCCGCCTAGGCAGACCCTCCAGTGAGCAGGAGGAGATGGAACACGGGAGCACCACGTGCGCCATCTCTCGCCCTCGCGAGTAGGTCACACTCCATGACCTGACTCGGGCGTGCGTGCACTCGCTAACCGTAAAGAAGTTTACGGCAAGGAGTGCACGACTTGCCTCCCTAGAGTGGTCTCGACGCGGCCGGCTGTGAGCACGTAACCGCGGAGACCACCGCTCCTTCGCGACTTCCGAGAGCCGCGAGTCGACCTCCGACCACCACCACCCGTCTGGTGGGCTGGGTCAGAGGCCGACTCCGTCGTCACCTCCGACCGCCTGCCCCCACGCCCGCATTACCGGTTACGTTGGGCGCGGTCGTCGGCCCCTCCACTCCCTGACGGCCAGGTCCCAGTAGCCATTTCAGGGTCCCCCATCCATCCGACAATGGCGGGGTGAGGGTTCCATCGTCGTTCCGTCTTACTGGTTAGCTGGGGCAGGCCGACGGTGTCCCTATCTCCCCCGATTTTCATCTCCCAGTGACTGTGTCGGGGCCCCCTAGCACGAACGAAACACCAGGGGATCTCCTCCTTACTCCTCCACCAGAACCGCCGGTCTAGGCTGGGACCCAGCCGACGGTGCTTCCAGCTTCCCGACAGCCAAACCCAGTGACTGCCGGGCCCCCCGGCCAAACGCAGAGCCATTATACGAATGGCGCAGGGGATCTCCTCCTATCTCCTCCACCAGAACCGCCGGTCTGGGCTGGGAACCAGCCGACGGTGCTTCCAGCTTCCCGACAGCCAAACCCAGTGACTGCCGGGCCCCCCGGCCAAACGCAGAGCCATTATACGAATGGCACAGGGGATCTCCTCCTTCTCCTTCTCCTCGCCTCCTCAGTCCCTCGACCCAGTCCAAATCAAGGTCGGGGGACCGAGGTCCCTCCTCCTGTGAGGGCGCTCCTCCGCCCATAATCTACTCTAGGCATCGGAGCGAGGCTCTACGCACAACGCGAGCTGCCTGGGTGCAAGACTCGCGGTGCTCCTACCTGCCCTGCAGCCAAATCCCAGTGGCTATCAGGGCTCCCGACCGTCCCTCTGGCACATGGCCTAGGACCCCGGGTCTCCTCTCGCACACCGCGAGTTGCCTGGGTGCAACTTAGTTGGCGGTGTGCTCCTCCTCGTGTGCCGACGGCCCTTATTATGTACATAATCGGGCGGTCGGCACTCCCCTCTCTTCGGCAGCCAGACTGGGACTAGGCCGCCGAAGACTCCCGACGCCCCTTGGACTAGAGTCCACCAAGCAGGCGCCGGGGAGCTCATTCGCCCGAACTATCAACGGCATCGGAGCTGGCCCACTGCCACTGGCAGAATCCATTTCCTGACTCTTACAGTATCCCTGGATTTTGGGCTTACGGGAGTGGTGGTATTCTCCAGCCGCCACCACACGGCGCGGCGAAACCTAACCTAACCTAACCTAACCTAACCTAACCTAACCTAACCTAACCTAACCTAACCTAACCTAACCTAACCTAACCTAACCTAACCTAACCTAACCTTTTTTTTTTTTTTTTTTTTTTTTTTCGTCAGGAAATCCCTACGGATACCAATCCCCGCTGTGGAGGCAGCAGGGAAAGGTTATGTCGGACTCGCACCGACTAAAACCTGACGGCGTTCCTCCGTGGCGCCTGAGTGGCGGCTTCGCGGGGGTCCGTTAGGAAACGTCCGCTAACCGCCGGCGCTGTCCGCCTAGGCAGACCCTCCAGTGAGCAGGAGGAGATGGAACACGGGAACACCACGTGCGCCATCTCTCGCCCTCGCGAGTAGGTCACACTCCATGACCTGACTCGGGCGTGCGTGCACTCGCTAACCGTAAAGAAGTTTACGGCAAGGAGTGCACGACTTGCCTCCCTAGAGTGGTCTCGACGCGGCCGGCTGTGAGCACGTAACCGCGGAGACCACCGCTCCTTCGCGACTTCCGAGAGCCGCGAGTCGACCTCCGACCACCACCACCCGTCTGGTGGGCTGGGTCAGAGGCCGACTCCGTCGTCACCTCCGACCGCCTGCCCCCACGCCCGCATTACCGGTTACGTTGGGCGCGGTCGTCGGCCCCTCCACTCCCTGACGGCCAGGTCCCAGTAGCCATTTCAGGGTCCCCCATCCATCCGACAATGGCGGGGTGAGGGTTCCATCGTCGTTCCGTCTTACTGGTTAGCTGGGGCAGGCCGACGGTGTCCCTATCTCCCCCGATTTTCATCTCCCAGTGACTGTGTCGGGGCCCCCTAGCACGAACGAAACACCAGGGGATCTCCTCCTTGCTCCTCCACCAGAACCGCCGGTCTAGGCTGGGACCCAGCCGACGGTGCTTCCAGCTTCCCGACAGCCAAACCCAGTGACTGCCGGGCCCCCCGGCCAAACGCAGAGCCATTATACGAATGGCGCAGGGGATCTCCTCCTATCTCCTCCACCAGAACCGCCGGTCTGGGCTGGGAACCAGCCGACGGTGCTTCCAGCTTCCCGACAGCCAAACCCAGTGACTGCCGGGCCCCCCGGCCAAACGCAGAGCCATTATACGAATGGCACAGGGGATCTCCTCCTTCTCCTTCTCCTCGCCTCCTCAGTCCCTCGACCCAGTCCAAATCAAGGTCGGGGGACCGAGGTCCCTCCTCCTGTGAGGGCGCTCCTCCGCCCATAATCTACTCTAGGCATCGGAGCGAGGCTCTACGCACAACGCGAGCTGCCTGGGTGCAAGACTCGCGGTGCTCCTACCTGCCCTGCAGCCAAATCCCAGTGGCTATCAGGGCTCCCGACCGTCCCTCTGGCACATGGCCTAGGACCCCGGGTCTCCTCTCGCACACCGCGAGTTGCCTGGGTGCAACTTAGTTGGCGATGTGCTCCTCCTCGTGTACCGACGGCCCTTATTATATAAATAATCGGGCGGTCGGCACTCCCCTCTCTTCGGCAGCCAGACTGGGACTAGGCCGCCGAAGACTCCCGACGCCCCTTGGACTAGAGTCCACCAAGCAGACGCCGGGGAGCTCATTCGCCCGAACTATCAATGGCATCGGAGCTGGCCCACTGCCATTGGCAGAATCCATTTCCTGACTCTTACAGTATCCCTGGATTTTGGGCTTACGGGAGTGGTGGTATTCTCCAGCCGCCACCACACGGCGCAACCTAACCTAACCTAACCTAACCTAACCTAACCTAACCTAACCTAACCTAACCTAACCAGTCATCCGGCCTTTTTTTTTTTTTTTTTTTTTTTACATCAGGAAATCCCTACCGGATACCCCCCCCGAGTCGGGGGACAGGGGGGAGGTTATGTCGGGCTCGCACCGACTAAAACCTGATGGTGTTCCTCAAGACGCCTTGTGTTGATGGCGGACGGCGGGGAGCAATATGCAAACGACCACCGCCCGCCGGCGTCGCCCGCTAGTGTGCGGGCGCCTTCATGGCGAGGAGGGAGAGAGAGAGCGAGTCTCCTCCCTCGCCTTCGGAGAGGCGCGCGGGAACAACCGCGCGCGCCGTCTCGTGGGGCCCTATGTGAGCGATGTCACCCCCCGTGACACCGCTCGAGCCCCTCAGGTGGGCAGGAGGGCAGCGTACTGCCGCCTCCTGCGCTGTCTTCTCCTCTGGCGGAAGGGAGGGGCGTTCGGGTCTTCTTCCCGCTCCCGTTCCGCCGCCTCCTTCTGGAGCATTGCGTGCTCACAGAAGGAGGCCACAGCGTCCCAAGACGTTTCGCTCGCTACCATCGATTTGACTACCGATGGTAGCGAGAGATCGCGTCCCACCTGATTGACGAGGACACTGCGGAGCATGCTCATCGCGGAGCAATGCTCTAGGACATGTTGCGCAGTGTCCTCGACGTTTTCTCTACATGACAGACATGTGGTGGTCGGCTCTCGTCCGATGCGACACAGATATCTGCCGAAGCAGCCATGCCCCGACAGTACCTGCGTCACTCGGTACGAGAGCGACCCGTGCCGCCTGTCCACCCACCGTTTAATAACGGGTCGGACTGCCTCGACAGTCCTGCTTCCAGCCGTGGCATTTCTCAGCCTTCTTCTCCACCGCTGCAGCAGGAGCTGTCGGGCGAGGAGCTTCCGCGCGCGCGGCGGATGGTCTGTGCGCCTGTGGTAGGCCTCAGCCCAGACCACCGCCTCTAGGTCCCACGGGGGGGACGCCGCCAGCAGGCAGGCCGCATCATGGGAGATGGTGCGGTATCCTCGTATCACCCTGACGGCCATAATCCGCTGCGGTCTACGCAGCAAAGCGGAATTATGGCGCGCCAGGGTGTCAGCCCATATCGGGGCCCCGTAGAGGGCCATGGACTTGACCACTCCCAGATACAGCCTGCGGCATCCCACATCTGGTCCGCGGACGTTGGGCAGCAACCGCCCGAGGGCGGAAGCCGCGCCGACCAGCCTGGGGACCAACTGCGCAAAGTGCGCGCGGAAGTTCCAGCGGCTATCGAGGACGAGTCCCAGGTACTTCATAGTGGACCCGACCTCGATGCGGGCGTCGTCTACAGTGATGCCGGCGCCCGAAGGCGGCGCGCGCCGGGGGCCGTGAAAACACAAAGCCTCCGACTTGTGCAGCGCGACCTTCAGGCCCAGCATCCGTATCCGACCGACCACCACAGTTGTGCCAACTGCTGCCAGTAGGGCAGACTCGTTGTAGTCCTCCGCCCGGGCCAGGATCAGCGTGTCGTCTGCGTAGCAGGTCACGCTGATGCCCGGGAGGAGTGCACCCCGCAGTACCCAATCGTACCCGATGTTCCACAGGAGCGGACCAAGAACCGATCCCTGTGGAACACCGCGCTTCATCTCCCTCCTAACGATGTTTCCGCATCGCCCCTCAAAGACAATGTGTCTGTCACTCAGGTAGGACCCGATAACCTCTTGCAGATAGAGAGGCACTCCATGGTATCGGAGCGCCTCTTTAATGCAGCCCCAGGGCAAGGAGTTGAAGGCGTTGGCGATATCGAGCGATACCGCCACCGCAACTCCGCCCCGGGCAACCGTCTCTTCCGAGAGGGCCTTTACTCGACCAATAGCGTCGATGGTCGACCGGCCCGCCCGGAATCCGAACTGCATTTCACTCAGATCGGGTCCCACCGACGTCATGTGCTCGACGAGTCGGCGAGCAATTATTCTTTCGAATAACTTGCCGATCTCGTCGAGCAGCACGATGGGGCGATACGCAGAGGGAGAGTCTGCGGGGCGCCCTGCCTTCTGCAGGAGCACGAGTCTGCCCACTTTCCACTGGAGGGGAAACCTTCCCGACTCGAGACACTGTTGATACAGTCTCCCGAGCCGGTCCCCGAGGGCTTCTAAGGCCAATACCCAGGCCCTGCCAGGTATACCGTCGGGCCCAGGTGCAGTGTTGCGCCTGAGCTTAGTGACGGCGGAGACGAACTCCGCAGGAGTCACTTCCGGCACCGCAACCCGGACAACTTCCCCCGCTCGAGCTATGAACGGGGGCGCGTGATCCGCTCCCTCCACAGGGAAGAGGGCGGACACAACGCTGTCCAGCAGTTGCGGCTGGAGACTCTGGGTAAGAGGAGGCGCCCATGCGCGGAGCCTGCCACGCACCGAACGGTACGGGCGGCCCCATGGGTCGCTGTCCAGAGTCGCCAGCAGTTCGTCTCGGGCCTGAGTCTTGGCCTTGCTGATGGTCAGCTGCAGCTCCTTCCTGAGCTCTCTGTAGGAGTCGTACAGCTGAGCCTCGATCGTGGGGTCGCGATGGCGACGCCTTCGGTGTCTGGTGAACCGACGACGAGCCGCGGCACACAGCACTCGCTGCGCGGCGATCTCGTCGTTCCACCAGTACACTTGCCTCTTCGGAGGTCGGAGCCGAACTCGCGGCATGGACGCGTCGCACACTTGCGTCATGGCGTCCTTAAACCATTCGGCTCCTTCCTCAACGTCTTGTGGCTCGCCACCGGCCACCCACGACCGCACGATCGAGGCTTCCACCAGCAGGTCTCTGTCGAGACGCTTTAAAGCCCATCGGGGAAAGGCAGGGGTGTGCCCTCCAGGACGGCGAGGACTCGAGGCTGTCGGCGAGGTGGAGACGTCGAATCTGATGTAGCGATGATCCGACAACGTCTCCACCTCGTCCAGAACCCTCCAGCCGCGAGTCCAGCGTGCGACAGACGGGGACGCGAACGTCACATCCACGATTGACCCGCCCCGCTGTCGCACACATGTGTTGACCGATCCGCGGTTCAGTACACCCAGACCGGCCATCGCCGTCCATTCCTCCAGAGCCTCGCCGCGAGGGGTGGTCCTGGGGGATCCCCACGCCGTTGACTTGGCGTTGAGATCGCCCAAGACGAGCACGTTTCCGGACGAGAATCGACCGATAACTCGGTCGATCTCGTCGAGAAACGCCTCGAAGTCGGCGAGGCTTCTGTTGGGAGAGAAATACACCCCTACCACAAGGGTTTCCCCCCACAACGCCGCCACGAAACCTCGGCCCCTCACCTGGGATACGAGGGGCAGGGAGTCCGCGACCTGGCGCTTTATAAGGACCACCGAGCCCACAAGGTCCCCCAGCCAGTCGGTGGATCCGGGAGGGACAAAATAGGGCTCGGCGGCCACGGCCAGCTCGATCGACCACTGCGCCATGCTTTGGATCAAGAGATCCTGGGCACTGGCGCAGTGGTTGAGGTTCGACTGGAGGAGGCGATGATAACCTATACTGGAGGCACTATTATCATCGCCTCCTCAGCCTGGGCCGGTTGGGCCGGTGGGGCTGCCGCCGCGAGCGGAGTATCCACGGACATGGCGACGGCCGCCTGAGTGGCGATCGTCCCCATGCCCCTGACTTTCTTGGTCTGAGGGCACCCTTGGGCCCCCAGAACGTGCTCCGCCTTCTTGCCCTCCGCGGCGCACAGAGCGCAGCGGGGTGCAGCCGTGCAGGCCGCCCTCTTGTGCCCCGGCTGCCCGCAACGGAAGCAGTCCGCAGTGCGGTCCACCCCGGAGGGACAACGGGCAGCAGCGTGCCCCACCATGCGACACCTAAAGCATCGCATGGGTTTCGGCACAATCGACACTACCCTCGCCGAAACCCAGCCCACCTTGATGCGGCCCGCCGCAACAACCCGGTTGGCAGCAGCCACCGGACACCTCACGTGTGCCGAGGAGGACCCGTAGTCCGCGACGCGGATCTGGCTGACCTTCACGTCAGCTTCCGCGCACTCCCCGGCACCCGCGACGGACGCCGCCACCTCCTGCGGCTCGACCGAGTCGTCCAGGCCGACGACGCGGAACTCCGCGCACTTCATCGGCCTGGTGACACGGACGAAACCATCCAGCGGGAAGACTCCACGAATCTTCTCGGCAAGGGCGTCAGCCTTGCCACCGCTGGAGGCCCCCGCGATCTCCAACATTCGCCCCCCCGAGACGGCCTGCCGGAATTTAACCGAGGGGATGTCGAGCTCCGCGAGGTCGACACCCCTCTTGGCCTGGTCCAAGACGGCCTTATAGGTCGCGCCCTTGGCCAGACCTTCCGGCGTGATCGTTATGATCACCGCCGTTGTACCGGGGGGGCGCGGGCGCCGCTCCCTGGCTTTCTTCTTCGGGGGCGCCGGTGCTGGAGCAGCCGCTGGCGCCGAAGGAGCTGCCGCGGACCGAGCCGCCTGCCGCCTCCTTTTCCTCCTCGTGTTCCGAGACACCACCTCGGACCACGTCTCCGGACCAGTGGTGTCCCGGACCTTCTCAGCCGGCACTGAAGCCGGCGCGCTCGCCTGAGGCGGCAGACCAACACTCTGTCGACCCAGAGGAGGGCGGACAGGCCTCGTCGGGACAGCGCCCAGATCCCTTCTCAGGGAATCGACGCTGGCCTCGATCTTCTTCCCGAGGAAGACCGTTAAGGTCCTCTCCAGGGACGACGCCAATTCGTCGAACCGGGAGAGGCTCGGTCCCTCCGGCTCGTCCGCCCTACTACCGGGTCGCGTCCTCGGCGACGGAGGCAAGGGCACCTCTTCAGGGCGGAGCCTAGGAGAGGAAGGAGGAGGAACCACCACTTTCCTCAACTCCCTCAACTCGTCCTTGAGCTCTGCCATCTCCTTACGGAGATCTCCGTGTTCGGCGGTCAGCCGAGCGTTCTCCGCCCGAAGCCTTTCGACTTCGTCGGAGGCCGTCCGACTCCGCAAATCTTCGAAGATCTCCGTCATGGAGACCATAGCTTCTTTTAGGGCCCGGACATAGGTGCCCTTGAGGTTAGTGCTCGTCCTGGCCACGGTTTCCACGGACTCCACGTCCGTGCGGAACCGCTCCAGGAGAGCACCGGGGTCCTCCCTCGTCGCAGCCACGGGTTTCCGGGCTCTCAGCAGGCGAGCACTTGCCGACATCTTCGAGACCTCCTCCTCGGCCTCGAGCTGCAGCTGCTCCCTCTTCTTCTTCAGGTAGGTCTCCTTGGCGCGGGCGAGGCCAACGTACTCCCCGGTGGTGGGGGGTCTGCCTCTCCCGCGCTTGGCCACGCTCAAGGACCTGCCTGTAGAGGCCGTCTCGCTGTCGTCCGCCGACGTGGACGACAGGTGCTCCGCCATGACGCGCTTGGCAGGGCGGCGGATAAGTGCATCCCGCCAGAGCTTCCCGCTTGGTCCCTCCTGGGCAGTGACGTCGACCGCCACCGGGTCGTCGGTCACCTCCACGAGGTCGTCATCCCCGCTGCTGCTGCCACAGCTGGCCGGTGCGCGTGCAGACGCGGCCACTTTCTTCTTTTCCTCCCGCTTCTCGTTTAGGGTTTTTTTAAGGTTTTTCATTTAATTCCCACGAGTACAAACTTTGTTTATTTACTCAAAAACTGAGTGCAGCTAACGACAGGTCTACCTCCCTGCCGTTGAAACCCTCTCGCGGCTGCACAACACACTTAGGGCTGAGGGATTTTTTATAGTGGTTTTTAAGTCACTTCCACTCGGGCCGGGCGGTTAAGCCAAGCCCGTCGTTTCCCTGCTGGGGCTGCGCGAAATCGTAAGACGTGACTACGCTTCCGCACAGCCGCAACAGGGAGCTACGACCAACGGTGGCCGGAAAGGTAACACCTTCCCGAACCTGTCCGACTGCGCAACGCACAGCCGGACCCGCCGCTATTCCCCCGCTAGCAGGGGCGCTTCGTGAGGGTCGCTGCGACCCTCCGGATTGTTCCGCGGAGGCCGAAAGGTGCAATGCCCCTTTCGCCAGTCCGACTGCACAGCGGCACAGCCAGACCCGCTCTCGCCCAAAGGCGGACGGAAGGACACATCAGTGTCCCCCGTATTTCCACAAACGACGGGAAGGCTAGGCCTTGCCTGTCCGCCTGACTGCGCAACCATCCACACAACATCAATATATAACAAGTATAATAATTGAGCTGTGCTATGGCTGCGCAGCCAGACCCGCGTCCCTCCCCAAGATCTGGAGAGACTACACCAGTCCTTGAAACCTACACAGAATACAAAATACAAGCCAGAAATACTTTTTAAATTTTGTTGGCGGAACGCGTAGTTCCGCCACTATCCCCCATCTGCGGCAGCACACACCTGCTAGATCAGGTGGGCCCACAGAGGGGTGATTGCAATTCTGTGTAGATTTCAAGGCATGTGCGTGCTTACTCCCTGTAAGTAGTTACAGCGAGAAGCACGCACATTCCCTCTTCCGTGGTCGAGACCACCCAACCGACCGGTGCGGCCCATTCGCCCCTCTGGGCATCGGGGCCAGCACCGAGCTCATTCGCCCCCCTAAGGACTCTGGGGGCATCGGAGCTGCTCTCCGCACCAACCGCCAGACTGGAACTTGGCAGTCAGTGCTCGTCTTCGTACCGATGGCCTGACTGTTTACTAGGCGATCGGTACTCCCCTCTCTTCGGCAGCCAGATTGGGACTAGGCCGCCGAAGACTCCCGACGCCCCTTGGACTAGAGTCCACCAAGCGGACGCCGGGGAGCTCATTCGCCCGAACTGTCGACGGCATCGGAGCTGGCCCACTGCCACTGCAGAATCCTTTTCCTGACTCTTACAGGATCCCTGGATTTTGGGCCTAGGGAGTGGTGGTATTCTTCAGCCGCCACCACACGGCGCAACCAGTCATCCGGCCTTTTTTTTTTTTTTTTTTTTTTTTTTTTTCGTCAGGAAATCCCTACGGATACCAATCCCCGCTGTGGAGGCAGCAGGGAAAGGTTATGTCGGACTCGCACCGACTAAAACCTGACGGCGTTCCTCCGTGGCGCCTGAGTGGCGGCTTCGCGGGGGTCCGTTAGGAAACGTCCGCTAACCGCCGGCGCTGTCCGCCTAGGCAGACCCTCCAGTGAGCAGGAGGAGATGGAACACGGGAACACCACGTGCGCCATCTCTCGCCCTCGCGAGTAGGTCACACTCCATGACCTGACTCGGGCGTGCGTGCACTCGCTAACCGTAAAGAAGTTTACGGCAAGGAGTGCACGACTTGCCTCCCTAGAGTGGTCTCGACGCGGCCGGCTGTGAGCACGTAACCGCGGAGACCACCGCTCCTTCGCGACTTCCGAGAGCCGCGAGTCGACCTCCGACCACCACCACCCGTCTGGTGGGCTGGGTCAGAGGCCGACTCCGTCGTCACCTCCGACCGCCTGCCCCCACGCCCGCATTACCGGTTACGTTGGGCGCGGTCGTCGGCCCCTCCACTCCCTGACGGCCAGGTCCCAGTAGCCATTTCAGGGTCCCCCATCCATCCGACAATGGCGGGGTGAGGGTTCCATCGTCGTTCCGTCTTACTGGTTAGCTGGGGCAGGCCGACGGTGTCCCTATCTCCCCCGATTTTCATCTCCCAGTGACTGTGTCGGGGCCCCCTAGCACGAACGAAACACCAGGGGATCTCCTCCTTACTCCTCCACCAGAACCGCCGGTCTAGGCTGGGACCCAGCCGACGGTGCTTCCAGCTTCCCGACAGCCAAACCCAGTGACTGCCGGGCCCCCCGGCCAAACGCAGAGCCATTATACGAATGGCGCAGGGGATCTCCTCCTATCTCCTCCACCAGAACCGCCGGTCTGGGCTGGGAACCAGCCGACGGTGCTTCCAGCTTCCCGACAGCCAAACCCAGTGACTGCCGGGCCCCCCGGCCAAACGCAGAGCCATTATACGAATGGCACAGGGGATCTCCTCCTTCTCCTTCTCCTCGCCTCCTCAGTCCCTCGACCCAGTCCAAATCAAGGTCGGGGGACCGAGGTCCCTCCTCCTGTGAGGGCGCTCCTCCGCCCATAATCTACTCTAGGCATCGGAGCGAGGCTCTACGCACAACGCGAGCTGCCTGGGTGCAAAACTCGCGGTGCTCCTACCTGCCCTGCAGCCAAATCCCAGTGGCTATCAGGGCTCCCGACCGTCCCTCTGGCACATGGCCTAGGACCCCGGGTCTCCTCTCGCACACCGCGAGTTGCCTGGGTGCAACTTAGTTGGCGGTGTGCTCCTCCTCGTGTGCCGACGGCCCTTATTATGTACATAATCGGGCGGTCGGCACTCCCCTCTCTTCGGCAGCCAGACTGGGACTAGGCCGCCGAAGACTCCCGACGCCCCTTGGACTAGAGTCCACCAAGCAGGCGCCGGGGAGCTCATTCGCCCGAACTATCAACGGCATCGGAGCTGGCCCACTGCCACTGGCAGAATCCATTTCCTGACTCTTACAGTATCCCTGGATTTTGGGCTTACGGGAGTGGTGGTATTCTCCAGCCGCCACCACACGGCGCCCAGTCATCCGGCCTTTTTTTTTTTTTTTTTTTACATCAGGAAATCCCTACCGGATACCCCCCCCAAGTCGGGGGACAGGGGGGAGGTTATGTCGGGCTCGCACCGACTAAAACCTGATGGTGTTCCTCAAGACGCCTTGTGTTGATGGCGGACGGCGGGGAGCAATATGCAAACGACCACCGCCCGCCGGCGTCGCCCGCTAGTGTGCGGGCGCCTTCATGGCGAGGAGGGAGAGAGAGAGCGAGTCTCCTCCCTCGCCTTCGGAGAGGCGCGCGGGAACAACCGCGCGCGCCGTCTCGTGGGGCCCTATGCGAGCGATGTCACCCCCCGTGACACCGCTCGGGCCCCTCAGGTGGCCAGGAGGGCAGCGTACTGCCGCCTCCTGCGCTGTCTTCTCCTCTGGCGGAAGGGAGGGGCGTTCGGATCTTCTTCCCGCTCCCGTTCCGCCGCCTCCTTCTGGAGCATGGCGTGCTCACAAAAGGAGGCCACAGCGTCCCAAGACGCTTCGCTCGCTACCATCGATTTGACTACCGATGGTAGCGAGAGATCCCGTCCCACCTGATTGACGAGGACACTGCGGAGCATGCTCATCGCGGAGCAATGCTCTAGGACATGTTGCGCAGTGTCCTCGACGTTTTCTCTACATGCTAGGCATGTGGTGGTCGGCTCTCGTCCGATGCGACACAGATATCTGCCGAAGCAACCATGCCCCGACAGTACCTGCGTCATTCGGTAGGAGAGCGACCCGTGCCGCCTGTCCACCCACCGTTTAATAACGGGTCGGACTGCCTCGACAGTCCTGCTTCCAGCCGTGGCATTTCTCAGCCTTCTTCTCCACCGCTGCAGCAGGAGCTGTCGGGCGAGGAGCTTCCGCGCGCGCGGCGGATGGTCTGTGCGCCTGTGGTAGGCCTCAGCCCAGACCACCGCCTCTAGGTCCCACGGGGGGGACGCCGCCAGCAGGCAGGCCGCATCATGGGAGATGGTGCGATATCCTCGTATCACCCTGACGGCCATAATCCGCTGCGGTCTATGCAGCAAAGCGGAATTATGGCGCGCCAGGGTGTCAGCCCATATCGGGGCCCCATAGAGGGCCATGGACTTGACCCAGTCATCCGGCCTACGCTAACTCGGACGGACGCGTTTTAACCGCAGCTAACTATCGCGAAAGTTGTTAACCGGCTTTACGACAATAATACGTAATTATTTAATTAATTCGATTTCTCCTTCAATTATTATTATTATTTGGACTTTATAAGTGTGTGTATGTGTATGTAAGGATATTATTGTTAAACAAGTTCAGTTGACTTTTTTACCGTAAAAATAAATAAAAGTGAAGAGACACAAGTTTACAGGTGAATAACTTTAAAAGCAGGCGGGCTACCTGGTGCCCATTGGGCATCAATCGACGCGCCATTTCAAGAGGCATCCAGCGGTACCTTTGTGATCCTGATAGCGCGCACGCACGCGCGTCCAGACGCGTTCAGGTGACTTTGTCCCGGGTTCAGTTGGGTTTTTGCCGTGAGATCGACAATTTTCGACGTTTTGGTGTATATCTCAAGAAACAAATCTACGAGGTGCCATTTTTATGGTACCATTTTACGCGCCGTAACGAGGAGTACACCACAAGATTATCCTGAACCCGGTGACGCGTACGCACGCGCGTGTAGGCGCGTTCAGGTCACTTTGTCGCGTTCCGCCAATTTTGTCGCGAACACCGGAGACAAAATTTATTGACGCCAAACTGTCGGCGCCGTCGAGTAACCCTGAGGAGACACCATCAGATCGTCGGAGGCTCGGACCTGGGAGCATCACGGGCAAAAATACTCAAAAACAGGGAAAATAACATCTCTCCCATAGAAAGGGTCACTTTCCCAGGATAAGGATCGCGGACCCCCACATTTTTATTTACCAAGACCAAAACAATATTAAGGGGCACCCATCCTGAAAATTTGGCTGTGCTGTGACCGGGAATGAGCCGTTGGTGAGGGCTGGAAGCTGGCGGGACACCGAGTTCGTCGCAAGGAGTGAACTATACAGCTACTACCACTACTATCGATCCCTGAGGCTCCTTCGGGACACCGGAAAAGGGAAAACGGGGAAAAGAGGACATAAAGGAAGGATAAACAACACTATCTGGACCTGGAACCTGGGCCCTGCAGCCGCTGACCGAACCGAAGGAGCTGAAAACAAAGAAAAGGTCATTATCATTAGTATAGTTGTGGTTGGAACACTTACCTGGACTGGAACCTGAACCCTGGACCCTGCAGCCGTAGACCAAAGAAAGCTGGAAAATAAAGAAAAAGAAAAATTAGTTATTATCATTGTTGTGTTATCATTATTGTTATTATTGTTGTGTTGTTAGAGACACTAAGGGTGATCTAGTTTTAAATTAGTGTTAAGTTAAGGTAATAATTTAAGCTGGGAAGCAAGTCCAGGCTCTAAAGCTACAGGTACAACAAAGTTATTATACATAAACCTGAAAAGAAAAATACAATATACAGCCAGTGTTAGTGTACAAATATAAGGACCGTCAAGGTTGGCTGACTTAATTTTAAGCTAGGTTAAGCTAGATATAAGTTAACATAGTAAATAGTATTATAAGATCTTAATAAAATAAAATAAAAAGACCAAGACCAAGATCAAGATCATTAACCTGCCCGTTCTCACACAGACACAAACATACTAGGCCCAGGCAAAATGTCGGGCAAGCAGACCAAAACGACTCGACCGGCCACCGCCACACTCAGCCAGGTCCAAAGGAAGCCCAGGTCAGACTGCCAGGGGGAGAGGAAAGCGAAATTATTAGCAGCCATCGAGACCACTTCCCCGGCTCCGGTCCCTGGGGGGCTCCCCCCAGAGGCAGGCGACGCCGGGGGCGGTCCAGACCTCCCCCGCCCGAGTCGACCAGGGCACTTTTCATGAGACCACAGTCGCAGGGAGCCTCGCAGTAGCGGCACGACTGTCCCCAACGACCCGGGACAGCCCAGATGTGGTGGTCATGGCCCCGCCGTCCTCTGGCAGCGCTCCCCGGCTCAGCCCAAACCCCCGCGGCGACGGCGGACTCGCGACCGCGGCGGGCCGGGCCGGGACAGCAGTACAGAAAGCCAAGACGGCCCTGGAGTCCAAGGCAGCGGGGAACCTCAAGCGCGAGGTGAGGGAGGAGGTGGTGGAGCACCTCCACTTCCTCCATCAGCTCGTCCTGGAGCTCGTGGACTCCAGGAACAAAATAGAGTCGGAGCTTGCCCGATGTAAAATAGAATCAGGCAGGAGCTTGGATACCATCCGGGTAGTTCATGCCAAGAAGTTGGAGACTCAGGTGGAGCGCTACGAGGAGTACGCATCCACCGTGAAGGACCTCGTGCAGGCGGTGGAGCTGACACGGCGTACCGTGGACGGGTTCGGGACGCTGGAGGATGTCCGGGAGCTCAAGGACTGCGTGGCCTCGAGCTGCCGGATGCTCTCCGGCGCAGCGGACTGCGCCTCGGTACTGGAGGACGTCCGGGAGTTGAAGACCATCGCGGCGGACACGTACCGCGCGGTCTCCTCTCGGACATATGCAGAGATAGCAGCCGCTCCGCCGCCGCCGCCACCTGCTCGCGCTCCCCAACACTCCGTCGTGGTGGCGTCCTCGGACGGTAACGATACCGGGGAGGACGTCCTCAGGAGAATAAGGGGAGCCGTCGACGCGCGGGCCACTGGTGTGCGTGTAGATAAGATTAGGAAGGCACGCAACCAGAAGGTGGTGATAACTTGCTCGACCGTGCAGGACGTCTCGGCCATCAGGGACCGGATACGAAGCGGCGACGCGGCCCTCCGGGTGGAGGAGCTAAAGACCAAAAGGCCGCAGGTCATAATCCGGGATGTCCTGGAATATAACACGGATGAGCAGTTAATAGAGTCCCTAAAGACACAAAATCCGCACGTGACACAGGGGCTGGGCAAGGAGGACCTGACAGCCAGGGTCCTCCTGAGACGCAGGGCACGTAACCCGCTGGAGCGTCACATAGTGCTGGAGGTCACTCCGGCACTGTGGAAGCGCCTGACTGCAGCGGGATACGTGCACGTAGACCTGCAGCGTCGCCCGGTGTACGACCAGTCGCCGCTGTTGCAGTGTATGCGCTGCCTAGGTTACGGACACACGCGGCGGTACTGCAAGGAGACCGCGGACGCGTGTGGCCACTGTACCGGCCTCCACCAGCGAGCTGAGTGCACCTCCCGTAAGGAGGGACACCCACCAGAGTGCCGAAACTGCGCCGAGGCCGGCATAGCGGACAGGGCGCACACGGCTTTCAGCGGTGACTGTCAAGTGCGGAAAAAATGGGACTCTATAGCGAGGTCCCGAGTCTCCTACCATTGCTGAGGGCACCTCGGGAAACAACACATCAGGAGGGCGTCGGACGAACTCGGGGAGCCGGCGATGTCTCAAGTTCCTGCAGGTCAACCTCCAGCGGAAAAAACTCGCGACTGCGGAGTTGATGCTGGAGGCGGCCCGAGGCGGAGTGTCAGTGGCCCTCGTGCAAGAACCCTACACGGGCAGCACGGGCGAACTGGCACAGCCCACAGGAACCAGGGTGGTGCAGACATCTGGAAACAAGGAAAACCCGGTCAAGGCGGCCATAGTTGTATTCGATGCGGGGATGCAGCTGGTCCAGGACCAAACGCTCATCTCCGCAAACGTGGCCGCCGTATCCATAAGGACTGGGTCCACCACCCTAGGCATCGTTTCGGTCTACTTCGAGGGGGACCCTAAACCGCTGGAACCCTACCTCGAGGGACTACAACGGGTGATCGAGAAACTCGACACCCGGGTCATAGTCGGAGGCGACATAAATGCCTGGAGCCCCTGGTGGGGCAGCCCAACAGAAGACCATCGCGGTGCAGACTATTGCAACTTCCTGCACGGCATGGACATGCACATCCTTAACGAAGGCGACACACCGACATTCGAGACTTACCGAGGAGGGGCTCTGTTCAGGAGCTGCGTGGACGTGAGCGCGTGCTCCTCCACCCTACTGGGGAGAGTGACGGACTGGAGGGTGGAGAGAGATCTTATATCCTCAGACCACAACGCGCTCGCTTTCGGGCTGCTCCTGAGCGGACCTCCTCCTGCAAAATTAATAAAGGGGACAAAATTATTTAATACAAAAAAATGCAATTGGGACGATTTTCGGACAATATTTGGGGAAAAATTAGAACAAAAGCTGGCAGTCTCGGATGTCCAGAATATAGAGTCGCCTATCGAACTGGATGCAGCAGTGCAGAGCTATACCGAATGCGTAAGGGAAGCCTGCACTGCGTCCATGCCGAAAATGAAGCAAGATAGTAAGTTGCGGCTACCGTGGTGGTCTGAAGAACTGGATGCGCTGAAAAAGTCTATGATTACTAAAAAGAGGCGCATCCGGTGTGCTGCACCACACAGAAGGCAACATGTCGTCGACCAATACCTCGAGGCAAAGGACATCTATGAGCGGGGGGCAGCCGACGCCCAGACGCAGAGTTGGAAGCAGTTCTGCTCCAAACAGGACCGAGAGAGCTTATGGGACGGCATATATAGGGTCATCAGAAGAACGTCCAAAAGGACGGAAGACCAGCTCCTCAAGGACGTAACCGGAACCATTTTGGACCCGGCCCGGTCCGCAGAGGAGTTGGCAGAGACGTTCTTCCCACGGGATGACCCTAGCTCGGACAACCAAGAGCATGCCGAGGTGCGACTTCAGACAGAGGGACGTAGCCCTTCATATCCGCGGGAGGACGGTCTGCCGGACGACCCGTTGTTTACAGTCTCGGAACTGCAAAAGGCCATGTTGTCATTCAGCCATAAAAAGGCCCCGGGACTGGACGGGTTTACGGCGGACATATGTGTGGCGGCAGTCGGGAGTGACCGGGGTGTATTTTTGGCAATCGCCAACAAATGTCTGGCCATCGGTCACTTTCCGACACAGTGGAAACTGGCCGTCATACGCGTCCTCAGGAAACCCGGAAAGGAGGACTATGCACACCCCAAGTCGTACCGACCCATAGGCCTCCTATCGGTGTTGGGGAAAATCGTGGAGAAGATGATGGTAGCAAGAATCCAGTGGCATCTTCTTCCACGACTCAGCCCTTGCCAGTACGGCTTTATGCCCCAGCGCGGCACCGAGGACTCCCTCTATGACACAGTGGCACACATAAGAAAAATGAGGAACAATAAAAAAATTGTTCTCATGGTGTCGCTTGACATAGAGGGAGCCTTCGATAACGCCTGGTGGCCAGCCATAAAAAAGCAACTGCTGAACAAGGGTTGTCCCCCAAACCTGTATAAAATGGTAGTAGGATACTTCGAGGACAGGAAAGTTCTGGTACGCTACGCGGGGGCGGAGTACACAAGGGGGACCACAAAAGGTTGTGTCCAGGGTTCCATTGCTGGGCCAACATTTTGGAACATTGTCTTGGACCCCCTGCTACGCGAACTAGAGTCTCTCGAAGTATACTGTCAGGCGTTTGCGGACGATGTGGTTCTCATCTTCTCCGGAACGACGGGAGCCTCCATAGGGGAGGAAGCTTCACGCATCCTGGACATGGTCTACGACTGGGGGGTCCGAAATAAGTTGAAGTTTGCACCGCATAAAACAAATGCAATGGTGCTTACTAAAAAACTGAAATACGACCCCCCTGAGTTGACCATGGCAGGAGTGGAGGTACCGCTGGTGAGTGAGGTCAAATTATTAGGACTAATAATAGACCAAAAACTCACCTTCAACTCTCATGTCACTTACATCTGCAAAAAAGCAGCTAATATCTACAAGCAACTGGCATGCGCTGCCAAAGTGACATGGGGGTTGAACCCGGAGGTGGTGAGAACCATATACGTCGCAGTGATAGAGCCCATAGTTCTGTACGCCGCCGGTGTGTGGTATCCGGCTGCGAGCAAATTGATGACTCGGAAGCAACTGGATACCATACAGCGGGGTTTTTCGCAGAAAATCTGTAAGGCGTACAGAACAGTATCGTTACATGCGGCTCTAACCCTGACAGGACTGCTTCCACTAGATCTGCGCATTCTCGAGGGAGCCCGCCTGTATGAGCTGAAGCGCGGGAGACCGCTGGAGCAGTTAGCGGACAGGCAGATGGAGAGACGAGCCGCATACACGGAGGCGCCACACCCGGCACAGCACAGGCCACCCACCTACCTGAGCCTGGATGATCTCGACGTCCGGACTCTGGACATCCACAACGTAACCGGGCCGCACATCTACACGGACGGTAGCAAGATCGAGGGCCGTGTGGGTGCGGCTCTTACCTGGTGGATCGACGGAGAGGAGGTCCGATCCTCCAGGCTCCGGCTGGAGCCCTTCTGCACGGTATTCCAGGCCGAAATGCTCGCGCTGCAGCGCGCTGTCCAGCAGGTGCTGGCGGGGACGGAAGCGGTGGTCAACATATTCAGCGACTCTAGATCGTCGCTGGATCTGCTGGCCAGCGCGTGGACCTTCCACCCTATGGCGGTCGCGGTGCAGCGCGACATCAGGGCACTGCGTGCGGAGGGGCGGGATGTCCGGTTGTTCTGGGTGAGGGCGCACGTCGGCACGCCCGGCAACGAGCGGGCCGACGAGTTAGCAAAGCAGGCCGCTCTCCATCTAAAAACAAAGCCTGATTACGACCAATACCCGTTGTCGTACGCAAAGAAGCTCATACGGGAAGAAACAGTAAAAATATGGCAACAACGCTACTCGGATGGGGAGACTGCCGCCGTGACCAAGACGTTCTTCCCGGACGTGAGGGTGGCGAGGGCTGTCGTTCTGAGGGACGGTTTTGATTACCGCAGAACGCAGCTCTACACTGGTCACGGGGGTTTCTCCCAATATCTACATCGCTTCAAGCTAAAAGACAGCCCTGCCTGCATTTGCGACCCTACACGGGACGAGAGTGTGATACACTTGGTCACCGAGTGTCCCGTGTATGGTCGCAAAAGATATGAATTAGAACATAGCCTGGGCATACAAATAAGCGAAGGGAACCTTGGGAAAATAATAGCAAACACAAACACGAGACCAAGGTTCCTAGAATACGCCATGGAAATTGTGGAACGGGCAATAAAACGTAATAAAAATTAAAAAGATACCAAACAATTGACTCCGACTCTATCTCGCCGCCGCCGGGTCGCCGGGCGTCTCCCTGGGTGTCACTGGGACCGCGGATGGAGCCCGCAGTCGTCGGGGCTTCTTGGCTGTCTCAAAAATCAGTACAACACACACTAGCACTTTAGAAATCACAGCAAGAAGCCCCAAATTTCAAACAAAACTACAGCAAAACGACTCTATTTTCCGCGGTGACAGTGACAGTTGGGGGGGCGTGGCCACCGCCGAACGGAAGCGATGGGCGCGGAGTCAATTGTTTGACTGTCATAATTATCAGTCTTGGTCTTAGATTAAATCGACATTGAATTTTTGTAATTATTATTTATTTATTTAAATCACTTTTCTTTTGACATTCTCATAAATCTGTAAGTAGGACATTAATTGTAAATTGTATTTTAGAATAAATTTGGACATTGTATTTAGTATGTAAGTTGACATCGCTTATTGTAATTTAGTATGTAAGAATTATTTTGACATTGTAATTTAGTATATAAGAATTATTTTGACATTGTAATTTAGTATATAAGAATTATTTTGACATTGTAATTTAGTATATAAGAATTATTTGATATTTTGACATTGTTATTTAGTATGTAAGAATTTTTATTTTTTTTGACATTGTATCTTGATAACAAACATTTTCATGTAATAATAAATTAAGTATGTGGGAAAAAAAAAAAAAAAAAAAAAAAAAAAAAAAAAAAAAAAAAAAAAAAAAAAAAAAAAAAAAAAAAAAAAAAAAAAAAAAAAAAAAAAAAGTAATGAAAATGAAATAAAATTGTAATGAAAAAAAGGAAAAAAGAAAAAGACAAGAAAAAAAGAAAAAGACAAGAAAAAAAAAGAAAAATACAAGAAAAGGAAAAGAGAAGGAAAAGGAAAAATTAAAAAGGAAAAAGAGAATTTTGGGAATGCAGAAATTGTAATTATTCTAATTAAAAATGTAATAAAATGTAATTAAATAATGTAATTAAATTAGTAGGGAGAATTAATGTGATTATATTAAAAAGGAGAAGAATGTGATTATATTTTTATGTATATTATTTATGTATATATTATATGTTATTATTAATGTACAAATTGTTAATTGGTGGAAATTTGAAAGGAAAATAAACAAAGGACTAACAAAGGTCTCCGACACAAGTCGGAGGTGTCCTGAAAAAAAAAAAAAAAAAAAAAAAAAAAAAAAAAAAAAAAAAAAAAAAAAAAAAAAAAAAAAAAAAAACCTAACCTAACCTAACCTAACCTAACCTAACCTAACCTAACCTAACCTAACCTAACCTAACCTAACCTAACCTAACCTAACCTAACCTAACCTAACCTAACCTAACCTAACCTAACCTAACCTAACCTAACCTAACCTAACCTAACCTAACCTAACCTAACCTAACCTAACCTAACCTAACCTAACCTAACCTAACCTAACCTAACCTAACCTAACCTAACCTAACCTAACCTAACCTAACCTAACCTAACATAAGCCCCCGGCAGTACGGTTTTATGCCACAGCGCAGCACCGAAGACTCCCTCTATGACCTTATGAATCACATACGCGGAAAACTAAAACAGAAAAAACTAGTGATAATGATATCATTGGACATAGAGGGAGCCTTCGATAATGCCTGGTGGCCAGCTATAAGGGTGAGGCTGGCGGAGGAAAGGTGCCCCATGAACATCAGGCGGTTGATGGACAGCTACCTACAGGACCGACTCATACATCTACGATACGGCGGCGTAGAGCACACCCGGAACACGAGCAAGGGGTGCGTTCAAGGATCCATCGGCGGTCCGGTTCTCTGGAACCTCCTTTTGGATCCACTGCTGAAGGGGCTTGGACAGAGGGGAGACTATTGTCAAGCCTTCGCAGATGACGTGGTCCTAGTTTTTCACGGCGATACGGCGCGTGCGGTACAGGGACAGGCCAATGCTGCCCTCGAGTATGTTCAGGAGTGGGGTGTCAAAAATAAATTGAAATTCGGGCCTCACAAGACCAAGGCCATGGTTATTACCAACAAATTAAAGTATGACACACCACTCTTGAGCATGGGCGGGGTCGGCATTGGCCTGTCCCAAGAAATTAAAATTCTGGGGCTCATCATTGACAGGAAGTTGACTTTCAACGCTCACGTTGCAGACGTGTGCGGGAGAGCGTTGAACGTCTACAAACAACTGTCCAGAGCCGCCAGGATAAGCTGGGGACTCCACCCGGAGATTATACGCCAGATATATACGGCGACGGTGGAACCAGTTGTACTGTACGCAGCCGCAGCCTGGGCAGGCGCCGCTGAAAAGCTGGGAGTGCGAAGGCAGCTCGCCGCTGTCCAAAGGGGATTCGCGCAAAAGTTGACCAGGGCGTACCGCACCGTTTCCCTCAATTCGGCGCTAGTACTGGCTGGGATACTACCCCTC
This sequence comes from Tinea semifulvella, assembly GCA_910589645.1. Classification (NCBI taxonomy): domain Eukaryota; kingdom Metazoa; phylum Arthropoda; class Insecta; order Lepidoptera; family Tineidae; genus Tinea; species Tinea semifulvella. Next base: position 25,169 of record OU342605.1, read on the forward strand.
GACCTCAGAATACAGGAGGCTGCGGCCCTGTATGAGGCCAGGAGGGGAGTGCCACAGCCAGTGCTGGCGGGAAGGAAGGTGGAAAGAGTCGTTGAATATACCAACACACCTCATCCGGCGGAACATATGAGCCTTGAGTTCATATGTCTGGTAGACAGAGAACAGGTAGACAAGCACAACAACCAGCAGGCACGGATATATACTGATGGCAGCAAGATTGGGGGCGGAGTCGGAGCGGCATTATCCGTATGGAATAATGTCGCCGAGACGAAATCCCTCAAACTTAAGCTGCCATCGTATTGTACGGTCTACCAGGCGGAACTCTTGGCCATATGCGAAGCCACGAGGACAATATTAGATAATGAGTGGCAAAGTTGTGGTATATACAGCGACTCTCGGTCTGCCCTGCAATCCGTCATCAACTACAGCGCATCCCACCCCTTAGCAGTGGAAACCCGCTCGAACATGAGAGCAGCGCGTCTTCAGCAGAAGGAAATCAGCCTCTTCTGGATCAAGGCTCACGCCGGTCTGCTCGAGAACGAAAGAGCCGACGAACTGGCGAAACAAGCTGCATTAAGCACAAAACGGAAGCCGGACTATGACCTGTGCCCGGTCTCATTCGTCAAGCGGCAAATCCGAACGGGATCGCTTGTCGAATGGAACCGGAGATACGGGTCGAGTAACACCGCTGGCATCACTAAAATGTTTATGCCGGACGCCATCAACGCATACAAAACAGTCCGGCAGCTCGAGCCGACCGGCGTGGTCACACAGATTCTCACAGGGCACGGTGGGTTCTCCGAATACTTGACTAGATTCAAGTGTAAGGAGAACCCATCGTGCATCTGCGAGCCAGGTGTAGAGGAGACGGTGCCACACATGTTGTTCGAGTGCCCCGTCCACATTATTGACAGAGTATATGCGGAGAATATTCTCGACTCTAAAATAGACGAAAATACAATCTCCAAATTGTTTAACAGTAAAAGCAAGAGAGCTGAATTAATAAAATACTGTACAAAAATAGCTTTAGTCGTCATAAATAGGAATAAATAGAATATAAGATTTTATGTTACTTTTATATAATAGTTATATATTTAGATAACATAATACATAAGTCGTAAATCAAGTTAGATATAAGGTAATTAAATAGACAGTATTTTAATTTAACTACATGCCTAGCCTAGAAATGTATAGTATATTTATAATAAACAAAACATTAAAAAGAGTAATATAGAAAAAAAAAAAAAAAAAAAAAAAAAAAAAAAAAAAAAGAAAAAAAAAAAAAAAAAAAAAAAAAAAAAAAAAAAAAAAAAAAAAAAAAAAAAAAAAACAAAAAACAAAAAAAAAAAAAAACCACTATATTATTCAATTAAACTCTCATATGTAATAAATAGTATGGATAGGAAGGCATCTAACATAAAGTTGTTTAATAAAGAGTATATACAGCTATTATAAGCTGACCTAAAGAATTATAAGTTCAAGTACATTAATAAAGAATTAAGACCAACAATGGTCTCTGACTATATCTTACGTCAGAGGACAAAAAAAAAAAAAAAAAAAAAAAAAAAAAAAAAAAAAAAAAAAAAAAAAATAACCTAACCTAACCTAACCTAACCTAACCTAACCTAACCTAACCTAACCTAACCTAACCTAACCTAACCTAACCTAACCTAACCTAACCTAACCTAACCTAACCTAACCTAACCTAACCTAACCTAACCTAACCTAACCTAACCTAACCTAACCTAACCTAACCTAACCTAACCTAACCTAACCTAACCTAACCTAACCTAACCTAACCTAACCTAACCTAACCTAACCTAACCTAACCTAACCTAACCTAACCTTGTGACGGGTGTAGGTGGCTTTTGAAATAAAAGATTACCCACGTCAGCACAAAGAAGATATATTAAAAAAAAAAATGTTTTTTTTTTAATCTCAAGTTTTAGGCGTGGTTCAGAACGCCCGTCTGATATCTGCCGTCGCAGCTGCAGAACTCCCCTGGCTTTTTGGCAGATGGTAGGCCCAGGTTGTGGCCGGCGGGGTAGCAGGCGCGGTGGTGGCGTTGATGCGCGCAGTGGCAGGCGCGGCGGTAGCGTTGAGGCGGACAGTGGCGCCCTGACCAGAAGTCCCCTTCTCGGTTACTTTTTTTTTCGAATTGTAAAGGTGTTGTTGCACCCTGGAATCAACGTCCCGGCGATAAGCAACCACAATTAATAATGCCGTTCTGGTTGTACCTATCTACCAAGCTAGCAATACAGGCAAGACTACATTTAGCAGAAGGTGATGTGACAATGGTAGGTACAAGCAGAACGGAGTTTACAAATTAAATTAGGTAGGCAAAAAAAATAATTTAGTCAATGTGAAAAAGGGTACTTAAGTGAATAATTTCTAAAAACTAAAAAGTAATTATAATTTCACGAATTTTCTAGTAAGTAAACACATTCTTAATCACATTGACCAAATTCGCATGATGTTATTGATTATTTTAAAATATTCTTTAAATTAAAAAAAAAAACAGCCAATATCTAAGCGAAATAAAAACTACTTCTCTGTGTGTCCAACACTTACCAATACGTGGGTGGAAACACTTATTAACTTTAAGTTTAGTTAAAATATTTTTAATGGTAATTAAATTCTACTGGCCGCTGCGCGTAAAAAAATAACAACACAAGCGTCGACCACTCGCATTCACGGCGCTGGCGGTTATGACAAGGTCAAGCGCAGCCTTCGTCTCGTGACGTACGTACCTCGAGAACAAAGCTATGCGTTTGCGAGTACAGTCGCGCAATATCCCTACAATTTATTTTATTATTATTATTATTTTTTTTTTTATGAAATTTATATTATATATGTACTACAACGTTACATTACCCCCCGTGTTGACCAAGAATTTTATCCTCTCAAAATAAAATTCTTGATAAATATGTAAACTGTGTCAGTAAACTCAATCATACATCTACTTTCATATTTATCATTCTTACTTCACTCATACATTCTAGCAACAGAAAATGTAAAACTAATATTCTGACGCACTCTAACGTAAGAAGGGTGCCAATTATTAAGAATTGATAACCTTAACTAACACAAATAATTTATAAAGATAGTAAGAGGGATAATGTAAAATGTATTTTTTTTTTTTTTTTTTTATTAAACGAAATACCTATTTATTCGAACCTTTTAATTTTAAATCCTTAATATGCCAGGTACCTAAGTTTTTTCCTGTCATATTTTCTAGGACGTATACTAAAGGAGATGTTTTCGAAATGATCCTACATTTAATATATTTTGGTGCCAGTTTCTTGCTAAAGTACTTATCTTTGTCACTTAATACATAAGCTCGCTTCATAACAATATCTCCGACATTGAACTCGACAGGTTTACGACGCAAGTTATAATGATGGGCATTCTTACTATGTGAGTGCCAGAGTTTAGCTTGCACTTCGTTAAAGAGACTTGAATGGCAACCTAGGTTTTCTGCGTAAACGTCACGAGGTAGGAACAGAACTTCGTCTCCTAGATCTGTGTTGAGGTAGTGAGTACCACATGAGACGAGTTCTCTGCCAAAAACTAAGAATGAAGGGGTAAAATTTGTAACTTCATTTACTGAGTTGTTTATGGCAAATATTACCTTTGGAAGAAAAATGTCCCAAGTTCTGTGATCATTATCGACGAATGTAGAAATACAGGTAATAATGGTCCTATTATAGCGCTCAACAGTGTTGATCTGAGGCGTATATCTGGGGGTAAAAAATATATTCGGAATACTGTACTTTGTAAATAAATTATTTGTATGTGCACTTATAAATTGACTACCGTTATCCAAGAAAATTGTTTGAGGAACGCCGTGGATAAGAAAGACGGAATCCTCTAGAATTTTAGTAACGGCCTCTGATGTTGCGTTTCTAATTGGAAAAGCTAAACAAAATTTTGAGAAACAACAAGTGATAACCAAAATGTAGCTATTTTGTTTCCTACTAGTTGGAAGAGGACCTATAAAATCTATTGAAAGCATCTGAAAAGGCCGAGAACACTGTTTCGGTCTACCCATTTCTCCTAAAACTTGATGGTTTTGATATTTATAGGACAGGCATTTGTCACAAGATCCAATAAATTTTACTACATCCTGGTGCATACCGGGCCAAAAATAATTTAAAGTTAATCTGTGGTATGTCTTAAATATACCAAGATGACCAGCAGTAGGTTCACAGTGGTTCTCAGAGATTACCCTATCACGTAACTCTTTAGGTACAACTTCCTTCCAAGAAAATTCTGAGAGTAAAGGATTTTTAACTTTACACAATCTAAATAGAGAACTATTTTTTATAACAAAATTGGGAAAGTTTTCAGGCTTATTTAAGCAACCATTATATAAAGTTTTATACCAATCATCATTAGTACTTAGAAAACAATTAGAAGTAGAAATAGCGTTAACAGGAACAGATCTAGATAGTGCATCGGGAATTATGTTGTCGACCCCACGGCGATGTTTAATTTCAAAATTAAAAGCAGAGAGACGCACTCCCCAGCGAGCTAACCTGCCAGTGGGATTATTTAGGGAAAGAAACCACTTCAGAGCACTGTGATCGGTAAAGACAGTGAAAGTCTTCCCGTTCTCCAAATAACACCTCCAATGTTCCAAAGCGGTGAGGACTGCCAAGGTTTCCCGTTCAGTTATGCTGTAGTTCCTTTCTGCCGCTGACAAAGACTTGCTCATGTATGCGATCGGGTGTTCCTTACCTGCTATGGTCTGCGTGAGCATTGCACCCACACCATAATTGCTTGCATCGGTGTGAACCTCGAAAGATAAGTCGTAATCAGGACAGGAAAGAACCGGCGCAGAAACTAGGCATTCCTTGAGCTTTTGGAAAGCAGTATCAGCTTCTGACGTCCACTTAAAAGCTGGAGCTCCCTTTCTACTGGATGTCAACTTATTTAAAGGTCCTGCTATGGTGCTGAAATTAGGAACAAAACGACGGTACCACGTAGCTGTCCCGAGGAAGCATTTAATATCCTTTCGACAAGAAGGTGTCGGATAATTTAGGATGGCTTCCACTTTATCAGGATCGGTCCGTAATCCACAACTATCCACAACATAACCTAAATATTTGAGTTGATCTCTAAAAAATTTACATTTTTCTAAGCTCACAGTGAGATTAGCCTGCCTTAATTTATCTAGCACACGCAACAGCAGCGTTACGTGACTATTAAAATCTTTACTAATGATGATTATGTCATCCAGATACGCGAACACTTGCAAGTCGAATTCTCTAAACAAGAGATCGACTAAGCGTTGTTGTGTCGCAGGAGCATTAGTTAGCCCAAATGCAGTTCTCTTAAAATGTAAGGAACCCCTGCCAGGTACGTAAAAAGCAGTCTTATTGCGATCTTTAGGAGCAATTTCGATTTGCCAGAAGGCTTTTGATAAATCGATACTGGACATGTAACGCGCGTCACGTAGATTATCGAGTATTTCTGAAATATATGGTAAATTATACGCATCACGTTTTGTTACGGAGTTCAACTTTCGGCTGTCAAGACAAAATCTAGGCTGACCATTTTTCTTATTTACTATGAGAACAGGTGAAGACCACTCGCTTTCACAAGGCTCCACCACGTCAAGAGCCAACATTTCATCAACTTGCTGAACAAGAATCCGTTGCTTCTCAGGCGACATTCGGTAATAACGTTGCCGAATCGGTACTGCGTCGCCGGTATCGATGTAATGCTTAATTACAGATGTTTTACCGAGACCCTTATGTTCATAAGAAATAGCCTTGAATTGGTCGACAATATTATTAGCGATGACTCTTTCTGACTCGTTTAAATTTTCATAACCGCTGATAAATGTCAATGAATTAGAAACTAATGAATTATTGTGAGTATCAGAAAGGGTAATGCTGTTTAAATATTTTGGACAAATTTGAAATTTACGCCAAAAGTCAATTCCTAAAATTAAATAGTTCTCAACCTCCGGTATAACAAATGCTTTAATGATGTGGAATTGATTTTCAAAATTAATAGGTATGTTTATGTAGCCTATACTATTTAATAACTGTCCTCCTGCAGCAGATACAGAAATAGAGCACTCTTCATTAACTTTGAGCCCATGTTTTTGCAAAATAGTATGAGCATTATTTCCTAATATTGATATTGCAGAACCTGAATCAAGGAGAGCAGAAATTTTAATGTCGTCATTAAGTGAGACTGTAATATATGGTCTTAAATCGTTAATTGTTTTGTTTTGCAGAATTGTGGAAATTTTATAAGTTTTAAAATAAATACTAATAGATTCAAGCCATTTTTTCCAATCGGCGCTATCAAAATTAGCATGTATTAAATTTCCACAATTCTGATTATCTAATTTTTTGACGAAGATGGTGCATTTTTATTACAATCTGGACATTGAGGAGTTTTAACATCCTTACGTCCACATACAAAACAGTAAATACTATTTCGATCTCCCTTACACTGTCGAAGATTATGGCTATCTACACGACACCTAGGGCAATATCGAGGTTTGGCAGGAGCAATTGAATGTATGTATTTGTGATTGTAATTAGATTTATTATTATTAGGAAATGTATTATTATTAGAGTATTGAGCCTGTGAATTAGATTTTGTAAATATTTTATTATTATTGTAATTTTTATCAGTATTATGTGTAAATTTACTTTTAGTGTCCTTATGATATGAAAATTCTGGTGCTAAAGTATCAGATGTTGGTCCCAAAGGTTCATGAAAGTGAGCAAGACGCGCCTGAACTTTTTCATAATTAACACACAATGATTTTAACTTTTCAATTGTTGTGATCTCGGAAACAGAAGCTAAAGTACTGGCATAACATGGACGGATATTATGGAGGATTATTTCCAATTTATCATCTTCAGGCAAAGTTTTTGACAACCGAGAGAACAATCCAGACATAATTGAAAGGTAAATTGTTATGCTTTCAGATTCTCCTTGTGTCCTAGTTCTTATTTCGGAAAGAAAACGATAATCAAAATCAGGTTTATCAAAGTCTTGCTTTAAAAGAGCTACAAGCTGATCCCAATCCGATACCTGATCTTTAATACTTCTGTACCAGTGCAGAGCATCACCTGTAAATATATCTGTAGAAAATGACAGAATCTTGGTACCACTTATATTTCTAGCGTCACAGAACTCTGACACTCGTTGTACAAACGAACGAACGCAACCTTTGCCATCGTATTTTAATTTTCCTATATCGGGAGTGTTACCACGATCGCATGTGACAGTGATATGGGTTGGTGCCGCACAAGACGTTGGTGCCTCAGTCTTTCCAGCCTCAGCTAAAGTATCAATGTCAGCATCCTTCATAGAATTGAACTGTTCTAAATAATATCTGTACTTCTTAATACAATTGCTATGCAGTGTTTCTGAATCCTGATCAGATGTAATACGGTTAAGCCGATGATGTACGTGATTAAAAATGTTTTGAACACGTAATAAAGAATTTCTATCTAGCTTTGCCTCTAGAAGTGAGCTAATCTTATTAAGCGACTCGTTAACACCTTTTAAATCGTCAGAAACAGTTAGAGCGCTTTCTAAAACGTCCTCAGATGGGTATAAGGGAGCTAGTTTAACAATTTGTTTACGCAACTCCTGTACAGTAGATCCTGGAGTAGTACCTCGTATTGCGACCTCATACTCTAACTCGGATTTTTGAAGTGACAAAAATTTTATTGGGCTAGACATGTTGCAGAATTAAAAAAAAAATGCAAATAAATTCCCGAAGTGGTAAGTGTTGAACAGTACAAAGAGTAACAACAATTAAAAACGAGAAATAAAAACAATTAAGAAATATAATTTAGGTAGGTATGCCAAATTGTGTTGATGATACACGTACCAAAATTACTCCGTTATGTTTTGATGAACGTTGCGGTTGCAATGAAGTGAAATAATGAAATGAAAATATAAAAGTAAATGACTATGCAACTAATGTGTACCAGTTTACAAGTAAAAATAATTAGTAAAAAAAAAATAAACAAACAAAAAAAATTTACAAGACGGTGACTGTACTTTAACAAAAATTTTTGTTTTCACGAAAGTTGGATAAGTAATTTTTATTTTATTTATCAACACGATACAATTAATAAAAACTATCTTGTAAGGTAGGTGGTACACCTTAGTTGATGACAACCAAAAGAAAATAAAACGTTCGTAACAAGAAATAAAAACAAGCACACAACACCAACTACTTACTACGAAAGCAAATATCAGACCTTAAAGATACCACGTTTTAGGCGCCAGTGTGACGGGTGTAGGTGGCTTTTGAAATAAAAGATTACCCACGTCAGCACAAAGAAGATATATTAAAAAAAAAAATGTTTTTTTTTTAATCTCAAGTTTTAGGCGTGGTTCAGAACGCCCGTCTGATATCTGCCGTCGCAGCTGCAGAACTCCCCTGGCTTTTTGGCAGATGGTAGGCCCAGGTTGTGGCCGGCGGGGTAGCAGGCGCGGTGGTGGCGTTGATGCGCGCAGTGGCAGGCGCGGCGGTAGCGTTGAGGCGGACAGTGGCGCCCTGACCAGAAGTCCCCTTCTCGGTTACTTTTTTTTTCGAATTGTAAAGGTGTTGTTGCACCCTGGAATCAACGTCCCGGCGATAAGCAACCACAATTAATAATGCCGTTCTGGTTGTACCTATCTACCAAGCTAGCAATACAGGCAAGACTACATTTAGCAGAAGGTGATGTGACAATGGTAGGTACAAGCAGAACGGAGTTTACAAATTAAATTAGGTAGGCAAAAAAAATAATTTAGTCAATGTGAAAAAGGGTACTTAAGTGAATAATTTCTAAAAACTAAAAAGTAATTATAATTTCACGAATTTTCTAGTAAGTAAACACATTCTTAATCACATTGACCAAATTCGCATGATGTTATTGATTATTTTAAAATATTCTTTAAATTAAAAAAAAAAACAGCCAATATCTAAGCGAAATAAAAACTACTTCTCTGTGTGTCCAACACTTACCAATACGTGGGTGGAAACACTTATTAACTTTAAGTTTAGTTAAAATATTTTTAATGGTAATTAAATTCTACTGGCCGCTGCGCGTAAAAAAATAACAACACAAGCGTCGACCACTCGCATTCACGGCGCTGGCGGTTATGACAAGGTCAAGCGCAGCCTTCGTCTCGTGACGTACGTACCTCGAGAACAAAGCTATGCGTTTGCGAGTACAGTCGCGCAATATCCCTACAATTTATTTTATTATTATTATTATTTTTTTTTTTATGAAATTTATATTATATATGTACTACAACGTTACAACCTAACCTAACCTAACCTAACCTAACCTAACCTAACCTAACCTAACCTAACCTAACCTAACCTAACCTAACCTAACCCAACCCAAACCTAACCCAACCCAAACCTAACCTTTCCGTTCAGGATGAGTGCTGGATATTTTACACGAGTTTTCTAAGTTACATTATTTTGTTATTAAATAAATGTATTTATTTACATTAATAAATATAATACGTTTTATTTTAAAGTTGTACGATATTATAAAATATTATTCTAATTGTCGTTTACGTTTTCTTTTCTATACTTTTTCGTACTTTTTATTCTATTATGCGGGTTTTTTTTACGACTCCCCGTGAAGTTTTAATGCTATTTTGGACTTTTTGCTATTTTTAATAGTAAAAGAACAAATTGTTTATATAACAAAACAAAACAAATTGTTTTTTTTTTTTTTTTATTGTCTTTAAAAGACATTGTACAGAATACATCAGTCCTAAACACGTAATTTATTTGCATAATATATGTTCATAACAGAGTTCATAACCGAGTTGGGGATCATCAAATTCCAGATGCTGCAGAATTTGATGCTTTTTTGGAGTCACTCGCGGCATTATAGCCCAAACACGTCGGGTAAAATATGGGAGTCCACAGCGCGGGAAAACCGCAAAAAATAAACTTCAACTTGTGCCCCATATTTAAAGTCCAATTTATGGTTTTCCATAATTATTCACATTGTAGCACATTATTAAACAAAATAACACCACTTTTGACCAATAATATCCACAGTAAATTAATTTACAAAACAATAACTTGCACTTGACATGTCCACGCAAAATGGCGCGAAGAACTCCCAAAACAAATTGTCAAACTCATATTTTATTTTTTATTTATTTATTTAAGGACATGGTACAGAATACATAAGTCCTAATTGTCAAACTCATTAAATGATGATTGCGTTCCAAAATTATAAATATTTTATTTGTCAGATGAATATTCATCCTAAGAAAGAGACAGAGTTATAGACTCTAGCTCTAGCTAGAGCGAATAATAATTGTGACAAAATAAATATTTATACTACGGGAACGCAATTGCGAAAAGAAAAAAAATTTCCAATATTATATACCAATGATTACTATTATAAATGTAATCTTATTTTGGAATTAATTGTAAAGATTAGGTTAATAATTTTGAGCAATCATAATAAATTTTGTTATAAAATACATAAATGCAAGTAAAATATTTTTTAATAAATTACTTAATTATATTTAAAAAATATATTATTCTACTGAAAATATTTCAAATGGTAACATTCATGCCTTTTGTTGTTCGGTATGTTGACAACTAAGTCGCGTTCCAGATAGCATGTGCGCTTGCACGAAATGCTGTTTTTTTTAGCATAAATAAGTTACATTACCTACCAAAAAATTTATGAGTATGACAGTTTGAGATACTTTTCTGCATAACTGGAACGTAGTCTAAGAATACCGATTTTGATATACAGTACTCCCAAATTAATAATGCGCATGCAGATCTTCGCTAATTGTCGTATTCCCGGAAACACCCGAATCATTGAATCGTAAGAGCACTAAACAATGCACTTGCATTTTGCACCTTGTTCCAAAGAAATAGAAGTCAATATCATGAGTACACAATCGAAAACAATTCGGGCAGTGTTTTTTTGTTTTTGTTTTTTTGGCGGTGACTGCACGTGTTCTCTCTGTGTGGAATTATATAGAGCTGCTATTACACAACCTTCTTGGTTTTGTTTTCAAAGGTGAATTTAATTTCAACTTTAATTATCTTATTTAAATAGTTTATTTGACAATTGCTTGTCTGTCTGACACATTCAGAGATTTTATATTTAAAGGAGGCCACTACAGTACTATAAAATTTTCGAAGTAAATCAATCCAACAAAGATTGTAGCATATTCTCAATCGTATGGTTTTCCTCGCTATTTACTTTGAATCAAATTTCGTTACTGATAAATCAATATTTATCTCTTTTAGCACAAAACACATAATTCTACTAAATTATGCATAAAGAAAATGCACTTAACCACTCTATATACATATCGTCTTCTGACGCTCGGGGAATACGACCGTTGCCGAACAGTGACGAAGATTTCTATGCGCATTATCACTTTGGGAGAGCTGTACATACTTACAAATAAATGGCCGTAGGTTCACATGTCGTAGTCAGATGATAACATTATGTAGCCTATGTGTTATTCTGATGTATAGGCTATATTACTGTAAAGTTTCATCAAATTCCGTTCAGTGGTTATTGCGTGAAAGAGCAACAAACATCCAGACATCCAGACATACATCCTGACAAACTTTCGCATTTATAATATTAGTAGGATACTTCTATTAGGAATTCGATAGCATTTACAAGTTTAATATTTACATCTTAGTTGGCTAAACCTAATTTAATATTTACATCTTAGTTGGCTTAACCTAATTTAATATTTACATCTTAGTTGGCTAAACCTAATTTAATATTTACATCTTAGTTGGCTAAACCTAATTTAATATTTACATCTTAGTTGGCTAAACCTAATTTAATATTTACATCTTAGTTGGCTAAACCTAATTTAATATTTACATCTTAGTTGGCTAAACCTAATTTAATATTTACATCTTAGTTGGCTAAACCTACTTTAATATTTACATCTTAGTTGGCTTAACCTAATTTAATATTTACATCTTAGTTGGCTAAACCTAATTTAATATTTACATCTTAGTTGGCTAAACCTAATTTAATATTTACATCTTAGTTGGCTAAACCTACTTTAATATTTACATCTTAGTTGGCTAAACCTAATTTAATATTTACATCTTAGTTGGCTAAACCTAATTTAATATTTACATCTTAGTTGGCTAAACCTAATTTAATATTTACATCTTAGTTGGCTAAACCTAATTTAATATTTACATCTTAGTTGGCTAAACCTAATTTAATATTTACATCTTAGTTGGCTAAACCTAATTTAATATTTACATCTTAGTTGGCTTAACCTAATTTAATATTTACATCTTAGTTGGCTAAACCTAATTTAATATTTACATCTTAGTTGGCTAAACCTAATTTAATATTTACATCTTAGTTGGCTAAACCTAATTTAATATTTACATCTTAGTTGGCTAAACCTAATTTAATATTTACATCTTAGTTGGCTAAACCTAATTTAATATTTACATCTTAGTTGGCTAAACCTAATTTAATATTTACATCTTAGTTGGCTAAACCTAATTTAATATTTACATCTTAGTTGGCTAAACCTAATTTAATATTTACATCTTAGTTGGCTAAACCTACTTTAATATTTACATCTTAGTTGGCTAAACCTAATTTAATATTTACATCTTAGTTGGCTAAACCTAATTTAATATTTACATCTTAGTTGGCTAAACCTAATTTAATATTTACATCTTAGTTGGCTAAACCTAATTTAATATTTACATCTTAGTTGGCTAAACCTAATTTAATATTTACATCTTAGTTGGCTAAACCTAATTTAATATTTACATCTTAGTTGGCTAAACCTAATTTAATATTTACATCTTAGTTGGCTAAACCTAATTTAATATTTACATCTTAGTTGGCTAAACCTAATTTAATATTTACATCTTAGTTGGCTAAACCTAATTTAATATTTACATCTTAGTTGGCTAAACCTAATTTAATATTTACATCTTAGTTGGCTAAACCTAATTTAATATTTACATCTTAGTTGGCTTAACCTAATTTAATATTTACATCTTAGTTGGCTAAACCTAATTTAATATTTACATCTTAGTTGGCTAAACCTAATTTAATATTTACATCTTAGTTGGCTAAACCTAATTTAATATTTACATCTTAGTTGGCTAAACCTAATTTAATATTTACATCTTAGTTGGCTAAACCTAATTTAATATTTACATCTTAGTTGGCTAAACCTAATTTAATATTTACATCTTAGTTGGCTAAACCTAATTTAATATTTACATCTTAGTTGGCTAAACCTAATTTAATATTTACATCTTAGTTGGCTAAACCTACTTTAATATTTACATCTTAGTTGGCTAAACCTAATTTAATATTTACATCTTAGTTGGCTAAACCTAATTTAATATTTACATCTTAGTTGGCTAAACCTAATTTAATATTTACATCTTAGTTGGCTAAACCTAATTTAATATTTACATCTTAGTTGGCTAAACCTAATTTAATATTTACATCTTAGTTGGCTAAACCTAATTTAATATTTACATCTTAGTTGGCTAAACCTAATTTAATATTTACATCTTAGTTGGCTAAACCTAATTTAAACCTATTTTAATTTATACGCAACATAATTTTAAAACACGTTAAAATTATATAGATTCATATAAAAGTTAAAACAGAAAACTAAAGAAGCATTATATATATAAACTCAAATAGGAATTTTAGCACATATAGATAAAAAACTTATTTTTAAAAATTATATAGTATCATAGAATATAGAAAAAAATTGGTTGCCTGTAAAGTCGGTATACGGGCGAAAGTTTTACGTGACAACGACTTTGAGTGGTAAAATAATTTAAATGTGAATATTCATTCGTATAGTAGGAAGAAGGATGAAATAATAGTAACAATTTAAAACATTTATTTATACAAAGAATTATATTTAAAACATTAATTTATACAAAGAATCTCGCACTGAATTTCATATTAACAAAATTTTATTTTTACCTTTACACATACATACGTATTTATATACAAATATACATACAATAACTTGCAATACATTTGCGTACAATGAAACAGCGTTTACTACAACTTAACTTGTTCCTATCTGAGTGATTTTGTTGAGGATAGGGCGATGATAGGAGAAATATGAAATGAAAGGAAGTGTTTCTGCTGTAATGTGCCTAGAAAATGTCAAGTCAATGTCTTTCACTTTTTATGTCTGTCTCTCTCGCTCTTAGGCGGGCTAACCATGCCCGAGTGGAAGGGACGCGTGCCTCTCACTCGCTCTCATTGTGAGCGCATAATGTGAGCGGAGCGTAACGCAGTTTCTTGAAGTGTCACCCGGCAAACCAATTTATAAGACGTTGTCACGTCAAAAGAGAAGATAGATTCATTATAAAAACTAAATTACATTTTTAACAAAACAGGAAATAATATAAAGAAACAGCACTTTCGCTGGGTAGAAATAAAAAAAATATAATAAAGCAATCCGAAAACATGAAATTATTAACCGAGTGTACCAAATGTATGAAATGGAGAATAAATAAATGGAATGAAGTTAAAAACTCGGAATACATATAACATCAACTAGAAAAAAAACCTAACATTACCGGAACTAAACCTAACCTTACCGGAACCAAATCAAACAATACCGGAACCAAACCTTTATTACCGGAACCAAACCAAAGCTTACCTATACGCAGGCAGGCGCTTTTGTAGCTTCAAGTTTAACAATTCCAAAGTGGTGACCAAACACTTGAGTGTATGAGATTGCTTCTACGTAAGCATATATATGTAAACATCATATTGTGGTGACCAAACACTTGAGTGTATGAGATTGCTTCTACGTAAGCATATATATGTAAACATCATATTGTGGTGACCAAACACTTGAGTGTATGAGATTGCTTCTACGTAAGCATATATATGTAAACATCATATTGTGGTGACCAAACACTTGAGTGTATGAGATTGCTTCTACGTAAGCATATATATGTAAACATCATATTGTGGTGACCAAACACTTGAGTGTATGAGATTGCTTCTACGTAAGCATATATATGTAAACATCATATTGTGGTGACCAAACACTTGAGTGTATGAGATTGCTTCTACGTAAGCATATATATGTAAACATCATATTGTGGTGACCAAACACTTGAGTGTATGAGATTGCTTCTACGTAAGCATATATATGTAAACATCATATTGTGGTGACCAAACACTTGAGTGTATGAGATTGCTTCTACGTAAGCATATATATGATTTTAAACATGCCACGTTTTTAAATGGTTTGTGATTCGAGTGATAAAGCCAAACATTCAGTATGCTTTATTTATAACTAGCTGACCCGGCGAACTTCGTACCGCATGACAGTCGATGAATGTGGTGTTACTTATTAGCTGATTAGTTATTTATGTTTTTTATATTTTTTATTTTATTATGGTAACAAGCAGTTACAATACAATTTATATAACAAACAATATACATATAATTAGACCTGGAGTACCAAAACTGTGATAGAGAACAATACTTATTACATTTTCAAAATACGACAAAACCATAATATCTAGGAGTAAGATCTAAAAGAGTAGGTATAGAAAGATGTTCCGCTGAAATAGGTTTCGAATCCCAAGTAATTCCCAAATCCCGGACTAGACTTGACCTTCGTATATTATATAGTATTTAATAATAATGCGTTGTTGTGTTGCGGGAAACAGATTTATAAGAGTTTATCCTCCTCGGAGCCAGTTTGTAGCCGACCGCAAGAGAACATGCGTCGCTCCGTCGCGCTCGTGTTGCTGCTGGCCGGTCAGTGTCCGGCTCCGCTCCCCGCCCCCGGCCCCGCTCCCCGCTCCCCGACCCCCGGCCCCCGGCCCCCGACCTCCGACCTCCGACACGATAAGATAACACCGCTCTCTCGTTTCAGCTCTGCAGGGCGGAGGCGCAGGCGACGTCTCGTCCCCGAGGGTCAAGAGGGTAACGCGTTCGTCTCAAACCGCGCGTTAGTCATATGTCTGAGACCTTGTTTAATAAACTGTTTCAGGCGCCGTTCGACTTCGGAGAGTTCGTCAAGAAAGCTTCAGAGCAGATCGTGGAGGCCGCCAAGAACGTAAAGACCGAGGACCTGAAGAAGGTAAGGTCGGCGGCTCGCGCGCGAGTCTGTGGCCTGATCGCTTTGTCTGTCCACAGACCTGGGAGGACGTGAAGCAGCACGTGGGCGCAGCCGGACACGCGCTGCAGGAGCACGTCGACAAGGCGCGCCACGGAGAGTACGATGACCAGGCCAAGCAGGTGACACCCATTCGTCATTCATCTCGCCGCGTCACGCATGTCGTTATAAATAAAGTTTCATAATTCGTTTTCGTACTCATCATATCTCAAAATTAAACATACACGTCGATGAATTAATAAGTCGCCGAACTGGTTATTGTTTTAAGGAAAACGTGTATGTGTATGTGTGAGCAGGTGCTGCACGACGTGGGGGACCGCGCACAGCAGCTCGCCAGCGGCCTCGACAACTTGGACCTGGAGCGCACCAAGGAGGACGCCGGCAAGGTGAGTGTCCGCCGCCCGCGGTGACGCCACGCGCTAACCCTCGCGTCCTTACAGAACTGGCAGAACATCAAGGCGGGCGCCGAGCAGCTCGGCCAGAACGTGCAGAAGGCAACCAAGATAGACCTCGCCACTCCGGGGAAGGCGTTCGTCGACATCCTGCAGAAGTCCGTCAGCCACGCATACGAAGCGAGCGAAGGAAACGCGTAAGTGTCTTCGACCACCGAAAGGGACGAGCGCGTCGCGGTGCGGAGAGTCAGATACGCCTCGTTTCAGGTCGTGCGCCTTGCCGGCCGCGCCTCAGTTCGGGTTCCTGGAGGCGGCGGGCGAGGACCTCGTGCACTACTACTGCCACAGCGGGTACCAGCTGGCCGGGGCCGCCACCTCCGTGTGTCGCGAGGGCCGCTGGGAGGGCGAGCCGCCCGTCTGCCGCCGGTACTGCGCCGTCACTCCGCACGTGTCGGTGCAGTACCGCTGCCGAACGGCGGGAGGAGAGCCGCGCGACTGTCTGGCGGCCGAGGAGCTGCAGACGGAGCTGTCGGCGCGCTGCAACGCTCCCAACTACCAGAGCAAGGCGGCGCTCCCCGACGTGACGTGCGGACACCGCGGCTGGAGCGGGCGGCTGCCGGTCTGTCTGCCGGTGTGCGGGCTCGTGACCCCGCGCGGCTTCCCGCTGGTGGCGGGCGGGCGCGTGGCCGAGCGCGGGGAGGTCCCCTGGCACGCCGGGGTGTACCGCCGCACCGCCGCCGTGCCGCAACACATCTGCGGGGCCACCATCCTCACGGACACGGTGCTCATATCGGGTCAATATTTTACTATCTTGGTATTTGTACCGTTTCCTCGATCGCGCGATTCTAACTTTTCTCTCTCCCTCAGCGGCGCATTGCTTCTGGAACGACGTGGAGGGGCTGATGTCCGCGAGCCATTTCTACATCGCCGCGGGAAAGCTCTACAAGCCGTGGAACAGCGTCCGCGACAGCGACGCGCAGAAAAGAGAGGTGCGTCGACGGACGATTCGCGCACGTATGTAACAAATAACGGGGCCTGCGTTCTCAGGTGTCCGACATCTATGCGCCGAAGCGGTTCCGCGGAGTGGAGACCAACTTCCAGGACGACCTGGCACTGCTGCGTCTGCGGGAGCCCCTGTCGTACCGGCCCCACGTGCGGCCCGTCTGCCTCGACCTGAGCGCCCGCCTGAACAACCTGCAGCTGGTGCCGGGCGGCGTGGGAAAGGTGGCCGGGTGGGGGCTGGCGGGCGCGGAGGGCGGCTCCTCCCCGGCGCTGCGCGTGGCCGATATGCCGTACGTGGACGTGCTGCGCTGTCTGGAGGCCGCGCCCTTCTCCTTCCGGGAGTACATCACCAGCGACAAGTTCTGCGCGGGACACACCAACGGGACGGCGCTGTGCCGCGGGGACAGCGGGGGCGGCCTCGCCTTCCCGGACCGCTCCGAGGGGTTCCCGCGGTACTTCCTGCGCGGAGTGGTGTCCACAGCGCCACGCGCGGACGGGGACGCGGCCTGCAACACGCACGCCTACACTGCCTTCACGGAGGTGGTGCGACACGCGGCCTTCGTGGACATGCATGTGCACACCTAGGAGAGGGTTTGGTTAGGAGGGGGAGGGGGGACAGTCAGTCAAACCAACATTTACAAAATCACAATATATTTCGAAATGTCACATCGATAAATGATATTACAACAGTGACGGCGGCCCTCCCCCCCCGGGGCCCACCCCTCCCGGGGCCCGCCGACACGACTTATATTTGAATTAAAATTACTTATAAGAGTTATGCCAAAACCTTAGAAATTAATCGAGCGTAACGGAAGTGTTTCATGGATGGATTAGTATTAGATATCGAAGCGACACGGGGCGGCGGGACTCGGCAGGGGTGGCGAGGGGGACCGGTCGAGCTCGGCCGTACACTTTGGACCCTGAGGGACTCTCCGCTACGGGAATCTAGAACAAAATAAGGCGGGACTTGGAGGGAACCGGCTAACTACCGACCGCTTTCCGGCGCACTCCTGCGAGCCGCGGTCACTCTCCCCCGCAGTGCAGCCACGCCAGCAGCCAGCACGGCGGGGGCCGCGCCCGCTACAGCACGTGCAGGTTCTCGCACGACCGCGACACGTGCTCGCGCGCCCACACGCGCGTCAGCAGTCCGCGAACCTGAAACAAACGGCACGTCAGTACACGGCGACACCGGGCGGCGACACCGGGCGGCGACACCGGGCGGCACCACCCGGCGAAACGGACTCACCTTCACGCTGGCGGACAGGCGAGACCTCTTGCGCGGTGTCGACGCGGCGGAGAGCGGCGCGGGAGCCGGCGCGGGGGGCGAGCGGGCGCGACCTCGGGGACGGCGCGGCGGGCGGCGGCTGGGGGGGACACGGTCAGTCAGGAGGGACACCATCAGTCAGGGGGAATCGTACACTCACCGCTTGTCCGAGGCCTGCTTCAGCCGGATCTGCGTCAGCAGCCCCACCAGCAGCTCGTCCACGTTGTGGTTGATCCCGACCGACGTCTCTATGTACTTGCACTCGTAGGCGGTCGCGAGCGCCTTTCCCTCTGGAATGGGTGCAGAGTGAGTGACGCCATCCGTCGGCAACGGGGAGAGTGCTCACCTTCCGTGGAGACCTCCCGGGAGCGCGCGAGGTCGGCCTTGTTGGCGACGAGGATGGCGGCGGGCCCGGCCGGGAGAGCGCGCAGCTCCCGCTCGGCGCGCGCCAGACTGCCGCGGTCCGCGCACGAGTAAACCACGCAGTAGCCGTGCGCCGCCACCTCCGAGGCCGCCGGGTTATCCAGGAACGTGAGCTCGGACTCACGCCCCGCAAGCAGGACCCGCACCGACCGCTCGCCCGACTCGTCGTCTGCAAGTCGCAGTAAGGTCGTCAGTGAGGAGCCGCGAGCCTCGTCGAGCCGGGGACGTAGTCAAAGTCGTCAACCGACCGATGGACGTGTCGTAGGCGTGCAGGTACTCGGAGGTCATGAACTGGCCGACGAGCGAGGACTTGCCGACTTGCGGCGCGCCCCGCACCAGCACGCGGTAGGGCTCGTCGCGCGGGTCGGAACCGGCCGAGGAGACGGAGGTGTCGGAGCGGGAGCGCAGCGAGTCCCCGCGGTTGACGACCCCCTTGCCGGTGATGCTGAAGTGCCGGAGACGGTAGTGGTCGTCGTCTCCGGCGTTGGGCATGGAGGCGACGCGAGCTCGCGCGGGCGGCGGAGAGAGGAGCTCGCGGCGCGCGGCCCGCACGGACTGCGAGCGCGCGTGGCGAGGCCGCTCGTCCCGCAGCAGGAGCGTAGCGCATCCGCCGTAGTCGAGCGACACGGAGGGTTGCTGCACCACGATGGTGGTCCGGCCAGGGGGCGTCGGCGGGGAGGCCAGCGGGTTGGCCGTCACCCGCACGGGCGGCGGTAGGAAGGCGTCGTCCCGCACGGGGGACACCAGGTCGCGCGAGTCGCTGGTCACGGAGGTGAGCGCAGTGGCGTTGCTGTCGGTGCTGGTGTTGGCGGAGGTGGTGCTGCTCCCCATCACCATGACCTGTGTAACAGATACCGACTGGAGCGGACAGCCACACCGGTACAGGTCTCATATTAATAGGCAGACCGATGTAAACCCGAGGAGGAGCTATGTAAATAACTTATTGCGGTACAAGACACATGAGTGGACGGATCTCTCGAGTGCCGTGTAACTTCACGAAGCGTCATATGATCCTCTTATAGTCATAGAAATAATTTATTTATGCAATAAAAATACACATGTATGTATTACACTAGCCGATAGTGTCTCTTATGAACCCTCATCAGGTATTTATCTAAATCGGCCGCAAGATTCTTTTCAGCATCTAAACGATTCTTCGTGGTTTAGGATTAAGTTATAAATAAATAAAGAATAAATATACATATACAATAAAGAAAATAACAAAAACACGGAATGATTATTTTATTGAGTAGGTACTTGTGTTATGGAGCTAAAGCTTTATGATCACAAAATAATCCTGGATCATATTTTATACGATTTTGTCACTTTGGTTATTTCAGCCAATGCCGTGTCATATAGGCATACGTCAACATGTCAAAAGATAATAATAATAGGCCTTTCTGCAACCGGACCTTAATAACTATGTATTTCTGAGCACGACATGTGACCTTGCGCCCACCTAATGCCGCGCAGGGTCCATGAATGTTAGCAACTGGAATCAGACCCTTATGTCCGACATCGGTCCCTAACACTATGCCGGCTTGACTAGATGCCTTTTCACACTTCGCTTGAAGGACTCCATGTTATAGGAAAGTGGAAACACAGGCATTCCACATCTTTATTGTGCGACAGATGTATGAGTCACCAAATTTATAGGTACGCGAAGGGATGGTGACTACGGTATGTGTGTGGTTGGTCTCAAGTGGGCCACCTAAAGGATATCATCTCGTCGGGTAGATTGAGAGAGTCGCATGGACATGTGACCCGACACGAGCTCGATGAGTTGTGCATATTCTAAGAATTCATTATCATAATAATTACTTAAAATGAGGAAAACATTAATTATGTTTGTCATGTTATCCGCGGTGTCTGTCCTATCGGCCAGCTGTCCCCCGTCTGGTGATGACGTCACGGACTACTGACCCAGTTGCAATATTGATCAGTCGGGGTCGTTGACTTCTGGCCACGCCTCCCCGCGGCGCGCGCCTCTCCCGAGCGCCGTCCGCCGAGAGTGCAGAATCCGGCTCTCCGGTCTGCATGGATACTCCGCGAGCACTAACAATACTTTCAAGTACCGATACTCTGTACTCGATATCCGATACTACTCATGTCCGGACTGTCCCATCCGGTATTAGATTTAGACTCGATTCCAGGTCGACAATACAAATATAAATACAATATAAATAAATAAAGAATATATTATTTTATTTATCCACTAGCTGTTTGACCCGACGTTGCCCGTATAATGTTGTGTCGTCGACAAACCTGCAGGTACCCGATGGGCGTCGTATTTAGATTTTAACGTGTTATATTACTTTTTATTAAATCATAGCTTACCCGTCGTACGATATTGAGAACAAACTCGATATGAGAAATTACATTTGAATTAGTTTTATTGACAATATATTTATTTCAATTATATTTTCGTTTATTTTTATTCATTCGAGTGCTTGTGAAGTAAAAGTAAAGTATCATCACGACCGTTTCCCTTTCGGGGTGGTCAGAAACCACGGTTATAAATATAAGCGGATTCACATTTTAGCCAACTTTACTATAGGCCAATCATGACAAGTGGCAAACTCGTCGATGTCTCCAGCGTAACAAACTCGAGAAATGTCACAAATAAATTAGGTTTTAGGTTAATTAAATGTATTTATTTACAATAATAAATATTTTTGTGTCCCGACCAGGAATCGAACCCGGTACCTCCGAGTCTTAATCCACGGACTTATCCGCTAGACCATGGAGGCAGTTTAGAGTGCTTGTGGATAAACAAATATTTGTTTTTGATTTTCCTTCTTTCCTTCGTTCACGAACAAATCAGACGGTTTTCCTTCTGGTGCGTTCACGAACAAATCAGACGGTTTTCGCGAATGCTTTGCATGTGAAAACGGCAACTCAAAATTAATATCGTTGCGCATTATTTTGTTTTTGCAATATCTTTTTTTTTCCGACACCTCCAACAAATATCGTTAATGTATACAAATATTTTAAAGATATATACTAAAACCTTTGTCGAGAACAACTCTCTATCCATTGGTGAAAACAGCATAAAAATTTGTGCAGTAGTTTTTGAGTTTTGTGCGAACAGACAGACAGACGCGGAATATGTAGTGATAGTGAGTTAGACGTCATCATCATGGAACTACTTTTTGTAGAATATGTATGTAATATTGACCATGAACCTTGTTGTGATGTCGGCGGGTGGCGCGGTAGTGCAGGCGGCGCAGCGCCGAGCCCGCCAGCCGCTCCGGGGACACCGTCATGCCGGTCTCCGCTCCTGCACACACACAGCGAGGTCACCACCACCGCCCCGGCACCGACACACACACCACGCCGGGGGACACTCACCTGCCGGGGGGGGCGCTCGCCGCGGGGAGGGAGGGGCCGCACACACATCCGACTGAAACAAATGCGTGAAGAGAGACGCAACAAACCTACAACTAATTAATATTTTCTTAGAAAATATTTAAATCGAAGGACTTAATTGTTGCTTAAAGGAAATTAATAAAATTTAATGAGATCTTAATAATTTTTTTTCAAAGTAGTTTAGAGAGAATATTCTGTTGATGTAGTCTGTTTGTGATCTCGCGATGTGGGTAGAGGTGAATACTTACGGCGCGATGCCTGTGGAGGGGCAGACGGTGGCGGGAGAGGGCGCTCAGGATCCCCTCCGTACTTAGCTGACAGCCTCCATCCCTGCAACAACACTTGTGGCAGTCTCGGATGTGACATCACATTACATTACGATGACAGTTACCGGATGTGAGGTACATTCAAAGCTCGTCTGCAGTTTGTAGGTAAATGTTAAATCTGATAATATTTAATTCTTTAAAAGTTTAGACCAACAACAAACGTAATAGGATTCGGCGAAAACACAAACTGTAAAACTACTTTTGTATAACTTTTAGAATTGTTGTAATTATGTTTTAAGATCTGTATGTTTCCTGAATAAATAAAAATAAAATAAAAAATAAAAATAAATGTGAATTTATAGTTGTGCTGTCGAATGTGATGCGATGACGACACGGCTGCAGGGGAGTGTGTCGAGGTCGGGTCGGCTCAGGTCGACCACCCACAATTCTAGTACCGCGAAAACATGTGTAGGTACCATCCAGACACGATCAAATAAATAAATTATCGTGCCAAATATATAACGTAAAACAATAAAATAATAGTTTTAGTAAACAAGATGAATTGTGATAACTGACACATGTATGTGACGGATCCATTATCTCTGGTTCTGAACGTGTTCTGATGACGGCATACTTCGTAAACAAGTTCACGATGTGAGCTTTAAAATTGACCTTTGGCGAACGACATATAGTAACGTGATCCTTTAACGAGGAATCTGTTTTCCCTTACTATGATGACAGTGGAGGCAGAACTGTTTATCCATCTGGTCGTCGCCAACGTGCCTGCGTTTTGCCTATATCCTTTGCGGCGACCCCCATCAGCTACAGAGCGATCATGTAGTGAATTAGTTGTTTGTTACCGCAAAGGTCTCGGACCTATCACACATTCGCTTATCGAACAATCAATTATTGTTTGTTTACTGTTCGTAAGCAAATTAGGATAAATTATATTTACTGAGGAGTTGAGATCTATTGATGTCAAACATGACCGAATAAAGGAGAAATGAAGCAAACAATATGTCACCGTGTATGTGATACAACCGTTACGAGTATGTGATGTGTGTCCACTTATGTATTTACTACTTTAAGGTCATTGCAGTGGTGGCACGTGTGTCGGGTCCCGGTCCGCATGCGTTCGTGAGCGGGGGGATGGCTGGCACATGCGTTATGTCCGTGATCGGGCCTGGGACCGAGGCCGAACACGTTCAATTTATTGTTCTTAAATTACCATAGATTTTGCGTTTTGTCGGCTTTCGTGTTGCACACGGGCAAGTCTGACATACCTGGTGGGGTACCACTGTACCAGGTATTGTAATCTCATAGGTACTCAGGTGAATTTGAAAGATATTTATTTATTGTTGTTGTGTAATTCTGTATTTGTATAATTTGTAAATCTGATATAGCTGAGTTTTCCTTGCAGATGCCTTTCTCAGTCAGATTAAACATTAACAGGTCACTGGAATTTGCTAAGCTGCTAGTCTTCTGCTAACAGCTTACTCCTTGGACCACTTCGCTGCTTGGTCTTCCACTAACAGGAGTAGAATCATTCTAAATGATTTAAATTATGACGTGTCACAAATGCCTGTAATAGGTTTACGTGAATAAAGATATTTTGACTTTGACTGCTATAGTAAGTACCTACGACATGTAACAGACTCTCGATATGAGAAGGATTCGAGAGTGTATTTAAAAAGCAGTAAAAAAAGTAAAGTATCTTATAAAGAAGCGGATTCACATTTAGCCAACTTTACTGCCGGCCAATCGTGACAAGTGGCAAGCTCGTCGATGTCTCCAGCGTACCAAACTCGAGAAACTATCACAAATAAATTAAATATTAATTTATTTACATTAATAAATATTATTGTGTCCCGACCAGGAATCGAACCCGGTACCTCCGAGTCTAAATACATTTAATAAGCGTAACTAATTAAAATCTTTTGAATGAAATATTTAATTACAGTGATGTGTTACTGCCCTCCCCGTCAGCTCAGTGCGTCACATGGTTTCGCGTCCCTCGAGCGAGGAGAGAAATGGCCACCAGCTCGAGGGACCACACTTAATAAAATGGCTTTTTCCAAAATACATTTTAATTAAAATTGTTGAGAAAGTAATCAAAGGACGTTTTCTTTAGGCCAGAGATTTACTATTTAAATTACAAATTTGTGAAAATAATTTATCATTTATTAATTAACTTTTGGCTCGCGGCTTCCACCGGCCACTGCAAGACGTCTCTTAGTTCAGCGCTGCCTCTTCCATGTCACAGTATGACTTTTGGCTCGCGGCTTCCACCGGCCACTGCAAGACGTCTCTTAGTTCAGCGCTGCCTCTTCCATGTCACAGTATGACTTTTGGCTCGCGGCTTCCACCGGCCACTGCAAGACGTCTCTTAGTTCAGCGCTGCCTCTTCCATGTCACAGTATGACTTTTGGCTCGCGGCTTCCACCGGCTACTGCAAGACGTCTCTTAGTTCAGCGCTGCCCCTTCCATGTCACAGTATGACTTTTGGCTCGCGGCTTCCACCGGCCACTGCAAGACGTCTCTTAGTTCAGCGCTGCCTCTTCCATGTCACAGTATGACTTTTGGCTCGCGGCTTCCACCGGCCACTGCAAGACGTCTCTTAGTTCAGCGCTGCCTCTTCCATGTCACAGTATGACTTTTGGCTCGCGGCTTCCACCGGCCACTGCAAGACGTCTCTTAGTTCAGCGCTGCCCCTTCCATGTCACAGTATGACTTTTGGCTCGCGGCTTCCACCGGCCACTGCAAGACGTCTCTTAGTTCAGCGCTGCCCCTTCCATGTCACAGTTTTATAGTTGAGTTCGATTTTCCACTCATAGCTGTAGTTCAAACAGAACTAGAAATGTTTGTCTGTGACAAAGAAATTTATAGACTGTGTTGAACATATTTCGCCAACAATGCGATTCTTTTCTCAACAAGCTGTCGTAAAAGTAATGTTTAATGTCATCGTCAAGAGAGCAGCACCAAGGCAGCTGGCGGCGACTTTATTGCAGAGAGTTAGTATCCCTTTTACGACCGACACGTGACCGCGCGACCTCCGCAGGGTCGTATAAGTATAGTGTTCATTCCTTATCCCGAGTAATTTTGTTTCTGTTGAGAGCTTGGTAGAGTAATGAAGGAAGCGATTGATTAGCTAATGCTATCGAGCTCCGAGGTTCGGAGTGACCCGACCCCCCAGCGCGAGTATTACATCCCCCTGTAATACACGCGTATCGTAATGTGTGTCACTAGGACAGCTCTAATACGAGGTTTCTGTTCGTAAATATTCTTCTTTATCTTTCTTCCTCTGTATTTAGAATGTAAAAACTAGTTATTGTTGGGGTAAGTTATTGAATCAATCATTTCTGATGAGGTCCAACAACTAAATTTACCATGTGTTGTTATAATAACAGCTTGAAGTGCAACATTGACCCTCCGACTCAGACGCCGCTGTCTCCGGCTGAGGCTTGAAGCTCAATCAGCTGGATCGAGACCTCCGATTTCCCAGTTAGACCCCGATGGTTGCTCCAACTCTCTCTCTACCATCAAGTAGTTACCATAATGTAAACGGCAAACCAGTACCAATTATTCGTCAGACGTAGCTGTAAAGGCCAGCAAGCCAACGGTGAGTGGAGATGACGGTTATATGATTTTAGTCCGAGGCGCTATGAAGACCTCCTCATGAAGACAATAGTGAGCCGGGCATAAGAACTTTGCACAAATGCAGGGTTGTATTACTTGATAATTTTGTGATTCTGTCTATAAAAAAAAGAATAAAACATTGCAATTCCACCGGGAAGTGTATATGGTTGTACTGTGTGTGGCGAGCGGCGTAGGGTTGTGGTATCCGCGCCGCGTCATGCCGACTCACGATGCGGCACATTCCTGACTCACACAATACTCACGTGTGATTGATCCTTCAATATGACAAGCCGAGATGGACACACCGACGATGTCCGGGAGCCTCGTGCTCGGTCGCAGCAGAGACAGCGCGAGTCTCGTCCAGGAGACAGCGGGACGTGCGCGCTCGGCGGCCGATCAACCACGACTGCGTGTTTATTCACACACAACCTGACGCATGCGCTATGGAAACTGCCCTCAGGCGAGAGGGTGGGGGTTTATACAATGTGCTATTATTATTATTATATTATTTATTAACGAGGGGGATAATGAGTTGCATTTCAGTTCATATAATATGATTTCTTCGCGTCTGAATTCCAAATAGGCGTAATACATTAGTCATTCTACACGAAATTGATTTGAAATTAATGCTACCCTGGGACGAGGTACTTACGAAGTCATTACGTCGTCATACATCATACACATCATTTTATTTTATTTTTATTTATTCAGGAAACATACAGATCTTAAATCATAATTACAACAATTCTAAAAGTTACACAATCCAGCAAAGTTTCCACTTAAATATCAAACATAGATTTTGCAAAAAAATATTATAATAATAGGGATAAGCTTAAAAACAATACATATATAACAAACACAACTAAATAATATACATATAAGTATATAGTAAAATAATGGAAAATCATACACGATATAAACATTAAATACCATGAGTTGATATTTTAGGTTAAAATTAACGAAACCTGTCTTTGTTTTTTCCCTTCCTGTAATATAAATGCCAACAAAAACATAAATTGTTAAAAAACTAGTCTCGCAACTCAGTTTCTTCAGAACAATTATAAGAGTACATGATTTTTTGTCATATCTTCATATCTTCAGTGCACAGACTATGAAGAGTCTTCAGTGACACTCGCATGCTTTAAACGAAGCGATTAACGTGAGAACCGTCAAAAGCTGGCCACGTGTTTCCTCTTCAGTTTGGCACAAACATACATACAATAGGCAAATAAACACATAATTTGATTTGATTTGAAAAGGAAATTAAAAAAATATAAAAAATCCGACTGCAAAAAAAAAGTTTTTGAATTAAAAACTGAAAATAAATAAATAAAAACTAAAAAGAAAAAAACAAGCCCAGAAAGTTTGATAACCGCTTAAACTACATTACCACAACATTAACATTATGTAAACTACATTACCACAACATTAACATTATGCGATACAATTATGATAGCCCAGTAGTAAAGTTGGCTAAATTTGAATCTGCCTCTTAGAAAGCAAGGTTTCTGATCACCTCGAAAGGAATACGGTCGTGATGATACTTTGAACTTTTTATATCTTTATTATAGGTAGGTAGGTAGGTAGGAGACTTACATTGAAATGTTAACCAACTTTGAATCGTTAAAGATTCTAAATGGGGTCACTCTAAATGATAACAGAAACCTTAACATGAGTTTTAAATACCTATTTGATGGTATAGTCATATAGTTCATCGACTTTCATTTTTTTTATTTTTCATAATATGGCGCCTGTTTTCGCCTTAATGAAACTTAATTAATGTCTCGCGTGATGAAGACGAATCGATTGACTTTAGAATCATCAAAATTGGCCGACACGGTTGTTCTTCAGAGTGCCACAAAGGACCAAACATGCATACTGACCTATATATGCCTAAATGTCGCCAATGACCCAACACAACTACCTTCAATTTATTTATTTTTTTATCAAAAACACATTATTTAAACAGAATGTACTGTAATTTATCAGCAAGTTTTTGAACACAGCATTAATGATATAATTTTAATAAAAGCGATTTGCCGTCGTTTTATATAATATGTTAAAATCTAATTGCAGTTGTTCTTTGAACTGAATAATTGCCGACCTGAGTTTATTATCAAGTAATTTTGTTTTCTCTAGTTACGATTTATGATTTTATTTATGTAATGTGTATAGAATATGAACTATAGAGTCACGATTAGTAAGTAAATGTAGTAATAGTTAATAATATTTTACTTCAATCATAGTTGGGTCTTTAATAACCATTGATTTGTATTTCGGCGACAGCTTACGGCATTTGAAATATTGGAGGAAGCATTAACCGATTACGACGCGGTTGGACAAACCGGTCTTCATCAGACCACCAAAACAAAACTAGCAACGAGATTCTGAGACGAGAAATGCAACGACCCCGATTTTCCTAATCGTGCTTAACCTCAGGCTTTTGCTGAGATAGTAATAAATCGAGGACAGTTGTTGCACGACAAAGTCAGCGGAGGATAGAGTGAAGAGGAAGCTTCAAAGAAACAAGCAAATTCAAACAAAAAAACGCAAATTTGTCTTGGATAACAAAACCACAACCTGCTCGCAAGTGGTTAAGGAAACTTCCAAGAAGTAAACGATGGATATGGACAGCCTACTATGGCAGGCCTACAGGCTCGGGGCTCCACCACGCTCGGAATTGTTGGAAGGACAACAGTGCTGTCCCTTCCCTCCCCAGTAAATATGGAGTCGAACCTCTGCATAGTGCAGCCAGGTATGACACGTTGGAGTTTAGAAGATCTGCTAGTAGTCTTCTAATGAAGCATTTAAAAGAAAAGACGGTTTCCTATTCGGGGTGGTCAGAAACCACGCGTATAAATAAGCGGATTCACATTTAGCCAACTTTACTATAGGCCAATCATGACAAGTGGCAAGCTCGTCGATGTAAATAAAATAAATAAATTAAATCTTAATTAAATGTATTTATGTACATAAATAAATATTTTTGTGTCCCGACCAGGAATCGAACCCGGTACCTCCGAGTCCAAATCCACAGACTTAACCGCTAGACCACGGAGGCAGTATATAATCGAATGAAGTATGGTACACCCAAAATACATCCAGGACCTACGTCTATAATACTTATACAGATGCCAGGTTCGGTACGTTGTTGTTCGGCGGACCATCTCATAATTGTGGGCCAAAGGAGACGTCGATGTACAGTGTGTAAAACCACAAAGGCCTTAAGAAATGTGATGTAGGGTTACACGATAAATGTTTCTCAACTTTCCGTATAATTTATTAATTTTTAAAATTATATTCTTCTTGTATTGAAAGCAAGTTAGTTGTTTTAAATGTAATTCACCATATTTGGCAAAGGTTATCCCAGCGGGTCGTTAACGACCCATTTGAAAAACACTACTTGCAATATATATATATTTTTTTAATAACTTAATAGGGTATTTTTTATATATCTTAAGGTTAACGATTATGTCGAAAATCCATCATTTAAATAATTACGGGCATATACATATAGGACATGGTTATAGAGCAGACCTTTTGTTGACTTGACTGTATCTAATTTTGACAACTCTAATCCTTTTTGATGTTCATTACAGTGTCCTTATTAAATCAACAAACAAATGGAGTTCTTCGCGCCATTTTGCGTGAACATGTCAAGTGCAAGTTTTTGTTTTGTAAATTAATTTACTGTGGATTTTATTGGTCAAAAGTGGTGTTGTTTTGTTTAATAATGTGCTACAATGTGAATAATTATGGAAAACGATAAATTGGACTTTAAATATGGGGCCGAAGTTGCAGTTTATTTTTTGCGGTTTCCCGCGCTGTCAACTCCCATATTTTACCCGACGTGTTTGAGCTATGGTGCCGCGAGTGACTCCAAGAAAAGCATCAAATTCTGCAGCATCTGGAATTTGATGATGACCTCATTAACTCATTAATAATATATCTTATATTACGTCAGACTTGGCTGTATGGGCTAAATAGACCCTTTCCCTCCCCTATCATCTCATTCATCATCCATCGGGAGAAGACTCCAAAAAAAAAAAAACAACAAACAAATTGTTTAAAATAACAGGTAGTTCTTCGCGCCATTTTGCGTGGACATGTCAAGTGCAAGTTTTTGTTTTGTAAATTAATTTGCTGTGGATATTATTGGTCAAAAATGGTGTTGTTTTGTTTAATAATGTGCTACAATGTGAATAATTATGGAAAACGATAAATTGGACTTTAAATATGGGGCACAGGTTGCAGTTTATTTTTTGCGGTTTTCCCGCGCTGTGGACTCCCATATTTTACCCGACGTGTTTGGGCTATAATGCCGCGAGTGACTCCAAGTAAAGCATCAAATTCTGCAGTATCTGGAATTTGATGATCCCCAACTCGGTTATGAACTCTGTTATGAACATATATTATGCAAATAAATTACGTGTTTAGGACTGATGTATTCTGTACAATGTCCTTTAAAGACAATTAAAAAAAAAAAAAATTAAAATAACATGCAACTAATCGCAGTTCATAACCTCAAAGTGTTTGACGTTTGTTGACAAATAGACATACATGCTTGTACGTTCAGATCACAGAGTCTCTGTGGTTCAGATAGTAGCACGCATAATGTATACATACATGCTTGTACGTTCAGATAGTAGCACGCATAATGTATACTTTATTTAGTAACATGAAACTTTTAAAATTTCACATAAAACAACTCACTCGAGTAAAAGAAAATATAGGTATTTTTATTATTTCTTTTAACAATAAACAGGCTTATCCCTAAAGCGTACGAAATTTTATAGTGGATCTGTTAACGATAAAACCGTCGATGTACTGGTTCTGTGATTTTTACTGAATTAACTGTGTTGTAACTCGAACGTATTTATTGCACAGGCGCTATTATAGTTGCCAATTTTACTTGGTCCTTTTCCTGATTTTCCTTGACTTGCTCCTTGCTCACAGACAGCAGCGTTTTTTGCACTCTGCTGTGTTTTATGTGTTATGTAGTTTCTGCTGTGATTTTTTAAAATGAACGAAGAAACACCAAATAATGTGGAAAACAATCCAAATAAGCGCAGAGGGAAAAGAAGAAATAAAAATTTTCTATCTAACGCAAAAAAATATGCCAAAAAAGGACAATTGGGCCGCGGAACTCAAATTCCCGAGGAACTGTATCAATACTTCGTGGGGATATTGGAGAGCATGAAGAATGGGATCGACAGCGAAGAGGAGAGACGTGAGTATAGTGTGGCAGGTTCGTGTTCCGGCAGGTCCGCTAACGTGTGTCTCCTCAGAGTC
Source organism: Tinea semifulvella (assembly GCA_910589645.1). Lineage (NCBI taxonomy): Eukaryota > Metazoa > Arthropoda > Insecta > Lepidoptera > Tineidae > Tinea > Tinea semifulvella. The sequence goes on from OU342605.1 coordinate 56,971, forward strand.
GCTGGTGGACAACGTGCTGGCGCGCACCGAGGATATCGAGCTGCAGGTGGCCGGCAACCAGCTCGGCTGTCGGCTGCTGGAGCTGCTCCTGCCGACCGCCGCGGAGGAGCGTCTCCGACGGTATCTGCAGCTGGTCGGGGACGATCTGCGGAGACTCTGCGCCGACAACTTCTCCAGCCACGTCGTCGAGACCCTGATCAAGGTAGGTGTGTAGCCGGAAGGGCCGTGACACAAGTTACAACACAATGGCTTCATTACAGGTGGCCTGCGACAGAGCAACGGCACACTTGGTGGAGGAGGAGGAGGAGAGTCCCCAGAAAAAGTGCAAGCGGGAACCTCGGTACAGCGAGGAGCACGTGAGGATGTGTGGGGAGTGGACCGTGCGAATCGGGAGGTTCCTCCTCAACAACTTGGAGGAGTTTGTGTGGGAGCGCTCCCCCAATCACATTCTTAGAGTCTTGCTCCGCTGTCTGGCCGGGGTCACCCTCCTGCCCGGGGAGAAGCCCAAGGTGAACATGTTCCGGGACCCGCTGGCACAGAACAAAGGTAACCCGACGGGGAGTTGACACGTGTTCCTGACCTTAGACAGTTGTTTCCCTCAGGTATTCCCCCGCACCAAACCAAGATGGTGTACAAGCCGACCCCCCCGGATTACCAACAGATGGTTGTGGAGTGCGTGTCCCGGCTGTCGTCGTGGCCGCAGCTGGGAGACATGCCGCACCACACCCACACCTCGGGACTGCTCCAGGTGCTGCTGTTTGCTGTCAAGAACTGTGACAAGAACGCCACTAAAGGATTGATTAAAACATTGCTCAACAAGTGCTTTGCCCCGGAGGTTGCGCCACCGAGCGTCACTGACAATGATCACAAGGAAGACAAGTATAACCCCAATAGCATAAAGGAAGAGAAGGAGGAGAAGCATGACACAACCCTGGAGGGAGACAACAAGGGAGACATAGTGGCTCCGAGCCCGCTTCCACCTGTGTTCCGGACAGAACCCTCAGTAAGGTAGGTTTCAGCTTTCTAAAAAAAAAAACAGAAGTCTATGTATAAAATTTCAGAAAGTTGGGGAACTTGCAAATATTAATATCACTTTCCATGAAGTTTAATAAAAAAGCAAAAGAAACATTTAATGGAATTCGTTAACTATTTACAGGTGAATTTTTCAAGTGGGCCAAATCCTTAACCTACAGGCAAAAATGTTCAAAGGAATCTCGGGGCCAATTATTATAAAAACTGAAGCTAATTAGATTTTTTAAAATTTATTATCTTAGCCTTAAATTAAAATAGCTGATAATGAAAAAAAAAAATCACCTGCATTGGAAGGATAAATAATTATATATGAGTATAATGAAATAATGCTCTTCAACCCGCATCCTCATTGACCAGACCATCATATCTTTTAAAATAAAAGTTAGAATAAATCTTATAATCTCTAGCATATCAAACTTGAGAAATATCACAAATAAATTCATTATTAATTAAATTAATATATATCAGACTAGGAATCGAACCCGGTACCTCGAAGTGTCTAATACAAACTTTCTTATAAATAAATAGTTTGGTGTTTGAAATTACTGCCTCAAATAGTATCTAATAGCTTACAAGTCTGAGGGGTCGCAGAATGAGGGGAGATATAATTGAGACATTTAAAATTCTAACAGGAAGGTATAACTGCCCCCACCTAGCCAAAATGTTTAGGTTTAACACAATGATATTTCCCCGTCGTGACCACGGAATGAAGCTAATGAGAAAATCCAGCAATGCAAATATAGGATATCACTTCATGAATAACAGAGTTGTAAATATGTGGAACAAAATACCAGAAGACATATTAAAGTCCTCAACTGTAAACACTTTTAAAAACAAACTGGACAAGTGGCTAGTGACAATCGAAATAGACTATGGTGATAACTGACAATTTAATAAACCTTACACCAGTGCTTGATATAGTCATATCAGCAATGCGCTGCGAGCCTATTAATCAATAATAATAATATTAAGTGGCAAGTTGTTACTATCAGCTGGTACAATAATGGTGGCAAGTTGTTACTATCAGCTGGTACAATACCAGTCTGAGAGGATTATTTTTTCAAAAATCTAATGATGCAGTTTTAGTTTTTATCGAAACAGGCCCCGATAGTTATCACATTTTTCGATATGACGCCTACCATCCATCACCGCCGCTTCTGTTATCACATTTCCTTAGAAATAAAGTGGATTTGATTGGAATACTCGATCTGTAAAGGTAGGAGTGTGTCCGCAGACTGGTGGAGGCGGCCCTGTTTGTGTCCAAGAAGAAGTCGTACACCCAACTGTACGCGCGCTGCTTCCTCGGGCACCTCTCCCGCCTCGCACACCTCTCCGGACTCAACTTCACGGTGCAGAGACTGCTGGACCGCGTGACCCTCAAGGAGGAGGTAACGACACGGCACCTCTCCCGCACCTCCTCGCTGTCATGTCTCCATGGGCGCGGTGTTCGTTTCAGTTCGAGCCCATGTTCGACGAGCTGAGCTCCAGTTTCGGCGGCATACTGGCGAGCGGGAACTCCGGCGTGCTGCTGGCTCTCGGCAAGGCGTGTCTCCGACTGAAGGCGCGGCAGACGCAGTTCCTGTCCGTGAGTGACGCCGCCACAGCAGGTCCGCCGCCGCCGAGGGGCAGCTCGCGACTGAGCCGGTGTCTCCTTGCAGAGCCTGGAGCGCGCCCTGGACTGTGCGGAGGAGGAGACCCACTTCCCGCTGTGCTGTCTGCGGCTGCTCCCTCTCTCCAGGATCCCCCCTGAGGAGAGAGACAAGGACCACTTCATCAACATCCACGGCTCCGTCATCCTGCAGACGCTCCTGCACTTCCAGGTCATTAACATAATCTTATCCTTAGCCAACGGATACTTACAATATTGATTGCTATTAAAGTTGTGATTGGTTAAAAGATAAATCTATATAATTGTATAATAGTTCAGGTTCCATTACTGAAGCCCAACATGTCATATGCTCTGTGCGACTTGAAAGTGACTAAAGCAAAGTTTGATTTTTTTTACCGAATTTTGTAAGAAAACCATCGCAACGCCAAGTCGTAACGAGTTTTAAAGCGAAAGTTTGTTAGCTCAGACGTAAATAACAGAATCCAGAAACAAGATTCGCGCTCTTAGTAAAGGTATATGGTTGTCTCTCGGAGCACCACTCTACAGAGAAAGCAGCACTAACACAGGTCCCAGCAGTTATATTGTTGTCTCTCGGAGCACACTCTACAGAGAAAGCAGCACTAACACAGGTCCCAGCAGTTATATGGTTGTCTCTCGGAGCACACTCTACAGAGAGAGCAGCACTAACACAGGTCCCAGCAGTTATATGGTTGTCTCTCGGAGCACACTCTACAGAGAGAGCAGCACTAACACAGGTCCCAGCAGTTATATGGTTGTCTCTCGGAGCACACTCTACAGAGAGAGCAGCACTAACACAGGTCCCAGCAGTTATATTGTTGTCTCTCGGAGCACACTCTACAGAGAGAGCAGCACTAACACAGGTCCCAGCAGTTATATGGTTGTCTCTCGGAGCACACTCTACAGAGAGAGCAGCACTAACACAGGTCCCAGCAGTTATATGGTTGTCTCTCGGAGCACACTCTACAGAGAGAGCAGCACTAACACAGGTCCCAGCAGTTATATGGTTGTCTCTCGGAGCACACTCTACAGAAAGAGCAGCACTAACACAGGTCCCAGCAGTTATATTGTTGTCTCTCGGAGCACACTCTACAGAGAGAGCAGCACTAACACAGGTCCCAGCAGTTATATGGTTGTCTCTCGGAGCACACTCTACAGAGAGAGCAGCACTAACACAGGTCCCAGCAGTTATATGGTTGTCTCTCGGAGCACACTCTACAGAGAGAGCAGCACTAACACAGGTCCCAGCAGTTATATGGTTGTCTCTCGGAGCACACTCTACAGAGAGAGCAGCACTAACACAGGTCCCAGCAGTTATATGGTTGTCTCTCGGAGCACACTCTACAGAGAGAGCAGCACTAACACAGGTCCCAGCAGTTATTTTTTTTATTTTATTTATTGTTTAAGGACAACTTACAGCTAGATACATAAAATATATATAGAGTACATATGGGTAGGGTATGGCTATTGACAAGTTGCCACCGATAGGTAAAATTACATAATTAGGTGGTGCTCGCTGCAATAACAACACAAGTAAAATTAACCTAAACTTAAAACTAAGAACAATAAACTACATAACATAGAACAAAAAAAAAAACTAAAAAAAAATAAAATTAAAAACAATTATACATAGATACCTAATAAAAACAATAAAATAGAAAATGAAATAAACTAAACAATAAATTTACAATATATGTAAATATAGTACTATTGATGAGAACCACTGGCGAACCGTTTTGTAAGAATGCGTCGTGTAGCTGTCGGAGATAATATAAATGGATCCAAGTCGTTGCAATAATCATTAACATAACTGCATGTCCTGCTTATGAACGAATTCTGTTGGTAGTTAGTTTTGGAGAATGGGACAAGAAATAATCTCCGTTCTCTGGACGACTTCGTAACCTGCAGCTTACAGAGATTAAGAAGACTGGGGCAGTCAATCCTGGAGGTAACTATCGAGAACAGGTATGACACGTCTGTGATAGTGCGACGTTCGGAGAGAGGCAAAAGGTGATGCCGTTTACATTTGTCTTCGTAACTTAGGTAGTTCTGACGAGTATTACGACAAATGTATCGAAGGAATCGCCTTTGAATAGATTCAATACGAGATGAGTAAATTTTATACTTTGGGTTCCACACCTGAGAGTTATATTGTTGTCTCTCGGAGCACACTCTACAGAGAGAGCAGCACTAACACAGGTCCCAGCAGTTATATGGTTGTCTCTCGGAGCACACTCTACAGAGAGAGCAGCACTAACACAGGTCCCAGCAGTTATATGGTTGTCTCTCGGAGCACACTCTACAGAGAGAGCAGCACTAACACAGGTCCCAGCAGTTATATTGTTGTCTCTCGGAGCACACTCTACAGAGAGAGCAGCACTAACACAGGTCCCAGCAGTTATATGGTTGTCTCTCGGAGCACACTCTACAGAGAGAGCAGCACTAACACAGGTCCCAGCAGTTATATGGTTTTCTCTCGGAGCACACTCTACAGAGAGAGCAGCACTAACACAGGTCCCAGCAGTTATATGGTTGTCTCTCGGAGCACACTCTACAGAGAGAGCAGCACTAACACAGGTCCCAGCAGTTATATGGTTGTCTCTCGGAGCACACTCTACAGAGAGAGCAGCACTAACACAGGTCCCAGCAGTTATATGGTTGTCTCTCGGAGCACACTCTACAGAGAGAGCAGCACTAACACAGGTCCCAGCAGTTATATGGTTGTCTCTCGGAGCACACTCTACAGAGAGAGCAGCACTAACACAGGTCCCAGCAGTTATATGGTTGTCTCTCGGAGCACACTCTACAGAGAGAGCAGCACTAACACAGGTCCCAGCAGTTATATTGTTGTCTCTCGGAGCACACTCTACAGAGAGAGCAGCACTAACACAGGTCCCAGCAGTTATATGGTTGTCTCTCGGAGCACACTCTACAGAGAGAGCAGCACTAACACAGGTCCCAGCAGTTATATGGTTGTCTCTCGGAGCACACTCTACAGAGAGAGCAGCACTAACACAGGTCCCAGCAGTTATATGGTTGTCTCTCGGAGCACACTCTACAGAGAGAGCAGCACTAACACAGGTCCCAGCAGTTATATGGTTGTCTCTCGGAGCACACTCTACAGAGAGAGCAGCACTAACACAGGTCCCAGCAGTTATATGGTTGTCTCTCGGAGCACACTCTACAGAGAGAGCAGCACTAACACAGGTCCCAGCAGTTATATGGTTGTCTCTCGGAGCACACTCTACAGAGAGAGCAGCACTAACACAGGTCCCAGCAGTTATATGGTTGTCTCTCGGAGTACACTCTACAGAGAGAGCAGCACTAACACAGGTCCCAGCAGTTATATTGTTGTCTCTCGGAGCACACTCTACAGAGAGAGCAGCACTAACACAGGTCCCAGCAGTTATATTGTTGTCTCTCGGAGCACACTCTACAGAGAGAGCAGCACTAACACAGGTCCCAGCAGTTATATGGTTGTCTCTCGGAGCACACTCTACAGAGAGAGCAGCACTAACACAGGTCCCAGCAGTTATATGGTTGTCTCTCGGAGCACACTCTACAGAGAGAGCAGCACTAACACAGGTCCCAGCAGTTATATGGTTGTCTCTCGGAGCACACTCTACAGAGAGAGCAGCACTAACACAGGTCCCAGCAGTTATATTGTTGTCTCTCGGAGCACACTCTACAGAGAGAGCAGCACTAACACAGGTCCCAGCAGTTATATGGTTGTCTCTCGGAGCACACTCTACAGAGAGAGCAGCACTAACACAGGTCCCAGCAGTTATATTGTTGTCTCTCGGAGCACACTCTACAGAGAGAGCAGCACTAACACAGGTCCCAGCAGTTATATGGTTGTCTCTCGGAGCACACTCTACAGAGAGAGCAGCACTAACACAGGTCCCAGCAGTTATATGGTTGTCTCTCGGAGCACACTCTACAGAGAGAGCAGCACTAACACAGGTCCCAGCAGTTATGTTTCGTTCTGCCGTTTTAATGTTTAATTTGATTTGTAATATCTATAGTCTCTTTCGACTTTCTCTCGGTCATAAAGTGTGGGACAACTAGTCGCTCAGCAATTTTTGAAACCCAAAGAAGAGGCAGTCGAAAGCACCAACTAAAGTTACCTCGTGCTCGGCGGTTCTTTGGAACCTTCGTAAAGCGAGCGCTCACAAGCAACTAAGTTAGTCTTTGTCGCTATCTCTTTAATACAAACCTGTAGACTTGATGTAAGAGACAAATGTGACAAAAGTTGGTGGAAGGCTCTTTGTGATTTTTCTTTCTTAACTGTTCAAAGTCAAAATATATTTACCTAAACCTATTACTGACATTTGTGACAAGTGATTATTTGAATTATTTTATATAGGTATGATACCTGGCACAATGGTCCCTACCAGGTATGGTAGGATTAGGATAGGCCGCTTGTCCGTATGCAAACGGACAACCGACCAAATGTGACGTCTCATGTAACTCGTATGGTAATACATTACAGCGACCGACTCGGGTGGTGTCCGGTCTGCTGTCCCTCTCTGCGCCGCGCCTCGTGTGGCTCCTGTGCGACACCAAGGGGAGTCACGTGGCCGACGCATTCTGTACCGCTCCCTTCGTCGGGGTCAAGGCCAGGGACAAACTCGTTTGGAAACTCAAGGTAAATGCATAACCATCTCCAAGGATACGGGAAGGTCCAGGAGAGGAATTTCAGCAAAATCTTTGCACAACTTACTGAAAGAATTGAGTCTAAGCAGGTCTGCCGTCAATACATTTATGGAACGAGCTTCCAAGACGGCATTACCGGAATCATACAGCATTAGGTTGGGGAGGGAGAGGAGCAGAATGGTGGATGGTGAGCGTATTGTTGTGAAATATAAAAAAGGAGTCCTCCTTTGTAAACCTATTGTCGGTCGCAAGCCCGAGACACCATTCTTCTCATCTCACTTTGGACAACACACGATGGACCCCCCGGCACCCGCACGGTGAATTATGTAATGCTTAGAAATTGGTGTACTCTCTCTGTGCAGGGTTACTACCAGCAGCTGGCTCTCTCGGCGGGCGGCTCCCGTGCGGTGGATGCGCTCCTGCAGCTCCCCTCGAGTCGGAGCAGCATCATGTCGGAGTTGGCCGAGAAGAGCCAGCTCCTGAACGGGTCTCCCTCCGGCCGAGTGGTGCTCGCCAAGCATCAGGTCCTCCTGTTCCGGTCCGACCCGGACCAGTGGAACAGACAACACGACAAACATACAACTAAAGATAATAAATAACTTCACTGTTTCTCGCTGTTTTATTTTACCTATCCGGGTGTATCTCTCTCGCTCTTACACCCAATATTTATTTGACCTATCCGGGTGTATCTCTCTCGCTCTCACACTCCCAATATTTATTTGACCTATCCGGGTATATCTCTCTCGCTCTCACACTCCCAATATTTATTTGACCTATCCGGGTGTATCTCTCTCACACTCCCAATATTTATTTAACCTATCCGGGTGTATCTCTCTCGCTCTCACACTCCCAATATTTATTTAACCTATCCGGGTGTATCTCTCTCGCTCTCACACTCCCAATATTTATTTGACCTATCCGGGTGTATCTCTCTCGCTCTCACACTCCCAATATTTATTTGACCTATCCGGGTGTATCTCTCTCGCTCTCACACTCCCAATATTTATTTAACCTATCCGGGTGTATCTCTCTCGCTCTCACACTCCCAATATTATTTGACCTATCCGGGTGTATCTCTCTCGCTCTCACACTCCCAATATTTATTTAACCTATCCGGGTGTATCTCTCTCGCTCTCACACTCCCAATATTTATTTGACCTATCCGGGTGTATCTCTCTCGCTCTCACACTCCCAATATTTATTTGACCTATCCGGGTGTATCTCTCTCGCTCTCACACTCCCAATATTTATTTAACCTATCCGGGTGTATCTCTCTCGCTCTCACACTCCCAATATTTATTTAACCTATCCGGGTGTATCTCTCTCGCTCTCACACTTCCAATATTTATTTAACCTATCCGGGTGTATCTCTCTCGCTCTCACACTCATAATATTTATTTGACCTATCCGGGTGTATCTCTCTCGCTCTCACACTCCCAATATTTATTTGACCTATCCGGGTGTATCTCTCTCGCTCTCACACTCCCAATATTTATTTGACCTATCCGGGTGTATCTCTCTCGCTCTCACACTCAAACATTTTTCTTTTTAGTGTACTTGTAGATTACAAGTGTCGCAGCGCATTGCTGATGTGCCTATTTCATACACTGGAGTTCAGTTCATAAGATTGACAGTTATCACCATCGTCCATGTCTATTGTCACTAGCGCTTGTCCAGTTTGTTTCCTTTCATTAAATGTTGTTGGGTTGTAGAAGGAACCAATGAAATTCAAAGTAACGATCGATAATTTTATTGTCGAAAAACTAAATAATATAGAGACCCACTGTCCAGTGGGGTGGTTTGCAACCCGTATTTCATGGGGCATGACTCCCCACTTCTTGTGTGCAGTCGCGACGTCTTGTGTGCAGTCGCGACGTCTTGTGTGCAGTCGCGACGTCTTGTGTGCAGTCGCGACGTCTTGTGTGCAGACGCGACGTCTTGTGTGCAGTCGCGACGTCTTGTGTGCAGTCGCGACGTCTTGTGTGCAGTCGCGACGTCTTGTGTGCAGTCGCGACGTCTTGTGTGCAGTCGCGACGTCTTGTGTGCCGTCGCGACGTCTTGTGTGCAGTCGCGACGTCTTGTGTGCAGTCGCGACGTCTTGTGTGCAGTCGCGACGTCTTGTGTGCAGTCGCGACGTCTTGTGTGCAGTCGCGACGTCTTGTGTGCAGACGCGACGTCTTGTGTGCAGTCGCGACGTCTTGTGTGCAGTCGCGACGTCTTGTGTGCAGTCGCGACGTCTTGTGTGCAGTCGCGACGTCTTGTGTGCAGTCGCGACGTCTTGTGTGCAGTCGCGACGTCTTGTGTGCAGTCGCGACGTCTTGTGTGCAGTCGCGACGTCTTGTGTGCAGACGCCACAAATGTTTACTTCAGTATTTTGTTGCATATTTATAACTCTGTCATTCATGAACATTCTAGGACATATATAATTACTTACATTTTAGACAAACTCACTTTAAACCCATTCCATAGACTATCTGTCGACAGCAAAACCTGTATTTTACAAAAACAAATTATGATTAATATACTCGTATATCTGTATAATGTCCGTCATTATACATTATACATTATACTCGTATGTAGGAGATTTCCTAGATATTTGATTGCACATATCGAAATGTACACTTGAGAGAAAGTTTGGGGACTTGCGGTCACGTGATAGACTCGGACACTCGACCGGGACTACAATTGTATACGCCGCCGTCTGCTCTCACCTTGTAACTGTAGCACGCACAATCTCAATCATCTAATTGACTATGTAGTTTGGATTTCTTTATTTCTAAGTTTTAATATAACATTTAGTTTTTGCGTTAGACGAAGTACGAGGGGCGTTCAAAATATTCTCGGTATTGATACGTTACAACCTCTTTTATATATATATTTGTTACTGGCCGCTAAGATTCATCCATTGACATTAAAAAAAAGTAAAATTGGAACCGAGATGTTCTTTTGTTTTTCTGCAATTGCCGAACAAACATGAACACCATGAGCGAATTAACAATTTTAACGAAATTAGAGCACCGATCCGTCATCAAATTCTTGACAAAACAGGGTAAAAATCAAAAAACCATAAAAGAGGAAATGGATTGTGTTTACCGTGAGTCTGCTCCTTCTTTATCTACTATTCAAAAATGGTCAAGCGAATTTAAGCGTGGAAGGGAGAGTATTGAAGATGACCCTAGACCTGGCCGGCCTGTAGTGGCTACCTCACAAGAAAATATTGATAAAGTGGAAAAACTTATATTGGAAGACGGCCGAGTGAAGGTAAAATCTATAGCTCAAGTAACCAATCTCTCTATTGGTACCGTACATGACATTATACATGACCATCTTAATATGTCAAAAGTAAGTGCAAGATGGGTTCCGCGAATGCTGACGCTTCTTCAAAAGGATATGCGTGTGGCTTGCTGTTCAGATTTTATCGACCTGTGTGGTGAAAATCCCGATGAGGTGCTGCAAAAAATAGTTACTGGAGATGAAACCTGGGTTCATCATTATGACCCAGAGAGCAAACAGGAGTCCATGCAGTGGCACATTAAGGGTTCAGCTCATCCCAAGAAGTTCAAGGTAATCCCGTCAGCTGGCAAGGTCATGGCCACAATATTTTGGGATTGTGAAGGAGTTTTGCTTATCGATTATAAAGAAAAAGGTGTAAATATCACAGGGCAGTACTACGCTAACGTTATACGTCAATTAAGAGATGCGATCAAAGAAAAGAGGCGAGGAAAGTTAACCAAAGGTGTTCTGCTTCTGCATGACAACGCCCCTGTCCATACTGCTCATATTGCCAAGGCAGCTATTGTTGAATGTGGGTTTGAAACTGTTACTCATCCACCCTATAGTCCGGACTTAGCCCCAAGCGACTTCTTTTTGTTTCCCAATCTTAAAAAGGATCTGCGTGGAAATAAATTTTCTGACGATGAAGCGTTGAAGACGGCCGTGGAGGAGCATTTTTACACCAAAGATAAAAAATATTTTATGAGGGATTAAAAAAAATAATTGATCGATCTTATAAGTGTATGAACATAGGGGGGGAGTATATTGAAAAATAAAAATATCAAACTTTTCGTACTTGTTTGTTTTTATCCACATACCGAGAATATTTTGAACGCCCCTCGTATTATAAGTGTTTTTGAAAACTGATTTTGCGTCAAGCTCTAACTTTTTTTATTGAATATAAGATTGTGCAAAAGTGTGAGATAAAAAAAGAAGTGTTGGGTGTAAGGGAATGGATGGATCGTCGGATTGACTTGCCAAATTCCTCACAAGTAGGTATTATATTTTAATTTCTTATAACAATACCTGTACAACTTGTGGTTAACATTCTACAGTTAATCCTTCGTCTCATAAAGATTGATTGAAAAATCTATTGTAGGAAAGTCTGTCTCTTGTATAGTGATTTTATTGATCTCAGTTCTGCTAACAAAATCGGAAGACTGCAGGAATGTTCACATTACCTGTGCAGTGTACACTCGGCGACCAGTTACCTGTGCAGTGTGCACTCGGCGACCAGTTACGGCTTCATACATTTGTGAGTCCTATCACGTGACCTCAGGTGGACAACTTACCATTAGGTACACAGATGTAGTGCATAATGGTTTTCCATCGTATTTTATCAAAAAAAACGTATATGTCGTGGATATCGTGGCTGGACATTCTAAGGTTGTCTAGAAGACTATTGTCTAGTGAGTCAGTGTCAAACTAGAAGTCTATGAACTCAAACCTATATGTTGTGATGCCTTGTCATTGATTCTTTATTATAGTATTCTTACAAACATCTTTCCGCTGTGTTTTATCAATATCACCATTTGACACTAAAGTTCCATATTAATGGATATGAAAATGTCACTCTATTAATACAATTGATTGACACTTCTGGTGCCGTTGTATTCCGATTGAGACTAGAGCTTTCCCGATGGAAACACATTATGCACTGAATCTGTATTCTTTCGTTTAAATTATCTAAAGGGTAATAATAAAACTTAATGTTTCCATAAAATTGTATATTTGGTTCGTTTGGTTTCGAACAGATTATCACTAAATATGTACAACATATAACTATGTAATTCCGAAGAATGACCGTTCTGTGTTCCTGACACAACAACCAGACGGGGTTGTCCATGCACTACAGGAGTCGGGACATCACTACCTATTACTGTGACTGTCGGGATGTTCCCAAACGTTACATCGAACTATCTAGGAACTAAAATAATTTAAGTATATGCTTTTAAATATAATTTGTACTTTAGCATAATTATATAGGTATGTGACAATATTGTTTACTACAACAAAGTTCATTCTTGACGATTGTTCCAATAATGATCGAGTCGAGCGACATAAACATTCTACTTCGAGTCAAATAATTCGTTGAAAATAAATATACAAAGATTTAAAAACTAACAATACTAAAGGGATTATTGCAGAAACAAATATGGCGCCCGACATGATTCCTAATTCAATTTAAATAAGTCATTTCATTTACAAAAACAATATCAAAAAAATATAATCTTGTAAATAGTCATTAAAGCTACATACTTATTACTATCACAAAGTTCCTACTTCACTAACCAACATATAGGTACTGTACTTCTAAGCGGGCATCGTGTACCCGACACATATAGGTACTGTACTTCTGAGCGGGCATCGTGTACCCGACACATACACCTTCAGAGGAAATGCATTCAAACCGGCAGACTGACGTCAGTCTCTCTCACACGTTATCTCTTCCTATCTACTAGAATAAGTATCTTTATTACATTTGGTAGCACGAGAAACTCGTCCATACAACAACTTGTCATTTGGTTAATCATTTATTTAGGTACAAGTTGGTACCCATTTGAGCCTTAACCGAGTAGTTCCGGAATAAGATGTCCCCTTACACGCCGGCGGGCGGGGTGTTGTTCTGCTATACGCCAGCGGGCGGGGTGATATCCCGCTACACGCCGGTGGGCGGAGTGATGTCACGCTACACGCCGGTGGGCGGAGTGATGTCCCGCTACACGCCGGTGGGCGGGGTGATGTCCCGCTACACGCCGATGGGCGGGGTTATGTCCCCTTACACGCCGGTGGGCGGGGTTATGTCCCCTTACACGCCGGTGGGCGGGGTGATGTCCCCCTACACGCCGGTGGGCGGGGAGGCGCCACCCTCGGCTAACAAACCCGCGTGTTCCTGCAACAAGGATATAGAAATATTTTGTCAAAATGGATAAAGTGTAGGTCTGACAGTATGTCAGTTGGAAGAAAAAAAAATGCTGACGGCTTCTCGCGACAGATTTGAATAGAATTATAAATTAAATTAAATGAGAAATCATAAGTAAGCCTTAGGGCGACATTAGACGACAAAAGTTAATGTGACGATAAGTAGGAAACCAGGTTAGTATAAGTTGATCGACACGAAAACCTATATTAAATAGATTTTCTCAGCAAATTAACTTAACTTAAAAACTATGGTTTCCGATGACATTGGGTTGTCGTGATAATATTAACGGTTGTGTGTTACCTCTGTGGGTTGCGGGTTGTACATGCTGTCGTACACCGGGTTGGCGAAGTGGTTGCCGCCGTTCTGAAATACACATTAGGTCGGTTAGGACTTGCTGTCATCTTGATTCGATTGATCGATACGCGCTGATAGAATATCAATTACAAATGCATTCAGTATTAAAATTAATATTAAGGATAGGGATATAAGTCCCGTCCGCGTGGAATGGTGGCAAGAACGCTGGCTGCATTTCCCCGCAGGATAATTCAATTAAATATTCCAACACTAGATTGACACGTCACGTCTGTCCACTTTACTTTTATTGGGAAGAAATTTCCATCTTTTGCATGTCACATGTCAAGTCCAAGCTTTGCATGTCACATGTCAAGTCCAAGCTTTGTTTTGATAATTACTTTACTTGAGATATTGTTAGTCAAAAGTGATGTTGTTTTGTTAAATATTATGCTACAATGTAAATAGTTTTAGAAAACCACTATTTGTAAATTATATATATTAGAATTAATCAATTGGTGCAACGGTGGCTAAGTGTGTAGACCCAACTGACTATATTACTGCATGTATCACATTTAAAGAAAATAAAATTAAATAGTTTGAATTTAAACAAGAAATTTCAGTCCATTTGCTACGGAGCTAAGTTATGGCGATGTTCGGGCGATCTGTGAACTCGCACTTCCGACATGTTCGGGCGATCTGTGAACTCACACTTCCGACATGTTCGGGCGATCTGTGAACTCGCACTTCCGACATGTTCGGGCGATCTGTGAACTCGCACTTCCGACATGTTCGGGCAATCTGTGAACTCGCAATTCCGACATGTTCGGGCGATCTGTGAACTCGCACTTCCGACATGTTCGGGCGATCTGTGAACTCGCACTTCCGACATGTTCGGGCAATCTGTGAACTCGCAATTCCGACATGTTCGGGCGATATTTCCGCGAATGACTCCAAGAAAAGCATAAAAATTTGTAACGCTTGGAATTTGATGATTCTCAACTCAGTTATGAACTTGAAAAAATAAAATCAAAATCTAAATATTTTCAAAGGATTTCAATAAGACAATAGTCGCTATGTCCCGTCCGTTAACATTCATAATACATTTTACAGTTGGTGATGGCCATCTGTAGCTCTCAAGTTTCGGAAAGATAGTCTGCCACACTGTATAGTAGTTACTTTGAGAAAGCTCTGACTTGAAGACTCTCGCGTTCTCAACTTCGTGACACGTGTTTAGGACTCGTGTATTCTCGCCGATGTCATTGAAATAGTTTCTAATTAGTGTTGAGTGAACCGGTTCGCTCGGTTAGTATCGGAGTTACCTCGTTGTCGTCGTCCTGATGCGGCAAGTACATGGGGTTGGAGATCTCCACGTTGTCGGGGAGCCTGGCGTGCCCGAAGGCGCGTCTGGAAGTAACAGATCTGTGAGAGACGGTATGCCTTCAGGAGTACAGTTGGGTCCGCATTCCGAGACCTCCGCGGCTCCTCCACTCGACCGATCGTGCCAACTGTCTGTCGGTCCGAGGAAACCTCGAATTCAGTATTCTAGTTGTAATCTCATCAATTCTCGAAAGAAATATGTATCTATAATTTTACCATTTTAAATATTTCCGATTAGATAAGTTTTTATTTCGGCAACATTGAAGATTGCGTCCTCGTATTCATAATATTCTTCATGTCAGATTTTTTACACGCTCTAGCACTTGACATCCATAAGTCTATCTCTTTCATATTATAAAATGTCACAAAAATTATTTTTAATTTTGGAACGAAATCTGATTTGAATGAGTTCGATACTAGGGCTTGTTTACAAATGAGTTTCGAAACTATAATAAGTTATGTAACTAATCATTAATAACAAATAGAAGTATGAAGGAGGTGTCGAGGTACGTCGCGATGTACCTCGAGGCATTCCTCCGAACAATAGAGTGGAGGGGCCGTCGATAGGATACGTCAAAGAATACGGGCGATAGTGGTGCGGGACTGACTGTCTGTGTCGGAGCAGCCACAGCAGCAGCAACGTGAGGAGAGTGAGGAGAGCGAGCGCCCCCCCCGCCGCCCAGGTGGCGCCCCCCCCGCCGGGGAGCGCGGGCGGGGAGGCGCAGGCCGGCCCGGACCAGCCCGGGGAGCATCTGGAACGAAAACATTACATATACACCTGTAACGTTATGAACAAGTAACGTGTGTCCCCGTGTGTCTCCGTGTGTCATTGCTGATCCTACGCAGATACAGAATATCGGTTTACTGGCACTCGCTACGTTGTTGTCCACAAACGCATAATAAAAAAAAAACCATTATTCTGATTTAATTTTATTACTTTAAATGTATATTATCTGCAACAAATAAAGTGTGTTAGATGTGTTTCTTACTTGGTAAAATATATAAATTGAAGCTTAAAAATGTTATTGCCAAATATTTCGCCTCTCTTTGGAGCGGCGTCATCAGTGACAGTGACTGAAGGTCTTTGTCATAAATTTTGAAAAAGTAATTTTATTTCTTTTAGCAATGGTAAAGGCAATGCACTATATAGTTTTGTATTTATTTTTTAGAAAAATATCATCATCACCTAGCGCATCATGGAAAACATCATCAGTATGTTATGTCCATTGTTGGTTCGATATTAATAAATTTACAAAACAAGTTAGACAAAACCTAATGCATTACATTCAGACCAGGGCTATAGTATGCACCAAGCTGCCATATAAAAGAGCTTTCCCATGTTTTTAAATCAATAGACCGAATAGTTTTAGGAAAACTCTTTAATACTCTTACTGTGAAACAATTGTTAAAGGTAGTGTTATGTATACGCGCATGGGTGGGCACAGGTAAAATATTATTAATTTGAGAATCTACTGAATGTCTGTGTCCATTCATGCGAGTACGAAGGGGTGTCGTAGTCTCTCCCACATAAAAATTGTTACAAAATCTGCACTCCAGCATAGGGGAAGGTTGCTATGAATGGACCACTTAACATTACGACATCATATCTCGAAAAGTATAAGTTATAAAATGAAAGAAGTTATATATTTTTATTTCGTGGGACTTTTATTTATAATAATCAAACGCACACACTATTCCGAATTACACTTTTTGATATAAACGAAGAAAACTAAATCTTTTACTGTTGCCTTCTTTGGACCATGCGCACCATCATTGAACCACCAGGTTGTCATCAATGGACTTCGAGAAATTAGTTGTAGAGGTCCAATCAAGGCAACTAATTATAATTATCGATATTACTAAATTATGACTTACGAAAAAAGACGATACAATATCATACGACAATCAAACTAATATGAATATAATAAATAAATTAATCCAAATTGAATAAATGGCAATTGTAATGGGATTAACAATACTTTGCTGAGAAGGTATTCGGATATCATCATTTAGTGTTACTTGAATTAACTCTTCAGGTGGAGATCTAACATTTATGTTGTTTGCCTCTGTATCTGTAGGTGAGGCATTATCAGTCTGTCTCGATAATATTGATGCTGCTGTTAAAGGAGGCTCTTTATCAGTCATTGGTTCTTCTACCATTGTTTCTTTGGCACTATCTAATGATGATGCATTCACAGAAAACGGGTCTATTAGATCTTGGACTTCAGAAGAAACATTTTCGTTTTCTTGTGTAAAATAAAGAATATTTTTTTGACGTATTCTGGAATTTTTAACTTGTGTTATTTAAATTATTCCAATAATAATTAAGTTAAAACAAAATACAATAAAAAGTTGCTATCATTGGTCCGGTCCAACGGTGGAACTCTCTTGTGGTCCATTGATGGCAACAAGGTACTTGTCAATAAATTAATAAACTAAAATTATATGTTCATGATTAGGCAAAATTGAATAACACTCATAGAATCACAGTAAAATTGAATAACACTCATAGAATCACAGTAAAATTGAATAACACTCATAGAATCACAGTAAAATTGTTTAATATTTCATAACAGTGCACGTACACAAATATGAATACAATGATACTGACGTCAAATTGTCCCAAGTAAAATAATTAGATTTTGACCGCTGAAAACACAACCACATGCGCTTCTCTCCACGTGTCGCAGCAACACTGAGATAAGAGGAGGGTGCACCTGAGTCACCACGGACTCGTTTCGACTAGTTTGGGTGTTGCTAGCTTGTGCAGATTTAGAAATATCTTAGTGGTCCAATGAAAGAGCTAGTCCAATGATCGCAACCTTCCCCTATATACGCAATGAGAAGTAGTACATTGTGCGAAATTTTGAATTTTGATGACAACAGGGTTATGATGAGTTTGTATATTGATATCGGAATTTATTATGGGACATGTTTTGCAACGAGATTGGTTGCACTTGTGTGTACCTAACAATGTATTATACCTCCGTGTATTTTTATTTTTTGCTAAAATAGCTTTTAAATTTTTATTTTGTTTATACGTTACACTAGGGCACGTTTCCAAAAGATTTCGTGTAATATTATTATTTTTAAGGATAGAGAAGCTATCCTTTAATAAATTTTGAATTTTGTGTGCCCCGTGGAAGTATGGTATTATAAGCCGAAGGGAATTTTGTTGTTGTGTGTGTATAGCGTTTGGAGTGTTAGAAGGCCTGTTCATGGCCGCGTTCGTTTTAAGAAATGTTAGCATGAAAATACCACTTTTTTTAGCACAAGTCGTTCGTTTAATGAAAATTCTAACATTTGATGCTAATTTCCGTATGTCAGTACCGTGTTGAAAGGAGGGTTATTGATGTTACTTTTTGACAGATGTCAAATTGATCGTTTACCATTTTTATATACTTTATAGTTTTCTATTATATTTGTTAAAAAGGTATATTAAACGATTTTATGTAATAAATTCAAAGACCATAATAATATCACGTGTATTGGATGCCATGGTATGATAAAACATGAACGAAAACACTTGTCAAAAAGTAGCATCACCGCTAGTTTTATTTAAGAAATGTTAGCATTGTTAAAAAAAGTGGTATTTCTTAACAAAAACGACATTTCGCGCTGGTTTATGAAGTTGCTACGAAATGTTGGAAATGCTATAACACGGCTATAATACAGGAAGTCTCACAGTCAGGAACACTGGGATAAGTATAAACATGCTAGGAATCGGGTGAATCAGATGTGTAGGAACTCAAAACGCCAATTTGTTCACGAATCTATTAAATCTTGCACACCTCAAAACATTTGGTCATTTCTTCGAACTTTAGGTCTTGGTAAGGTAAAGGCTGATAGTATTATTTCTTCCTCAATGGACATCAACGGTCTAAACCGACACTTCTCTAGTCCCTCTTCTTCTATTAATAGTATTTCTAAAGCTGTCGCTATTTCTCAAATTGATGCTTTACCCCTATCTTCTAGTAATACTTTTCAGTTCGAACCAATGTCAAGCTGTGAAATTAAAAAGATTATTCTATCCATAACCAGTAAGGCTGTAGGAGATGATAATGTGGGCCGTGTTCTTCTGATTCCCATAATAAACATCATTATTCCCTTCATTACCTATATTATAAACTTTTCACTCTCTACTGGACAATTTCCCACAGTGTGGAAAAATGCCCACATAGTTCCAATCCCCAAAAATACTAACCCTACCGATTTTAGTCATTTTCGACCAATATCAATTCTTCCCTTTCTATCTAAAGTACTAGAACGTGTAGTTCATCGCCAGTTTGCTACATTTCTTTCCCACAATAAACTTTTAAATTCTTTTCAATCTGGCTTTCGACCTTCACATAGCACAACTACTGCTCTCACAAAAATTACTGATGACATCAGATTTTCTATTGACAATAAAAAGCTCACACTCCTTACGTTGTTAGACTTCAGTAACGCTTTTAATTGTGTAGATCACGATATTCTCACGGCCTTATTGCGTTCTCTTAACATTTCACAGAATGTGGCATTATGGTTCGACTCTTATCTTCGCGGGCGCCAGCAACGCATCCGGTTAGATGATACGTACTCGGACTGGTGTCCGGTTACTGCTGGTGTCCCGCAAGGTGGCGTGTTATCTCCCTTGCTCTTCTCTGTTTTTATAAACATGATCACTCAGGTAATACATTTCAGTTCCTACCATCTGTACGCCGACGATGTCCAACTTTCGCTTCACTTCAAGATGGACGATATACAAAATGCTATTCTCAAAATGAATAAGGATCTTGAAGCTATTAAAATACAGTCACAAAATTTAGGTCTACTGGTAAACCCTTCGAAGACGCAGGTGATGATCGCTGGCTCGAGGCAAATGCTGTGCAAACTGGACCATATACCTTTTACCCCATTAATGTTTGACAATGTGTCACTTCCTTTTTGTCAGCATGTGAAAAACCTAGGACTTCACATAAGCAGTGATCTCTCCTGGAATCACCACGTCTCCGAAATTTGTAAGAAAGTTCATGGCAGCATGCATTCGTTGAAACGCTTACAATATTTTATTCCTTTTAAGGCAAAGTTAATGCTAGTCAGTTCGCTGCTTCTTCCCATAATAGACTATGCAGATATCTGCTATCCCGACGTCACTGAAGAGCTACTGAACAAACTCGATCGTCTGCTCAATTTATGCATCCGCTATGTATACGGCTTGCGTAAATATGATCATATCTCTCATTTTCGTAATCAGTTGAAATGGCTCAATATCCGCTTTCGAAGATCTACCCATCTCCTCGTGTCTCTGTATGGTATCCTGAACAACCCTCATGCGCCTGCATATCTTAAATCCCGTTTTGAATACATGTGTGATACTCACAACCTTCCACTTCGCTCTTTACATAACAACCAACTTAAAATCCCATCCCACTCCTCTAGCAGATATTCAGATTCGTATACTGTGTCTGCAGCCCGCCAGTGGAACGGGCTACCTCTCGCTATTAGACACGCACCGTCTGTCCACGTTTTTAAGCGCTTGGTCACTGCTTTATTTCTAGACAAACAGGAGTCGTCATCAGGCTAAAAATATATATTTGGCATAATATATATGTGTATATACGTTTATTTATAGGTATATGTGTAATTTATGTAACAGTGTAAGTATCTATTAGTATGTAATGTGTGTAGTATATTCTATATTGTTAAACTTGATATCAGCACTACCCTTAATCTCACACTCTCCCAAAGGTTAGATGTTAGAAAATGCCTGGTAGGCATTAATCTTCGCCTTTGTACACTTATTTTGTGCAATAAAGAATTTAATAATAATAATAATAACGCGGCCCATGTGTTTGTGTAAAAAGTTTGCGGGATAATCGCGCCTACATAACCCATTAAAAATTTTGCCTTGATATTTAGCCAAAGATGTTGAATTATTACAAATTCTTTTACCGCGGATAGAAAGTGAATGTGGTATAGACCGTTTTGTGTGCGACGGGTGGCAACTACTGTAATGCAGATACTGTAACTTGTTGGTTTCTTTAAAATAAACAGAAGTTGAAATATTATGATTATTATAAGTAATATCTACATCTAAAAATGTTATGTTAGTTTTAGAAATTTCATGAGTGAATTTTAGACTGCTAAATGAATTTAGTTGACTAAGGAATGTATTAAGAGTATGTAAACTATGAGGCCAAATCATGAAAATATCATCTATGAATCTTAACCATGTTAAAGGTTTGAGAATTTGACTATTTAAAAATTTTGTTTCGAGAGAACCCATATATAAATTTGCATAAGAAGGTGCCATGCGCGTACCCATGGCAGTGCCTTTCTCTTGGTGATAGAATTTATTATCAAAAGTGAAATAGTTATTGGTTAAAACCATTTCTGCTAAATCTAGTAAAAATTTTGAAGAAGGCAGACGCGGGTTTGGGCGGCTATCGAAATACTCTTTTAGGGCATACAATCCTTCGGCATGTGGTATATTAGTATACAAGGACACAACATCTATAGTTACTAAGAAAATATCATTACATTTTGGAATTTGAATATTTTTAATAATATTTAAAAAGTGGTAAGTATCTTTAATATGCGAATCTAATATTTTTACTAAAGGTTGCGCATAAAAGTCCACAAATGATGATATTATTTCGGTCGGACAATCATAAGAAGCTACAATTGGTCTAC
Source organism: Tinea semifulvella (assembly GCA_910589645.1). Classification (NCBI taxonomy): domain Eukaryota; kingdom Metazoa; phylum Arthropoda; class Insecta; order Lepidoptera; family Tineidae; genus Tinea; species Tinea semifulvella. Next base: position 78,828 of record OU342605.1, read on the forward strand.
CTGGATTACCAGGTTTGTGTACTTTCGGCAACATGTAAAAATGTGGTGTCCTCGGATTAGAAGGAATTAAGGCCGAAATATCATTGTCAGAAAGTCCTTCAATATAATTTTGAATTTCAATAACTAACTGTTCACAGGGGTCAGCTGTAACAGTTGTATAAAATGACGCGTTATTTAGTTGTCTTAGTCCCTCATTAATGTAGTCAGTTTGGTTAAGTATTACTGTAGTAGATCCCTTATCTGCTGGTAAAACCATTATTGATTCATCATTTTTTAATTTCGGTCTGGAACGCTTTCCACCTGTTGTGCAACCTTTGCTGGCAGGAGGGAAGAGTACCGGAGGACTGGCAGCAATCAGTCATCGTTCCTTTATACAAAGGCAAAGGATCTAGATTGGACTGTGCCAACTACCGAGCTATTAGTTTAATCAGTTTGGCGAGCAAGATGTATGGCAAGATTCTCACGAAACGCCTGCAAGAGAAGACTGAAGGTCTTTTATGGGAGGCACAAGGAGGCTTTAGACCTGGAAGAGGATGCGCTGACCAAGTCTTTTCGCTCCGCAATATCACAGAGAAGTTTTTGGCCTTAAACCAGAAGGTTTTCTGTGCTTTTGTGGATTTAGAGAAGGCTTTTGATAGGATTGAAAGAAAGAAGCTTTGGGACATATTGCCGGAGTATGGAGTGGATGACAAACTGCTACAAGCTATACAGTCCCTGTACAAGGGCTGTAAAGCTTGTGTGCGGGTGGACGGACGTATGTCGCCTTGCTTTGAATCCCAAATGGGCGTCAAACAAGGCTGTGTGCTTTCTGCCAGATTATTTACCCTATATCTCGACAAATGCCTAAAAAGAGTGAGAGAGAGTGACTGTGGGATAAAAATGAGTGATCTAGTGGTGAACTGTCTGCTTTATGCAGATGATGCTGTTCTTATGGCATCGTCCGAACAACAACTGCAATCACTGGTTACAAAAATGAAAGAGGGATGTGCAGAAAAAGGACTCCGTTTGAATGCGAGAAAAACCAAGGTTTTGAAAGAAGAAGAATGACAAACGTGACGATAAAGATTGATGATGATACTCTAGAACAAGTAAATGAAATTATATATCTGGGCAGTGTTTTCACTGCGGATGGGAAGTATGATAGGGATGTGGAAAGAAGAGTGAACGCGGGAAATAGTGTTAACGGTGCCCTGGGGTCACTAATGGCCAGCCGAAATGTCAGTGACAAAGCTCGACTCGCCATACACAATGCCATGCTGGTACCAACACTTATGTATGGAAGCGAAACGTGGATATGTCAGAATACGCATGAGAGTAGAGTTAATGCAGTAGAAATGAGGTCTTTGCGTCGGATATGCGGCGTCACTTTGACGGACCGCATACGTAATGACGAAATACGCAAAAGGGTAGGTATTAAAGAAAGCATAGGGACAAAAATAAGGAAAGGTATGCTCCGATGGTTCGGACATGTTGAAAGAATGAGTGAAGAGAGATTGACGAACCAGATATATAATGCGAAAGTTGTGGGTAAAAGAGGCCCTGGCAGACCAAGACTTACCTATCACGATCAAATAAATAAAACAATAGCTGAAGGTGCATTAAAAAGCCACCAAAATAAAAGGGCATGTATGAAGAGGTTGATGAATGTCGAAGAAGCGAAAGAGGTATGTCGTGATCGTGTCAAGTGGCGCTCAATTGTCTCTGCCTACCCCGCAAGGGATTTGGCGTGAAGATATGTATGTATTTTTTAATTTTAATAAAGCAATTTTTTCGCTAATGGATAAATTTTGATTACTACGTTGAAGGGAATTTATAAAGTTAGGATCCGAAATTTTATGTAAAATATGATTAATAAATAAATGCGGGTTTGTGTAGAGCGCCTCTGCTTGACGGTTGGGGAGTCGACCCTTACACATATTGTATCCCAATTTTATGTAAAATATGATTAATAAATAAATGCGGGTTTGTGTAGAGCGCCTCTGCTTGACGGTTGGGGAGTCGACCCTTACACATATTGTATCCCAATTTTATGTAAAATATGATTAATAAATAAATGCGGGTTTGTGTAGAGCGCCTCTGCTTGACGGTTGGGGAGTCGACCCTTACACATATTGTATCCCAATTTTATGTAAAATATGATTAATAAATAAATGCGGGTTTGTGTAGAGCGCCTCTGCTTGACGGTTGGGGAGTCGACCCTTACACATATTGTATCCCAATTTTATGTAAAATATGATTAATAAATAAATGCGGGTTTGTGTAGAGCGCCTCTGCTTGACGGTTGGGGAGTCGACCCTTACACATATTGTATCCCAATTTTATGTAAAATATGATTAATAAATAAATGCGGGTTTGTGTAGAGCGCCTCTGCTTGACGGTTGGGGAGTCGACCCTTACACATATTGTATCCCAATTTTATGTAAAATATGATTAATAAATAAATGCGGGTTTGTGTAGAGCGCCTCTGCTTGACGGTTGGGGAGTCGACCCTTACACATATTGTATCCCAATTTTATGTAAAATATGATTAATAAATAAATGCGGGTTTGTGTAGAGCGCCTCTGCTTGACGGTTGGGGAGTCGACCCTTACACATATTGTATCCCAATTTTATGTAAAATATGATTAATAAATAAATGCGGGTTTGTGTAGAGCGCCTCTGCTTGACGGTTGGGGAGTCGACCCTTACACATATTGTATCCCAATTTTATGTAAAATATGATTAATAAATAAATGCGGGTTTGTGTAGAGCGCCTCTGCTTGACGGTTGGGGAGTCGACCCTTACACATATTGTATCCCAATTATATGTAAAATATGATTAATAAATAAATGCGGGTTTGTGTAGAGCGCCTCTGCTTGACGGTTGGGGAGTCGACCCTTACACATATTGTATCCCAATTTTATGTAAAATATGATTAATAAATAAATGCGGGTTTGTGTAGAGCGCCTCTGCTTGACGGTTGGGGAGTCGACCCTTACACATATTGTATCCCAATTTTATGTAAAATATGATTAATAAATAAATGCGGGTTTGTGTAGAGCGCCTCTGCTTGACGGTTGGGGAGTCGACCCTTACACATATTGTATCCCAATTTTATGTAAAATATGATTAATAAATAAATGCGGGTTTGTGTAGAGCGCCTCTGCTTGACGGTTGGGGAGTCGACCCTTACACATATTGTATCCCAATTTTATGTAAAATATGATTAATAAATAAATGCGGGTTTGTGTAGAGCGCCTCTGCTTGACGGTTGGGGAGTCGACCCTTACACATATTGTATCCCAATTTTATACTTTCATACCAGTGTACCTTATTCCTCAATAAACGCATTTATTATTTAAATGTATCGATGGGATGACCAGCCGGTAACGGAGGTGGTTCATTTGTCGAAGGTAATTTAAATTTTTGTAATGCCTCATGCAAACCATTACTATTCAAATTATTAATTATTTAAATGTATATTCCTATTTAGGTAGTAGACCGTTTTTTTTGGTGACCATTTATGGCTAAATGTGAATCAGTTTCTTTAAAAAAGTGTGGTGTCTGACCACCCCCCGCAGGGGATACGGTCGTGATGATACTTTATTGCACTTAAAAACCTAACGCTTAACGCAATAAGGCATCCTTCACCAGCTAACCTTGGGGATCACGAAAGGTGATGGACAGGATGAAGAAAAATATTAAAATAACATAAATTACTAAAATAAACATAATTACGCATTTATAGCACTCAATAATACATATACATACACAATATAAAAACAATACACATGTCATATACACACATACATAAACATACACTATAAATAAATAGATATATGTACATATATTGAATAAAATGCTAATTGTAGGTAGTAAATGTATTTGAGTAAATAGAGATTTCGCTATAACCTTTTGCAAGTGCTTATTGCAGTTCAAAAGTTACCTTAGCGTACCTTTATGGGTTAGTCGGTAGAAAAAGTATTTACCTATGGAATTCAGCTTTGTACCTTTTACCAATAAAGAATTTATTATCATTGTTTGTGATGAAAGAGAGAGATACTGACGTGCAGTGCGGACGTCCGCGCGTGTCCAGTCTGCAGGAGGCGCGCGGGCCGCACTCCGCACACACGCTGCGCGCCGAGCACGTCGCCGTCACGCACGCGCAGTACGGAGACACGCCGCTGGCTGGAACATATACGTTCCTTCGTCTATACACCCACACATGCAATTCAATATTTTTCAAAACATGTTACAATATAAACATATTATACACCTTAAAATAAAATTTTAGTCGCCCTGCCTGGAGAGTTATGAACTATAGGCAAGGAACAGAACTGGAGGTAGCTGTAGTGTTCGAGTAACAGCTACAAAATAGAATGCGTCAGCCTGTGCGCCGCGACGGTACCTGTGTCCTGCCAGACGCAGAGCGTCCCGTCGGGACAGGCGGCGTGCAGACAGTCGTGGTCCTGTCCCACGAAGCGCGCACAGTCGGTCCCGCCCCACGCGCCCGCACACGCGCACGCGCCGCTCGCCAGCGCGGTCCCTCCGTTCTCACAGCCGCCAGACACATCTGTTATCATAAATAATACTGCATACAAATATCACTACAAAAGAACAGAAAAAAAAACAAAGCCCTGTTTCTAAAAAAAATTGTCACATCTAAAAAATAATACAACTTGTTAATTACAACTGTGAGAAAACAACCTTTTTTTTGGCGTGTCTTGCATTGTCTCATAGTCCGTGCTAAAAAGGCTGTTCTCTATCACGGAATACCATTTTCTTATACAATAACAATGTTTGGCCAGTGAAGCAGCTTTAAATGCATGCAATGTCGGTACTATGTCACCTGGTCACTGTTAGACAATCCCATAAGAGTATCTTTCGCTGCCAGATTAAAGAATTCCAAAGCATTTTTAATTAGTTACGATTACAAAGTTACATAATGACATCGTCAGTCTGGGTGCAATAACACGTATTATATCTAGCGGCGATATATTCTGGTTGCGTGACGTCACTGATCACTTTCATACGGGTCGAGGTCGAGACATACATCAGACAATGTATGGTGACATTGTCAAATAAATTCTCAGAATACCTTACTGTCGCAGAATACGTAAACTTTACATTGAACTGGTTGCGGAAGGCTCGACATTATGCAAACTGCACAATTTATTAATATTATTCCGTGGTTTTTTAATTTTAATTATTAGATTTTACAATCGTAATGAGCATCTATGTACCTTGTAAAATTATTTCCGGATATTTTGTTAAGACCTTGTATAACTTTAGTTTAAAATAAGTTTAGTTATAGAAACGTAAGACATTAAAACAGTTAATAGATGAGGCCTTTTGTAGAAAGTTCCACTCTCAGAGAGCGCGGACTGGTGCAGCATATTGGTTGTAGAAAGTTCCACTCTCAGAGAGCGCGGACTGGTGCAGCATATTGGTTGTAGAAAGTTCCACTCTCAGAGAGCGCGGACTGGTGCAGCATATTGGTTGTAGAAAGTTCCACTCTCAGAGAGCGCGGACTGGTGCAGCATATTGGTTGTAGAAAGTTCCACTCTCAGAGAGCGCGGACTGGTGCAGCATATTGGTTGTAGAAAGTTCCACTCTCAGAGAGCGCGGACTGGTGCAGCATATTGGTTGTAGAAAGTTCCACTCTCAGAGAGCGCGGACTGGTGCAGCATATTGGTTGTTGGCATACACGGAAACAAAACGATGTGTTACTTGTTAAGATTTATCCTGACCCGAGACTTGAAGACATAACTTGTGAGGAAATGTTGAAGGTAACAATTAACTTAATTTATCGGAAAACCCCAGTTATTTATCAATTAATGTATTAACAACATACAAGTACTATTCGTATGCAAGGAGTGGTGGTGGCGGTGGTGGTGTTGGTGGCTCGGAGATGTAACAACACTTTCCTTAAAATCCTAAAAATGATCTCGGTTCGAACCCCGGCATGTACCATTGAGAACTTTTCTGCGTACATTTGTCATAGATTTACAACAACACCGTTCCCGAGACGCTTCCACTAATACCAACTTGTGAAATTGTCAATTAATTGACAGCAGATTCTCGCCAACCCGAGACTAGTCCAAAAATCGCTCTACATGTTCTGGAAGATCCATCTTCAGCAGTGCAGGTCCTAGGAGCTCAGATCTTGTTATGATGTACCCGTATTTCGATCTCAAAAAGGTCTTGTCCCAAATTATCTTATTAAATGAAAGTTCTTTCGTCGTACATACAACTTACTTATACTTCGACCGGATTGGTAGTCATTTTAAGCACACGTGTTGGAGAATTGGTTTTGGTATGCGATTGTGATTCGTACACTCGTACTTGTTAACAGTTGTAAACTTGGACAAAATAATTGCGCAGAAAATTATTGAAGGTGTCTAATAAGGATGCAAGTCATGTTGTTACACACAGACTCAGTGAATCGTTAAAAACTCCAAACTATTGATCATTGTTTAAAGTCCGTGATCGCAGTTCAGATTCGAGTGAGTGACGACTTTGTAACATTTGTTCCATCGGAAATGACCAAGAACAGGTGACCGAATGACCGTGAACCCGAGACGGTAAAAACTCAACCTATATCATAATGTAAGCTTCTTATATTACACAACTACGACATGTGTCTCCGCGCCAGCTCCATGATACATACGAGTTCATACGTCAATGTGACAACAGTCGACAATTTTTGTTTTGATTTGTAATTTATATCCGATGTATTATATTCGAGTGGCGGCTAAATAGGTCGGTTCGAACCCCGGCATGTACCAATGAGAAATACACTTTTCTTACGTACATTTGTCATTTATCAAATTTACTTGTAAAATCGTTAATAAATTGTCATTTTCTAATGGCATCATTACCTCGCCAACCCGTCTGGCCAGCGTGGCGAGTGTAGGCCAAATTCTCCAGATATATGTTCTGGAAGGCCCATCTCCAACAGCGGAGTTCTGGGACTTAGTGTTATGAGGTTATATTCTGGTAACTACTAACACTGCTAAGTATAATTGGACGCAGTTACCCAAAAATACCGTTATTGAAATATTTAAATGTTTTAAATGTTGGACCAAGTTCCAACTTCAATGGCCTGTCACTTAAAATGAACTGTATGTGGATTGGATCCATTTTGCGTGTCCAATTATTATAGATTAAATTGTTACGAGAACGAGAAAGTTGGAGCAATCATTCAGAATTGATTTACCGGTCTCCACCTTAGTTTACGATTAGGCTGGTAATTAACTATTTGGATAGGATTAAACTGAATGAAGCACTCGCCGATAGGTAAAGCGTACCCCTACTCAAATAGTTTCAAAATACAGCTGACCTTTCCAAATGAACAAATCAAATATCACAAACAAATTGAGTCATTAAAGATTACGCATAAATTGTTAATAAATAATTAGTAAGTGGAATAACGAGCCGAGGGAGTTCGGAAATATGTTGCGAGTCCATCCATAATGAATGTTCACGCAACCGTTCACTCCGCCTGACTTTGAACTTTAATGAAGCAATTTCCATGTTTATTTATTTCCCCGAACTCCTCTCCATAATCTGAATTTCTTGTTGTTTTGGCTTTAACTCATCTTGTAAATCTACGAACTTAAAACGATTGAAGAAATATAAAAAACAGACAACAAACATTATATGAAATACCCTATCCAACAAACTAACAGTTGATAGCTCAACGCGAGTGACGGGGAATCGAATAAGATCCATTTTAGTGACCTACACTTGTTAACTAATTGTGTTGTGTAACTAATAGTTATTTTTGTTTTAGTTTATTTTTTATTGAAATAATATATAATACTCGTATATATAGTAAACAATGCAAGACATCAAGCTAATTATCACACACAAGTAGAAATACTACTAAAATATGGTTTAGCAATAAATAAAAACACATTATCGTATGATATACATAGGCGAGCTTAATGTCTAGTGACATTTACTGACAGAACAGCTAACCTTGGGGATAATGAACAGGGATTGTTGGCGCATTAAATCACCAATTTATTTCATCAAATTCCTTAAAGTTAACCTAATTCTAATAACTAAAACCAAAGTGCACTAATATATAAAATATATTACATAATAAATATGAAATACATACAATATTATAGTAGAGAAGTTATGTGGTCTCATCTTGCTTTCCGATTGGCATTCTCTTACCATCAACCTTCGGGACATGGTATCAGTTATGGTAGGTTTGTAAAACTTTTGAAACTTTCGGCGCACAATCTAACAGTTTTCATAATTTTAACCTTAGAGACATATTTCTCCCGACGTTTCCGACAAGTTGCATTGAAGAATTGAAAGAAATATGTCTGCAAAGTAAATCGCGTAAGCACCCGTTAAAATTATAAGAACGAATTTAAACTATGTTCTTATAGTCAAAACTTAATCAACAACCTGCTCGTACTTATCCAGCGGGTCATTTTATATCCCGTCACAAAACGATTCCACTGAGTGTAACTAATCACTTAAACAACATTTAGGATGACCAACCGTCCCTGTTTCCTCTGCTGACTGTCCGTCTGTTCCTCATGGCACTCCGGGGGACACGAGACCCCGCGCGCGCTCGCCGGCAGACTGACCGCCATCTCGACCGACTCTAGGCCAACAGGTTCCGCTCTGCCCACTCGCTAAACTAATCTTATCTATATTTTAAATCGATCTTCGCTACGTTTTAGCAGACAAACGAAGGAATGGGTCAATCCGACGAATGATAAAAAGAAAAGGTGGATCTTATGCACCTAAGGCTACAGTTAAAAATGGCGTCGATTGTCCGGCGGACGGCTGACCTTCAAAATAAAACTGATATATTCGACATAAATTTGAATTTGAATCGTTACAATTTACAGAGACTTAATTTTGGTGCAACTCGGTCTTAGTGTAACGGTGTCTTAGGGGAGTAATACTGTGTTTACACTGAGTTAGCGAGTTCGATTCTGGTCGGGGCAATGACGAATAAACATTTAATTTATGTAGTTTTAAATACGCTAGATATTATCGTGATGGGCCTTACATATCGGCCAGCTTCTCGAAACGCATCGTCTCTCACCATCCCCGCAAGACATTACGGTCATAATGGGCCTTACATATCGGCCAGCTTCTCGAAACGCATCGTCTCTCACCATCCCCGCAAGACATTACGGTCATAATGGGCCTTACATATCGGCCAGCTTTTCGAAACGCATCGTCTCTCACCATCCCCGCAAGACATTACGGTCATAATGGGCCTTACATATCGGCCAGCTTCTCGAAACGCATCGTCTCTCACCATCCCCGCAAGACATTACGGTCATAATGGGCCTTACATATCGGCCAGCTTCTCGAAACGCATCGTCTCTCACCATCCCCGCAAGACATTACGGTCATAATGGGCCTTACATATCGGCCAGCTTCTCGAAACGCATCGTCTCTCACCATCCCCGCAAGACATTACGGTCATAATGGGCCTTACATATCGGCCAGCTTCTCATAACGCATCGTCTCTCACCATCCCCGCAAGACATTACGGTCATAATGGGCCTTACATATCGGCCAGCTTCTCATAACGCATCGTCTCTCACCATCCCCGCAAGACATTACGGTCATAATGGGCCTTACATATCGGCCAGCTTCTCGAAACGCATCGTCTCTCACCATCCCCGCAAGACATTACGGTCATAATGGGCCTTACATATCGGCCAGCTTCTCATAACGCATCGTCTCTCACCATCCCCGCAAGACATTACGGTCATAATGGGCCTTACATATCGGCCAGCTTCTCGAAACGCATCGTCTCTCACCATCCCCGCAAGACATTACGGTCATAATGGGCCTTACATATCGGCCAGCTTCTCATAACGCATCGTCTCTCACCATCCCCGCAAGACATTACGGTCATAATGGGCCTTACATATCGGCCAGCTTCTCATAACGCATCGTCTCTCACCATCCCCGCAAGACATTACGGTCATAATGATGCATTTAGTAACTTTTTAAGATTTTATTTTATTTAGGTAAAACTCTCAAACATGTATAAAACAAAGAAGGAAAATTAGCACCGTCCCGTCCCGAGTCGGCGACACACACACACGCAGACACACACACGTAGCGACACACTCGCAGACACACACACGCAGACATACACGCAGACACACACACGCAGTAACACACACGCAGCCATACACACGTAGCCACACACTCACAGGCACACACGCAGCCACACACACACAAACACTCTATTTGCCTTCACCATTAGATCACTATTTGTCTCTGAGCTATATTTAAAGACACACAATTTAAAATTCTAACCTAACCTAACCTAAACTACAACAAAATATGAATCAGTAGTCTACCAACTTTTTAGGGAATTAAATTACGAACATTTTTGGAGAACTCGTATTAATGATGGATTTTAATGAATCGAGTAAAATCGTTATAAGTCAATTTGATATTTTTCTCTAAAACTAGGTATATGAAAATATCGTACATGGATATTGACATACACCCTGTGATGGTGTACATGGATATTGACATACACCCTGTGATGGTGTACATGGATATTGACATACACCCTGTGATGGTGTACATGGATATTGACATACACCCTGTGATGGTGTACATGGATATTGACATACACCCTGTGATGGTGTACATGGATATTGACATACACCCTGTACATGGCGTACATGGATATTGACATACACCCTGTGATGGTGTACATGGATATTGACATACACCCTGTGATGGTGTACATGGATATTGACATACACCCTGTACATGGCGTACATGGATATTGACATACACCCTGTGATGGTGTACATGGATATTGACATACACCCTGTGATGGTGTACATGGATATTGACATACACCCTGTACATGGCGTACATCTATCTGATTTATACATTTAGTTACCTAATTATTATTATTTTCTATATTATCATTATTATTTATATGTTTCTGTAAGTTATTTTTTATTTTTTTATTGTATTGCTTATCTTTTGCTGTTCACTATTTCATACATTACAGCCCCTAGAACGCAGCGTCCTAGACCTCCACTGTTGGACATGGGCCTATCTGGAGAATTTGGCCTACACACGCCACGCTGGCTAGACGGCTTAGCGAGGATATCATGTCCATTTTTATTGACAATTTATTCACGATTCCACAAGTTGGTAGTATTGGAACTGGGACCGACGGCTTAACGTGCTTTCCTCCTCGCGGGAACGGTGGTGTTTTAAATCTATGACGGCAGTACGTAAGAAAAGTGTATTTCTCATTGGTACATGCCGGGTGGGTTTGAACCGACCTTTGTACCGCCGGGCCTTTTTCTGTTGTTTTGTTAGAATTTATTATTTTTTATACGATACCTATATTATTATTGTTTAAACTTTGTATTTTTTAGTTGTATAAGATATTTGTGGAAACTTTTAATTGGCATGTATTAATTTTCAAAAAAAATAATATAAATATTTATAGGAAAATGAGTATTGCGGGGTTAAGTTACGTATAAGTATGATGTGTTTCCCCGAAGTGTGGTGTCAAGAGTTGAGGAAACTCGGACGGTTTCCTGTCGCCGAGGTCGAAGGGAATTCCCACAACTCTCTACCAACTAACAGTAATACCAAAAACTGATTACGTAATTTAAAACACATTAAAATAAACACATACTCGTTGTGTCGGCGTCGAGCGGTAACCGAACTCGATCTCACCTGGTCATGTCATTTTGATTGGGTATTTTAAAAACAATGACGTCACATTCAAATAGTTTCAATGAGAGAGCCATTATTATTGCTATAGGTAATAGTATGGTGGCGTAATCGTAATTAAAAACAATGACGTCACATTCAAATAGTTTCAATGAGAGAGCCATTATTATTGCTATAGGTAATAGTATGGTGGCGTAATCGTAATTAAAAACAATGACGTCACATTCAAATAGTTTCAATGAGAGAGCCATTATTATTGCTATAGGTAATAGTATGGTGGCGTAATCGTAATTAAAAACAATGACGTCACATTCAAATAGTTTCAATGAGAGAGCCATTATTATTGCTATAGGTAATAGTATGGTGGCGTAATCGTAATTAAAAACAATGACGTCACATTCAAATAGTTTCAATGAGAGAGCCATTATTATTGCTATAGGTAATAGTATGGTGGCGTAATCGTAATTAAAAACAATGACGTCACATTCAAATAGTTTCAATGAGAGAGCCATTATTATTGCTATAGGTAATAGTATGGTGGCGTAATCGTAATTAAAAACAATGACGTCACATTCAAATAGTTTCAATGAGAGAGCCATTATTATTGCTATAGGTAATAGTATGGTGGCGTAATCGTAATTAAAAACAATGACGTCACATTCAAATAGTTTCAATGAGAGAGCCATTATTATTGCTATAGGTAATAGTATGGTGGCGTAATCGTAATTAAAAACAATGACGTCACATTCAAATAGTTTCAATGAGAGAGCCATTATTATTGCTATAGGTAATAGTATGGTGGCGTAATCGTAATTAAAAACAATGACGTCACATTCAAATAGTTTCAATGAGAGAGCCATTATTATTGCTATAGGTAATAGTATGGTGGCGTAATCGTAATTAAAAACAATGACGTCACATTCAAATAGTTTCAATGAGAGAGCCATTATTATTGCTATAGGTAATAGTATGGTGGCGTAATCGTAATTAAAAACAATGACGTCACATTCAAATAGTTTCAATGAGAGAGCCATTATTATTGCTATAGGTAATAGTATGGTGGCGTAATCGTAATTAAAAACAATGACGTCACATTCAAATAGTTTCAATGAGAGAGCCATTATTATTGCTATAGGTAATAGTATGATGGCGTAATCGTAATTAAAAACAATGACGTCACATTCAAATAGTTTCAATGAGAGAGCCATTATTATTGCTATAGGTAATAGTATGGTGGCGTAATCGTAATTAAAAACAATGACGTCACATTCAAATAGTTTCAATGAGAGAGCCATTATTATTGCTATAGGTAATAGTATGGTGGCGTAATCGTAATTAAAAACAATGACGTCACATTCAAATAGTTTCAATGAGAGAGCCATTATTATTGCTATAGGTAATAGTATGGTGGCGTAATCGTAATTAAAAACAATGACGTCACATTCAAATAGTTTCAATGAGAGAGCCATTATTATTGCTATAGGTAATAGTATGGTGGCGTAATCGTAATTAAAAACAATGACGTCACATTCAAATAGTTTCAATGAGAGAGCCATTATTATTGCTATAGGTAATAGTATGGTGGCGTAATCGTAATTAAAAACAATGACGTCACATTCAAATAGTTTCAATGAGAGAGCCATTATTATTGCTATAGGTAATAGTATGGTGGCGTAATCGTAATTAAAAACAATGACGTCACATTCAAATAGTTTCAATGAGAGAGCCATTATTATTGCTATAGGTAATAGTATGGTGGCGTAATCGTAATTAAAAACAATGACGTCACATTCAAATAGTTTCAATGAGAGAGCCATTATTATTGCTATAGGTAATAGTATGGTGGCGTAATCGTAATTAAAAACAATGACGTCACATTCAAATAGTTTCAATGAGAGAGCCATTATTATTGCTATAGGTAATAGTATGGTGGCGTAATCGTAATTAAAAACAATGACGTCACATTCAAATAGTTTCAATGAGAGAGCCATTATTATTGCTATAGGTAATAGTATGGTGGCGTAATCGTAATTAAAAACAATGACGTCACATTCAAATAGTTTCAATGAGAGAGCCATTATTATTGCTATAGGTAATAGTATGGTGGCGTAATCGTAATTAAAAACAATGACGTCACATTCAAATAGTTTCAATGAGAGAGCCATTATTATTGCTATAGGTAATAGTATGGTGGCGTAATCGTAATTAAAAACAATGACGTCACATTCAAATAGTTTCAATGAGAGAGCCATTATTATTGCTATAGGTAATAGTATGGTGGCGTAATCGTAATTAAAAACAATGACGTCACATTCAAATAGTTTCAATGAGAGAGCCATTATTATTGCTATAGGTAATAGTATGGTGGCGTAATCGTAATTAAAAACAATGACGTCACATTCAAATAGTTTCAATGAGAGAGCCATTATTATTGCTATAGGTAATAGTATGGTGGCGTAATCGTAATTAAAAACAATGACGTCACATTCAAATAGTTTCAATGAGAGAGCCATTATTATTGCTATAGGTAATAGTATGGTGGCGTAATCGTAATTAAAAACAATGACGTCACATTCAAATAGTTTCAATGAGAGAGCCATTATTATTGCTATAGGTAATAGTATGGTGGCGTAATCGTAATTAAAAACAATGACGTCACATTCAAATAGTTTGAATGAGAGAGCCATTATTATTGCTATAGGTAATAGTATGGTGGCGTAATCGTAATTAAAAACAATGACGTCACATTCAAATAGTTTCAATGAGAGAGCCATTATTATTGCTATAGGTAATAGTATGGTGGCGTAATCGTAATTAAAAACAATGACGTCACATTCAAATAGTTTCAATGAGAGAGCCATTATTATTGCTATAGGTAATAGTATGGTGGCGTAATCGTAATTAAAAACAATGACGTCACATTCAAATAGTTTCAATGAGAGAGCCATTATTATTGCTATAGGTAATAGTATGGTGGCGTAATCGTAATTAAAAACAATGACGTCACATTCAAATAGTTTCAATGAGAGAGCCATTATTATTGCTATAGGTAATAGTATGGTGGCGTAATCGTAATTAAAAACAATGACGTCACATTCAAATAGTTTGAATGAGAGAGCCATTATTATTGCTATAGGTAATAGTATGGTGGCGTAATCGTAATTAAAAACAATGACGTCACATTCAAATAGTTTCAATGAGAGAGCCATTATTATTGCTATAGGTAATAGTATGGTGGCGTAATCGTAATTAAAAACAATGACGCCAAATTCAAATAGTTTCAATGAGAGAGCCATTATTATTGCTATAGGTAATAGTATGGTGGCGTAATCGTAATTAAAAACAATGACGTCACATTCAAATAGTTTCAATGAGAGAGCCATTATTATTGCTATAGGTAATAGTATGGTGGCGTAATCGTAATTAAAAACAATGACGTCACATTCAAATAGTTTCAATGAGAGAGCCATTATTATTGCTATAGGTAATAGTATGGTGGCGTAATCGTAATTAAAAACAATGACGTCACATTCAAATAGTTTGAATGAGAGAGCCATTATTATTGCTATAGGTAATAGTATGGTGGCGTAATCGTAATTAAAAACAATGACGTCACATTCAAATAGTTTCAATGAGAGAGCCATTATTATTGCTATAGGTAATAGTATGGTGGCGTAATCGTAATTAAAAACAATGACGTCACATTCAAATAGTTTCAATGAGAGAGCCATTATTATTGCTATAGGTAAAAGTATGGTGGCGTAATCGTAATTAAAAACAATGACGTCACATTCAAATAGTTTCAATGAGAGAGCCATTATTATTGCTATAGGTAATAGTATGGTGGCGTAATCGTAATTAAAAACAATGACGTCACATTCAAATAGTTTCAATGAGAGAGCCATTATTATTGCTATAGGTAATAGTATGGTGGCGTAATCGTAATTAAAAACAATGACGTCACATTCAAATAGTTTCAATGAGAGAGCCATTATTATTGCTATAGGTAATAGTATGGTGGCGTAATCGTAATTAAAAACAATGACGTCACATTCAAATAGTTTCAATGAGAGAGCCATTATTATTTATTTATTTATTTATTTAAAAACTTTATTGCACTATGTACAAGAGGCGGGCTTAATGCCGCTAGGCATTCTCTAGCAACCAACCTTTGGGACAATGAAACGATTTGTGTTGTGAGGTAGGTGCAACCATTAAATAGATTAAAAGGTAATTAAAATTAAATCTAAGTATTATATCTATATAGACAGATACATACTAATATGTACACAATACTACATATACTACATACTATATATATATATTATACACTACATATAATACCTACTTACACTGTGAGGAACTGTTTAAATAATGAGAGTATACCATCTTTTTGAAAAGTGATCTGTTCGGCACTTGACGAATTTCTACCGGCAAATTGTTCCACAGATTTGCGGCCACTACTGCAAAAGAGTTAGACTGAAAACCAGAGTGATGAGAAGGGATAGATAGAACAGAATTATGGGACGAACGGAGAGATCTGTTATGAAATGAGGAAAGATAGCTAAATTTGTCCTTGAGGTATTTCGGTGTCGCAGGTTCATTGAGAATAGAAAAGAGTAAACAGAGGATTCTTAGATTCCTGCGACAACGAATAGGTAGCCACCTTAACTTGGCGCGATATTCAGAGATGTGATCATATTTGCGCAGACAAAAGATGAACCGAATACATGTGTTAAGTAACCGGTCCATCTTATTGAGCAACATCTCCGAAAGGTCGACGCTACACACATCACCATAGTCGAGAAGAGGAAGGAGAAGACTTTGGGCAAGGGTTATTTTAGCTTTTAATGCCAGAAAATTTTTAAGTTTATTGAGAGAGTGCAGAGAAGCAAATATTTTTCGACTAGTATTGTTAACTTGGATGGCCCAGTTAAGATTAGAATCCAGGTGTACACCTAGATTCTTTACCTCACTACTATACGCAATCGGAAAGCTGTCAAACCGAACAGGGTCTATACTGTTTAGATTTACTTTACTTAAAAGTCTGGAACTGCCTACTATGATTGCTTGACACTTGCCCGGATTGACAGCGACCCCGAAGCGTGTCGACCATGAGTGTATATTAGTTAAATCTGAATTAAGCCAAGCTATTGCACTATTTATAGTGGTGATATCTGTCTGCACATAGAGTTGCAAATCATCTGCATACAGGTGGTAGCTGCAGTGAAGTGAACGTGTTATGCCATTTATAAATAACGAGAACAGCAGCGGTGAAAGGATGCCCCCCTGCGGGACTCCCGTAACCAGATCACACCACTCCGATGACACCCGATCAACTCGAACTTGTTGCTGGCGACTATGCAAGTAATTAGAAAACCACTGCAAAGCATCTGATGTGATCCTTAGACGAGACAAAATGGCGATTAGTAAATCAGGATCAACTGTGTTAAAGGCATTTGAGAAATCTATTAGTACAAGTACTGTGACTTTGGTTTCTTCCATGCCACCTCGAATGTCTTCAGTTACTTTGAGTAAAGCTGAAGTTGTGCTATGACCAGGACGGAAGCCGGACTGGAATGGGTTTAGGAGGTTATTGGAATTTAGAAAACAGGACAACTGCTTGTGTACAACCGACTCCAGGACCTTAGATAAGAATGGAAGTATAGATATAGGACGAAAATGAGACGGAAGTGTCGGTGATGAGATTTTGGGAAGTGGGATGACGAAGGCCTTACGCCATTGAGTTGGAAATTGACCAGATGTGAGGGAAAAGTTTATGATATGGGTGATAATAGGAAGGAGAAGGTCGATAATTGTCACGATCATAACACGACTGATATCATCACATCCTATTGATTTAGAAGTTATTGAACAAATCGTCTTGAGGACCACATCATTAGACACGGCAGCCAGAGCGAAAGGTTCGATTCCGTCAGGCATAGGGTACTCGGCTATTTCGTCTAAAGTACTTAGTTTTATGAGACTGTTGAGAACTGGAGCGGAAGTAAAGTGACCGTTGAGCTGATCAGGTGTCACGGATCCAAGATTAACCTGAGCACGACAGCGACCCAAACCCTGCGAATTAAAAAATTGCCAGATTTTGGCGGGAGACTTGTTATTTATGTTGTCGAAGAAGTGGTGACGCTTAGCAATTCGACATACCTGATTGCAGCGATTTCTGGCAACCCTATATGCAGCCCAGCTATCATCACTACGGGAACGTCTATATTTCAGATACGCGCGATCTCGCTTTCTCATCGCCATCCGCACCTCTTCGGATATCCATGGAGCTGGTGCACGTTTGAGTTTAGTGGCTCGAAGTGGAGCGTGAACGTCGTATAGCTTAAGCAGCTTCTGATTAAAAGCGTCAACCATTTCTTCTATATTAGTAGTGGTTAATAGGACGCTCCAATCAATGACAGCTGCATCTTCCCGCAATTTTTCCACGTTCATCCGGCAATAATGGCGCATCACAACTGTGGGAGGGCGATATCTCGGTGGTTTTACTTTGTACGATGCGAAAACGAGATCGTGGTGGGAGAAGGGAGCAGGAATCTGACCGTGTCTGGCAACAATATCAGGGCGTGAGGTGAAGATAAGATCCAGGAGAGTATCAGTTGCAGAAAGATGGTGTGTGGGGCCAGATGGCAGCCTAGATAAATTGACTGAGGAGGTCAGATTTATGAGTTTAGACGCCCTGCTCTTGCCAGTATCACGGTCATTAAGGAGGCAAGTGTTAAAATCGCCCATGATGACGTGATGATTATAAAGCGGCACCACCTCCTCAAGGACGGCTTCGAGGTGAGAAAAGTAATTTATGGAGGGAGGACAGTATACGACACCGACCAATACGTGTGATCCTGAGAAATTTACTTCGATGAATAGATACTCCGCGGATGCAGAGTACATATTAGGCGAACACTTTATTATCTTATATGGTAGGTCGGCGCGTAAGTAAATGGCGACACCACCTCCGTTCGATCCTGTGCGATCATTACGAACAAGAATAAATCCTGGCAGAGAGTAAGAAGTGGAAGGCAGAGAAGGTTTAAGCCAGGATTCTGAAATAAGAACGGCATCAATAGTATCAGGAGAAGAGAAGGTAGCAAGAAGATCCGAATAATGGGCTGGCACACTCTGCGCATTGATATGACACATATTGAGGTTTTTTTTGCACGTAGAAAATTCATTATTTATTAAATCGTCCAAATCAACAGCATCATAGTATGATGAGTCACTAGATCCACTGCTGATTATTGAACGAAACGAATGATCATCATCACTTATACAGTCCATTTGTGCTTCAATGTAAGTATAAAATAAAATATTACAATATATAAATACTCAAGAATTATGTAAATATAATAAATTATGTTAAAATATAATATGCTAAAATATATGCTATATATTAACTACTGCATGTCCTGCTGGCTAAATCGCTTCACAAAATCACTAGTTACATTTAAGTATTAAAAAATAATAATAGTAATTAAAAGATGTAATAGTAGAACCTGAATATAAACAATGTTTGACAGCTGTTCTCATTTAAATCCTGAGGACGTTAAACCCTTTTATCAACAGACAAAAAAATAATAAAAAATATCAGCTACACGTTCCGTTTATAGAAATGTTAACACAAAACGCTTTTTATTGACATAAACAAAACAAAAAAGAGAGAAATTAAAACCATTTACACGGATGCGATTAAATTTGTGAATAAAAACGTGTTTTATATTATATTTAAATATTGATGATAGATTCAACTTAAAACAAAAAAAGCATGTGTTGTTAACGCGGTTACAAGTTTAGAAACGCACTGTGGTCACGGAACGAGTATCAGAAAACAAACCATTGGGTACACAGAGTAGAAGTCGGCGAACATTACACATTGATTAGCTATATGGTCTGTGGCACTTTGCATATCCTATAATCTGTGGCATGGTCTGTCATTGCTTCAATACCTACCTACTTTAACCAAAAACATACATCATTATCACAGATATCATTATTAATTACCATTAAATAGTGTAAATACTAAACAAGTGAACTGAAAAAATTAAGTGTATATATTAACCATAAAAGTGGAATTAAAGCGAACGACATATCCAATCAGTGAGGTTTATATACAGTACAGTGCAATCAATCTGTCGCGGTAACTTATGTATCACTCAACTTATATTTAATTTACAGCTAACAGTTAAACATCAAATACATCCTGCAAGCAATATTATCGAGATTAACAATTTAATAACTACAAACATGTATTAAAAGTATGTTTTTGTTTTACAGCTTTCCAGCAAAAAAAAGTATAAAACTTCCGAAATCATAAAGAGTATACTGCAAATGGACTGACGGTCAGCATTTAACCCTATATAGGAGCAATACCATGTTGTAATTATAGTGATTTCCATGCAAAAGTGAACTAACCTATTTTTATTCCCGACATCTACAGGATTAATAATTTCAACATCTTATGACAATACTTGTACAATATAACATTTGAAGCCTATAAGGCCAACTTGTAATAAAGAGTTTAACTGTAACTGTGATTTTAATTTTATGTACAAAATGTACTATGCCACGGAGCTGCAAGTTGCAAGGTAAATTACACTCTTCTGGCTGCTGCTCTCCTGTGCCTTTCCTTGGGTACTTGCTGTACTTCAGATTCAGTAGGCTGCGGTGCAGGGTCTACCCTCTGTAGGCTAGGTCTTAAGGCACTGAGATCGTCGTAGTGAAAGATTTTTTGCCTAACTCCATCTGGAAGCCTGACTATTATATACCCATCCTGGGTCCAGCAGTCGCGCATACCAAAGATCTTTCTTGCCTCTACAAACAGTAACTGCCTGCTCTTAATTAAAAATTCTGAGCAGCTGTGTGGAGTACCTTTAAATTTAGTTTTACTACTCCAGACTCTCTGTCGCAACCTCTGGTCCCAAAACCGCACAAGAACAGACCTCGTCCCTGCCTCCCTGCCTCCTCCAAGCCTATAGCAGGCGCGAAAAGACTGACCACTAACGTCAGATATGCCAAGCTTCTCTTGAATTACTGTGACAACACACTCAGATATATTCTCACCCGGCACCTCTGGGATTCCCTTCAGCAACAAGCAATCACCTCGGTTACGGGTCTCCAAATTATCCACGGTGCTTTGCAGTTGTGATATTTGCTGCCGCAGAAGTGACATCATTTCGATTGCAAAGCTTTTAAATTCTTGATAGTCCCGAGCCAGTGTGTCAATCTTTGTGTTGTTGGGATTTTCCTTAACAGCTGAAAGCTGAGACTCGAAATCGGCCATCCTCTTGGCTAAACTCTGCTCCAGAAGCTGTTGAGTGTGCTCAATCGCAGCTGCCATAATGTTTTGTCACTGGGTTGCACGTTGGTTATAAAAGTGAAGAAAAGTATTCCAGCAGGTATGATGCAGTAAAATATATTATTGCATGTGTATTACTATACACAATTAACTATAAATAACACTAAGACTATGCTTATAACTATTTATAATTAATAAATTATTATCACTGATTTTATTTACGTGTTTGTTTTCACACCTACCCACAAAAAAACAATGACGTCACATTCAAATAGTTTCAATGAGAGAGCCATTATTATTGCTATAGGTAATAGTATGGTGGCGTAATCGTAATTAAAAACAATGACGTCACATTCAAATAGTTTCAATGAGAGAGCCATTATTATTGCTATAGGTAATAGTATGGTGGCGTAATCGTAATTAAAAACAATGACGTCACATTCAAATAGTTTGAATGAGAGAGCCATTATTATTGCTATAGGTAATAGTATGGTGGCGTAATCGTAATTAAAAACAATGACGTCACATTCAAATAGTTTCAATGAGAGAGCCATTATTATTGCTATAGGTAATAGTATGGTGGCGTAATCGTAATTAAAAACAATGACGTCACATTCAAATAGTTTGAATGAGAGAGCCATTATTATTGCTATAGAAGACAAATTTCTAAGCATTCCATGGATTCACCGTGCGGGTGCCGGGTCCATCGTGTGTGGGTAAGAGATGAGAAGAATGGTGTCTCGGGCTTGCGACCGACAATTGGCTGGTTTAAGAAAAGGAGGCCTCCTTTTTTTCTATTGCGCGATAATACGCTCACCATCCACCATTCTACTTCTCTCCCTACCCAACCAAATACTGTATGATTCCGTTAATGCCGTCTTGGAAGCTCGTTCCATAAATGTATTGACGGCAGACCTGCTTAGGCCCAATTCTTTCAGTAAGTGATGCAAAGATTTTGCTGGAACTCCTCTTGCACCAACTTCCACTGCGTAAAGCTGAGTCTTGAACCCGTTCCTGATCATTTCTTCTGTGAGATCATAATATTTATTCGACTTCATGTTGTGGTCTTTTGGAATATTTGATTCCCACGGAACGGTAAGTTCAATAAGGATAACTTTTTTCAAGTTCCGAGAAAACACTAAGATGTCTGGCCTATAGGCTGATACAGCTAGTTCATCTGGGATCCTATAATGGTGTTCAAATGTATCCATGAGAATTTTCCAGTCTGATGCGGCGCCAAGGATCGAGGTGGGCTTGCATTTAGTTTTCGTGCTTTGCCCTTCCTTTACAAATGTGGTCAAAGTTTTATTTGTAGTCAGTCCCTTTCTGGCTCTTGCAATAGAAAGACTTACTGCTTCACGGATAACACCTAGGACTTTGTCATGTCGGCGTGAGTAATAGCCCTTTTCTAGGAGAGTAACGCACCCTACAAGTGTGTGTCTAGCAGTTCCTATGGCAGCACCACACAATGTACAGTTCTTTTCCGTAGCTTTTCCCCACCTTACCAGATTACTCTGGTCCGGGAGGGACATTTGAAAAGCGTTTAGGTAGAACTTTAGCAACGCCGGAGACCAATCGTACATTAGTGTGCGCCACTTTAGGGCTGGAGGGATGCAAAAATCGCCCAAAGTTAGCCAGTCATTTTGAACTTCTAGAGTCATCGCGTGCACTCTGTATTCATGCTCTTCATCTTTCCTGAGGAAGGATTTTATAACCTCTTTGTCACTTTCTTTTTTCTTCCAGCCAATGCCTCTTTTGTCAGTCTGGGCACCTGTCATGAATTTCTTGAAGAATAGTAGTCTCGGTTCCATATCTGAGACCAGAGGGTCTCTTGGAAGGGATGAAATTGTATTATCCTGGGAGCTGGTTAGAATTTGATATTTGCTTATACGTAGATGTTTGTATAATTCAGATGGTCTTTTCAGATCCATTCCGAAGTTTCTCCGTCCTCTAAAGAATGTTGAGGAGTCAGCACCCTGGGCTAATCCAAGCCAAGACTTCAATGTTCTTATGACGTCCGCGTCCAGACTTGATAGTAGGCTTTTGTTGAAATCATATACTAGGAAAGGCCAAGTGAGGCGAGATGCTAAGTAGTTGTCATATATCCAAGCTTTTTTGACATTGCTTATAGGCTGTTGAGTAACCCTATTCATGTCGTCAGTGAATTGTTTTACAACTACTTCTAGGGATGGTGTTTTTCCCTGAAAATTTATCCTTCTGCCAAGAAATTTAAAGGGCATGGTTTCATTTACCGGAGCTATTCTCTGCCCTGCAATACTCAGTCCAGGATCATAAGACGTAAATGTAGTGTTTCGCCTAGCCAGACATAGGCTGAAGCATTTTGATGGTTTCGTTCTCATTACCTTTGTCCATGAGCAGAAATCATCCACTATTTTCAGCAAGCCCTGGCATTGCTTGGGATTTCTTGTTAGCACCGCCAAGTCGTCTGCAAAAGCTAAGACGGATTCCGTATAGATGTTGTTTTGTTTGAATCTATATCCACACTTCTTCTCACGAGATTTAAGTTTGTCGATTAGGATATTGATAATTATATTAAAAGCTACAGGTGATAGGCAGCAGCCTTGGAACAGGCCCACATTGTATTTTAGTGTGTCTGTGTAGCCGTCCTTGTTTGTTACGACAAATCTCAAGTTCTTGTAATAATTGGCAATTATATCTCTGATTAGTGTTGGAAAGTTATACCATTTTAGCGCAGTTTGCAGCAATTCATGTTGCACCGACCCAAATGCGTTTTCCAAGTCGATCCAACAGACGCTTAGTTGCCGCTCCTGTTTCCTGGCATCCTTCAAACACTCAGCGAGTAAGGTGTTGTGTTCTAAGCAGCCAGAAACTCCCGGCAAAAAACCTTTCTGGTGCTGGCGTGAGAAGTACTCGTTCTTGATCATAAATCGGGACATTCTTGCTTGTACTATGGAGAAGAAGATTTTGGACATTGTATTCGTCAAAGCGATCGGTCTTGCATCTTTGGGATCATTTACCTCAGTTTTCTTTGGTATGAGAACGAAGACTGCCTCGCCAAATGCCTTTGGAACTTGATTAGTAGACCAGATTTTTCGATATATATTATATAAATGCTTACGGGTGTGAGGACATTTTTTATATACAATGTACGGAATGCCATCTGGGCCTGGTGCCGATTTGGAACTTTTTCTTTTGATTTGTTCCTCCATTTCTTCCATGCTTGGTGGAAGGCATCGGAAGTCCTCTAAAGGTCTGACGGGTCGAGGCGAGGGTGGGTCCAGATATTGTTCCTCTTTTTGTATTTCTGTGTATGTCTCTTTGTAATATTTATATATTTGATCTCTGGTCAGCGATAGTACACCACTTTTTTCGCTGAATATCTTTCTGGCATAGACGAAGGGGTTTTTGTCAAAGAGGACTTCTTAGCTCCCTCTTCTTTCGCCTCAATTTCAGCTTAAAAGTGTTTTCCTTATTGGTGTGAGCATGAGTGGTCGTTGGTGGATAGTGCTCACTGAAGTAGTCATAGACAGTATTTTGGAAGGCACGAACTTGGCTATCAAGATCCTGTTTTGTACCAGGACAATCCAGCATGACAGCCAGATTTCCGTCGTGAACCTTCCAGGTGGTTTCTTTTATGGTCGGGATGCTTAGAC
This sequence comes from Tinea semifulvella, assembly GCA_910589645.1. Classification (NCBI taxonomy): domain Eukaryota; kingdom Metazoa; phylum Arthropoda; class Insecta; order Lepidoptera; family Tineidae; genus Tinea; species Tinea semifulvella. The sequence continues at coordinate 103,471 of OU342605.1, forward strand.
GTGTCCTGATGGTCATGGATAATAGTATGGTGGCGTAATCGTAATTAAAAACAATGACGTCACATTCAAATAGTTTGAATGAGAGAGCCATTATTATTGCTATAGGTAATAGTATGGTGGCGTAATCGTAATTAAAAACAATGACGTCACATTCAAATAGTTTCAATGAGAGAGCCATTATTATTGCTATAGGTAATAGTATGGTGGCGTAATCGTAATTAAAAACAATGACGTCACATTCAAATAGTTTGAATGAGAGAGCCATTATTATTGCTATAGGTAATAGTATGGTGGCGTAATCGTAATTAAAAACAATGACGTCACATTCAAATAGTTTGAATGAGAGAGCCATTATTATTGCTATAGGTAATAGTATGGTGGCGTAATCGTAATTAAAAACAATGACGTCACATTCAAATAGTTTCAATGAGAGAGCCATTATTATTGCTATAGGTAATAGTATGGTGGCGTAATCGTAATTAAAAACAATGACGTCACATTCAAATAGTTTGAATGAGAGAGCCATTATTATTGCTATAGGTAATAGTATGGTGGCGTAATCGTACTTAAAAACAATGACGTCACATTCAAATAGTTTCAATGAGAGAGCCATTATTATTGCTATAGGTAATAGTATGGTGGCGTAATCGTAATTAAAAACAATGACGTCACATTCAAATAGTTTCAATGAGAGAGCCATTATTATTGCTATAGGTAATAGTATGGTGGCGTAATCGTAATTAAAAACAATGACGTCACATTCAAATAGTTTCAATGAGAGAGCCATTATTATTGCTATAGGTAATAGTATGGTGGCGTAATCGTAATTAAAAACAATGACGTCACATTCAAATAGTTTCAATGAGAGAGCCATTATTATTGCTATAGGTAATAGTATGGTGGCGTAATCGTAATTAAAAACAATGACGTCACATTCAAATAGTTTCAATGAGAGAGCCATTATTATTGCTATAGGTAATAGTATGGTGGCGTAATCATAATTAAAAACAATGACGTCACATTCAAATAGTTTCAATGAGAGAGCCATTATTATTGCTATAGGTAATAGTATGGTGGCGTAATCGTAATTAAAAACAATGACGTCACATTCAAATAGTTTGAATGAGAGAGCCATTATTATTGCTATAGGTAATAGTATGGTGGCGTAATCGTAATTAAAAACAATGACGTCACATTCAAATAGTTTCAATGAGAGAGCCATTATTATTGCTATAGGTAATAGTATGGTGGCGTAATCGTAATTAAAAACAATGACGTCACATTCAAATAGTTTCAATGAGAGAGCCATTATTATTGCTATAGGTAATAGTATGGTGGCGTAATCGTAATTAAAAACAATGACGTCACATTCAAATAGTTTCAATGAGAGAGCCATTATTATTGCTATAGGTAATAGTATGGTGGCGTAATCGTAATTAAAAACAATGACGTCACATTCAAATAGTTTGAATGAGAGAGCCATTATTATTGCTATAGGTAATAGTATGGTGGCGTAATCGTAATTAAAAACAATGACGTCACATTCAAATAGTTTCAATGAGAGAGCCATTATTATTGCTATAGGTAATAGTATGGTGGCGTAATCGTAATTAAACCATAAACAATATTATACGATTATATTAATTATATTGTAAACTAGCTGTTTGACCCAGCTTCGCCCGTGTAGTAATCATCACAAGGGCCTCAATTTAGTGGATATAGCAGAGAAAACAAAAATAGTTTAGCTTTAACTTCTGTTCTATAGACAAACGAATAGCCGTGACATGTGACATACATGTCGTGACGTCATAAAGTCTATGTCCGTCACATTGCGAGGCCCAATTTTTCCAGTGGTGGAAAGATTTAGCTGGAACTCCTCTCGCACCAACTTCAACTGCGTAAAGCTGTCAAAGAGTCTTGAACTTGAATCTGATCATTTCTTCTGTGTGATAATTAGTTCGACTTCATGTTATTTATATAGTACACACTGCCTCCGTGGTCTAGCGGTTAAGTCCGTGGATTAAGACTCGGAGGTACCGGGTTCGATTCCTGGTCGGGACACAAAAATATTTATTAATGTAAATAAATACATTTAATTTATTTGTGATATTTCTCTACTTTGGTACGCTGGAGACATCGACGAGCTTGCCACTTGTCATGATTGGCCGGCAGTAAAGTTGGCTAAATGTGAATCCGCTTATTTATAAGCGTGGTTTCTGACCGCCCCGAAAGGGAAACGGTCGTGATGATACTTTACTTTTACACACGGCAGTGCTTACATTAACACATATAACATGATATAATTATAACTTATCAACACTTCATGTTGTGGTCTTTTGGAATATTTGATTCCCACGAAACGGTAAGTTTAATAAGGATAACTTTTTTCAAGTTCCGAGAATACACTAAGATGTCTGGTCTATAGGCTGATACAGCTAGCTCATCTGGAATCTTATACTGATGTCCACTTGTAAATGATTACCTGTATGAAAAGCGCCTGAAAAAAAAAAAAAAAACAAAATGTCTGACCTGTTGTTGTCGGTGTTGTTGTGACGTAACAGGAGGGACCCTCACAGGTCTCACAGCGAGCACCTGCGAACATCATCAACATCATGTATGTAGCACACGGCAGGGATAATTCTGTTACCCTATTTCTTTTTGTTAAATGTTTGAAATAATGAAGAGAATGCAACAGAGCTTGTTCGTACAAATCAAAAATTAAAATTGGGTTTGCGAGGAATACGAAAGAACGAAGTTGGTGTGAAGGTCTTCTATTTACGTTCAACAGTCCTCAATTCCTGGCTCCTCTCAAATAAATAGTGTAAACTCCTGATAATGTGGTCTCCAATCTCCCAGACCGAGGACCTAGTTACAATAATGTGGTCTCCAATCTCCCAGACCGAGGACCTAGTTACAATAATGTGGTCTCCAATCTCCCAGACCGAGGACCTAGTTACAATAATGTGGTCTCCGATCTCCCAGACCGAGGACCTAGTTACAATAATGTGGTCTCCAACCTCCCAGACCGAGGACCTAGTTACAATAATGTGGTCTCCAACCTCCCAGACCGAGGACCTAGTTACAATAATGTGGTCTCCAACCTCCCAGACCGAGGACCTAGTTACAATAATGTGGTCTCCAACCTCCCAGACCGAGGACCTAGTTACAATAATGCGGTCTCCAACCTCCCAGACCGAGGACCTAGTTACAATAATGTGGTCTCCAACCTCCCAGACCGAGGACCTAGTTACAATAATGTGGTCTCCAACCTCCCAGACCGAGGACCTAGTTACAATAATGTGGTCTCCAACCTCCCAGACCGAGGACCTAGTTACAATAATGTGGTCTCCAACCTCCCAGACCGAGGACCTAGTTACAATAATGTGGTCTCCAATCTCCCAGACCGAGGACCGTTACAATAAAATGATTGTAGAAGATGTTCAAACATTTATGTTCTACTTTTCCTGTAAGATTAGATTTAGTATTGCTGTAATTTGAAGTTTTTAATTAATTGTATGAGGAACACTTTTGGTTACAAAATATTAAGTACACATCAATATAAACACTTAAACTATTAAAAAAGGTTCCACAACATTAGCACAAAACTATTTTCTTATAAAGAAAGAAACAATCCATCACTTACAGATAAATCACATCCGAACATTACTAAACTAGTTACAGCAAAAGATAAAAGACCAAGATCTAAGTTAATAATTAACAGGTCACTGGAATGCAGTCTTCCATCAGCAGAAGTAGAAGGTGTGTGTACCTGTGTATCCCGGCGCGCACACACACCGGCCGGACACACAGCGGCCGCTCGCCGCGCACGGACACACGGACGCTCGGGACTCGCACCGCTCTCCGCTGAACTCGGACGAACAGATGCACTGGAAACATAACTGTACTATACACACACGCACACATCACATTCACGCATACACACACACAAAGACAACCTCATCCACATTATTCTTTCTTTATTATATCTTGTTAACAGTAACCATTACCTATCGTAAACGCAACGTCATAATTTGACTACGACACGTGACTCCACGGCCATATAACTGTCTGTCTATTAATTTCGCTTTCGGCCTGTTGAAAATAGTTTGTTATAATTTTGTTATTTGTTTGATGGATGTGTTTATACTGGATTAGATGAGATGTTATTTTTTAACCCCTAGCAAGTTTTGTTCTTCTAATATTATTTTATATTTAATTCTTTACACAGCCAGTATTACTGAAGCAATTTTAATGGAATGTGGCAGTATTAGGCATCGATGGGATTATTGGTGACGAAGATATAGAAATCGTAATTTTTGCTATGTAACCTTCGTCATTAAACGAGCCGTTACATTTCTATTTATTTTATTTTATTTTATTTTATTTTATTTTATTTTATTTTATTTTATTTTATTTTATTTTATTTTATTTTAATTTATTTTATTTTATTTTATTTTATTTTATTTTATTTTATTTTATTTTATTTTATTTTATTTTATTTTATTTTATTTTATTTTATTTTATTTTATTTTATTTTATTTTATTTTATTTTATTTTATTTTATTTTATTTTATTTTATTTTATTTTATTTTATTTTATTTTATTTTATTTTATTTTATTTTATTTTATTTTATTTTATTTTATTTTATTTTATTTTATTTTATTTTATTTTATTTTATTTTATTTTATTTTATTTTATTTTATTTTATTTTATTTTATTTTATTTTATTTTATTTTATTTTATTTTATTTTATTTTATTTTATTTTATTTTATTTTATTTTATTTTATTTTATTTTATTTTATTTTATTTTATTTTATTTTATTTTATTTTATTTTATTTTATTTTATTTTATTTTATTTTATTTTATTTTATTTTATTTCATTTCATTTCATTTCATTTCATTTCATTTCATTTCATTTCATTTCATTTCATTTTATTTTATTTTATTTTATTTCATTTCATTTCATTTCATTTCATTTCATTTTATTTTATTTTATTTTATTTTATTTTATTTTATTTTATTATGGTAACAAACAGTCATAATACAATTCATATAACAAACAATATACATATAATTAGACCTGGAGTACCAAAACTGTAAAAGAGAACTATACTTATTACATTTTCAAAATACAATAAAACCATAAAAGAAAGTAAAAATTACATTTAAGTCTATTCTATCGAATACTTAACTCTAATTATCTCACGGACCCTGCTCCTATACACTGACTTAGAGCAAGCAAATATGTCCACGTCAACCAAGCAATCATTATATAGTATTACTGCTCGTCTTAAGAAGGTGTTTTTTGCATAATTTGTTCTGCTAAAGGAGGAAATGAACATTTCACAACTTGGTTCACTGAAGATAATATACTATATGTTGGCAAATTTTGTAAACTTTGTACAAGTCGGTATGTGTAAGTGGAACCGAGATCGACAGTTTCATATGTTTTTTTATAAGGCTGGAGATTAATTTTTAAATATGTATATATTAATTAGAAATAAGTTAGACATTTTATTTATTTCAAGACCTATTGTTAAAAAGACCTGCAAAATGAATTAGAAGTGGAAAAAGTAAAGGTACAAAATAAAAAAAGTATCGGCTCGATGACACAATGATACACGATGATACCTTGAGTGGCCTCAGTCCGTTCCGGTCCTCGGGGCGGTCCAGGTCCAGCAAGCAGATCCCACGTCCCCAACAGTAGCCGGCACAGCGGTAGTGGGAGCAGCCCGGGCCCGAGTACAGGGGGGGACAGCGGGCGGGGGGGGCCGGGGTGGTGGGGCGCGGAGGACGAGACGATATCGCGCATCGCACCGGCTCCTGGGGGGGGACAACAGTTGGATTGTTTGATTAGGCAAGTCAACAATATGTTTACAAAAGCTTATACAATATATAATCTTATTAGTTCAGTAAACATGTTACTTATAGACCAGCATTGTATTCAATGAGTAGGTAGCATCATTTACTAATACAAAATCTAAGAACAAGTTAAAAAAATATAATCAACTACAGAAAACAATAAAAAATAATGTCGCAAGTACTTACTCGTACAAGTGCAATCATCTAAACAATAAAACTAAATTGAATGAATAAAGTGTGAGTTAGTGGTACCTGAGTGTGGACGTGCATGAAGTGTGAGTTAGTGGTACCTGAGTGTGGACGTGCATGAAGTGTGAGTTAGTGGTACCTGAGTGTAGACGTGCATGAAGTGTGAGTTAGTGGTACCTGAGTGTGGACGTGCATGAAGTCGGGACACACGCAGACGACGCCGGTCCCCGACACCAAGCACAGCGCAGTCTCGTCGCAGACCGCCTTCCCGTCCGCACCCACGCACGGGTCTACGGACAAACGAAACAGATTAAACGAACACGCTCGACAAAATTATTACAAAACTCTGGTCGTCCAGTTATTACCCGAAGGTTTATTCACAGAAATAAGTGTTACTAAAAAAAAAAAAAAAATGTGAAGACGTTTGTTAGCTTTCTACAGATAGTATTTAACTTTAAAATTATAAATTTAGAGAACATTATTAAATTCTGTCTTGTGTTTATTAAAAAGTGGATTCCAAAACTTTTAGCTGTGTACCTGGATGTGCAGGCCCATGTGCGTGCAGCACTGCGATGGGCCCTTGCTGGTAGATGGCGGTGAGCGCGGCGGGGACCGCGGGGGTCGCTGCGGGGACAGCGGGGGTCGCCGCGGGGACAGCGGGGGTCGCCGCGGGGACAGGGGACCGCCACAGTCCGGCCGCACTGGTGACCACGAGTCGTCCCCCCACCACGGCCAGACCGCGGGGGACTCCCGGAAGAAGGGGCAGGGATGTAGCTATACATAAATATGAACACAGTTAGAGCTAACCTGAACCAAGATCGAATAACTTTAACTTCGGCCTGTAAGGTTGAAATAATATAACTATTAATATTATTTAATGATATCCAGTACTCACCGGATAGCTGTCCCCCCACAGAGAAGGCGGCCACGTCAGTCCGCCTCCCGTCCCTGAGCCTGACCGCCGTGACCCTCCCGAGCCTGGTGTCGGCGAGGAGCAGTGACCCGGCCGCGGGGTCAAGGGTCAGCACCGCCGGCCTGCGCAGCCCCACTCGCAGCTCCGTCCGCACGTCCGTCCCGTCCAGGGAACACGAGTACAGTCCCGGACGGAAGCCCTGGTCCGCCCAGTAGATGCGACTGAGGAACACCAACCATCGACACAATAAATCTCAAACGCATATTGATTTCCATTATTTTAAAGAAAGAAGAAAAGATGGTCGTATCTAGCGACGTCTGACCATCGACTAGTACTGAGACGACAGAACATCGCCGCAGTTTAATGTGGGTTACTAAATAAACCTGATATAATAGGATATTTCACACCGTAAGAGTGTTTAATACGTTCTAATCGAGACACAACACATCGGGATTCTATCGTCAAGTTTAAGTTATACCTTCATATACCCAGACTAAGATCATCCACAATTTGAATTCGTTATGGGGTACGTTTTATTAGAAACATACCGAGATTCCGGATCCAAGACGATGTTGCTGGGCTCCAGGTCTGCGTGCGAGTAGATGGTGGTCCGGCGTCTCCCGTCCAGGGTGGACACGTAGAGGGTGGCGGCCCCGGCTCGCAGCGCCGGCCTGGGCGCGCCCCCCGCCGGCCTGCCCAGCGCCGGGCGGGAGGAGCTCATGATGTACAGCCTCTCGCTGGCCGGCTCCACCGCCAGACCTCGGATGTTGCCCAGTTCTTCCATCTACAAGTATATAATCCCTCGGCTCCAAATCTCGAAGTTTTTTTTTTTTTTAAATTTATTTTTCCTTATATCATAACATTTAAATATAACATTATTCTGCCAAACTATAAAATAGTTTATCGGCAGATACTCGTAGCTCTCATTACAATGGTATACTAGCACACTTTAGTTTATAAAACATTAAATAAAATAAAACACAACTATAATAGATTCGGTTTTTTTTACACAAATAATCTATCGATTTAGCTACTCAGTTGTTCGAGTAGTTCTTTCTTAATTTTGTTTTTATATGTCAATTTGGAAAGTTTTTCTATTCTTATTTCTTGAGATAGACTATTTAGTATTCTGGGAAGTAGATACTCTCGCGTCCTCCTGCCGTAGTAGTTGCCACGGATGTTCCCTTCCACCAGTTCCCTATTTGTATGTCTCCTAGTAATTATATGTTGAGAAATAATTTGTTTTTTGTGTGTGTAATTATTCTGTTCTTCTAATGCTATTAATAAGTTACAGGTAATGTTTTACAATACACAAATAATTTATCGTAATTTTGCCTATACTTTAGTTTTATATCTTTTCTTACCAACGATTTTAAGAACCTAATTTGCATTTGTTTAATTTGATCTAGGTATGTTGGAAAGGTACATCCGTAGCTACTAAGCCCATACGACAGTATCGATTCTGCGAGTGCATGGTACACTATAAACAACGTGGCCGTATTTACTACTCCACGCAAATGATAAAATTTGCCCAGCACGGATCTCAGTTTTGAACACACTGCGTGCACATGCATCTTCCATGACATGCTTCTATCAATAATAAGACCTAGGTACCTATATTGATCTACTAATTTAAGTTCTGCACAGTTACAATATTGCAAACCGTCGTGAAGACAACAATATTCATGTCCTATAATACTCACTGGGTTATTTTTATGTTTATTGTAAGGCGAACATATATGCATACATTGCGTTTTATTCAGATTTATTGTCATGAGACCACTTTATAATATTATCGAAGTCCTGTTGTACTTTAGATTGCGTAATGTCAATATCCCGGTCTGCGTACATCAGGCATGTGTCGTCAGCATACATATATATGTTACAATTCTCCACCACATTACACATACCATTGACGTGCATAATGTAGCCCACGGGACCGTAAACAGACCCGGTTGGTACGCCATACATTATTGCTGCCTCCTCACCAGTAACCCCGTTTATAACTGTTCTCATTCGTCTATTATGAAAGTAACATCGAAGCCAATCTTTCAAAGGACCTCGCACCCCACACTCATCCATTGCTTGCAACAACTGATCATGATTCAAAGTATCAAAGGTTTTTTTAAAGTCAATGAACACAACAATTACATGTTTTTTATCATTAAGACATCGATTTATATTTTCAGTAAATTGCGATAAAGCTGTGGCCGTGCTTCGCCCTTTCCTGAATCCGTGCTGTGCATCTGTAATTATATTATGTTTTTCTAAATGACCCGAAATCTGACCCACTATGACCTTTTCAACAATTTTATTTATTGTAGACAATATTGCTATTGGTCGGTAATTAACATAATCTTTATGGCAACCTTGTTTAAATATAGGCCTAATAATTGATTGTTTCAGGCCATCTGGATATACTGATTGCTTAACACACTGATTAATAAAGACTGCTAGAATTGGGCTTAAATACTCTTTTACATGCATTATATCCTGTGTCCTTATTCCATCTGTACCAGGTGATTTTTCAAATTTAACTTATCTATAATCTTTTTAATATCATAAGAATTAACAGGTACATATCTCATCGATAAATTACTATTAATTATGTAATTACTATTTATTAAGTAAGTCACTATCATGATTTTCTTATCGCTGCTAATTGAATAGTACTATAAAACAATTGTAAAAGTATTCTACCGACTAAAGTAAGTTTTATTTATTTGACCGTGATGGTCTGGGACTGCCAGGGCATCTGTTATCCACAACCTTTGCTCTCCCTGGTTCACCTATATTTCACTCCTCCTGTGGAACCGCCGCCTCCTTATTTTTGTCCCTATGCTTTCCGTTTACGTTACGAATGCGACTAAGGTCTGTTCAGTTAAAATAAACGTTACACAAAGTTCGTAACGAGCGATCCGCGCTTTTCACTCGATCGATAAATCCAAAAGATTTCATAGCTTATTATGTTATCTGTCACAAACGTCTCGCTGTGGGTTACCAGTTAACCTGAAACATTATCGTAGTACGAGTGAGGCTCACCAGAGTGTCCTGGTTGAGTCCCCCCCCGCGGTCGAGATGAGGCCCCCCCCCTCCCTTCCAGAGAGTGCCCCCCTCGTCGCCCCACCAGACCCACCAGGTCCCCGAGATGAAGGCCCCCGTCACCGCAGACACACGAGAGCTGGAACATATACATACTCACAACTCGACTACACGATTTCCGACGACATGATATATATATATATATATATATATATATATATATATATATATATATATATATATCTCTCAATTAGCACGAATGATTTATTTATTTATTTAGACGAAATTACAGACATTAAGGTTAATAGTACATAGTATAAATATGATTATATTAAAAGAACGGAAGAATATAAAACTAACATTAAGTATAAGGTAAATATAATTATTGGAAAAGAATGCAAACGTTACGGTGTTATGAAATAGGTTTACCCGCTTAATTAGATACACACACATCGGATTACTCGCACTTGTAATAAAAAAAAATAAAAAATAATAACTATTGTTTTCTATTGCTCTCAGCGATTGCGTCAATCAGGCAAGATTTAAAAACTGCTTGCGAATCCTTAAAAAAGTCCAAAGACATTAATTTGTCATTATATGCATTACACATCCTTCTGATGGGCACGCGGTCTCCGGCGGTGGTTGAAGATGCAGGGACGTAAAATAAGTACCTTGACCTTGTTCTACGGGGCTTTGCTAATTGATTTGCTCAACCAACTCGGGACAGTTATATCGGCCCAAACATATACCTCGAAGCGTAAGGGTGTCTGTCATAATCCTACGATCCTTAAGTGATGACAATTTGTAGTTACTTAGAAGATCATCGTAGGATAAGTAACCCGTTCCCAGCCGATAGTTCAGGCCACGAAGAAACTTCTTCTGGATCATCTCAAGCTTCCCGTCATAAATGGCAAAGTACGGGCACCATACACTCGAGGCATAATCCAGATGGGATCGTATGAGTTACTTATATAAAGTGATACATGACAGCACTTTTGTGAAGTATTTTGATGAGCGGCGAACAAATCCCAACATTCTTACTGCCTTATTGCATACATAATCAATGTGATCATCAAATGCCAACCTGTTGTCGAAATATACACCCAGATCCTTAATCTTATCAACAGGCTCCAGCTCATGGCCGCCAATATTGTATGAGTACGATATAGGTTTTCTTTTTCTAGTGAAATATATTTTCTGGCATTTATCGTGGGCTAAAAGGATGCTGTTCCTGACGCAGTATTCGTTCAGTCTGTCAAGGTCGTCCTGTAATTGAGTGCAGTCATTAATGTCAGTAAGGGAATAGCTGCCTTGGCCTTCACGGACAAAGTGTCAACAAAGTGAGGACCGATTTTGTTTTTAAAATTAAATTAGTTCGCGAGTCTTTTAATATATATAACGTGTTAAATTTAAAATGTTTTGCATATATTAGTCACAAAAAAACTATAGTTTTGTGTATCTGCGTGTGAATATCGGACTTTTGAGATAATTTAAATTATGAAGAACGTGCTGTTGACGTTTATCAAACATTAGTGATTTTCTATAATTTTGGGATGGATAGTGCGTAACGGACATTTAATGTTTAAATAGATGTGGAAAATCTCCCTAAATCTGTTCTAATATTCCCGGGTATCCCTATAAAACGACAAATATATCCCATAAATTATTTTTGCTGTACTTTGCGACCGCCATCTAGCGGGCTTTGTGAACACTACGTGGAGAACATAGATAACTAGAGAACATAACTTTTGTGTGTATTTTTTGTAGGCGCCATCTATCGGGATCTACGCATATCTCCAGCCATGGCTAAATGTACTGCGTGCGGTAGATTTATTTCACTAGCAGGTGATGGAGCCAAGTGCTCGAAATGCAGTAAGCTGCATCACCGCGCATGCGTTGCACTTGGTGAGACCGGGGTTGTTCCAGCATCATGGTTATGCCCTGGGTGTAAATGTCAAGTACCTAGACGAGATAACTCCTCGACCCCCCTCAAGCCTCCTACAACGGTTGCAGCGTCACCACCACTGAACTCACCGTCTGCTGGTAACACAGAAGATCTTGTCGAGGAAATCCGCTGTTTTAGAGAAGAATTGCGGGCAGCGAGGGCCGAGATGAAAATATGTCGAGAAGAGATATCTAATTTCAGCAGTAAAATTCAGCTTTGTTGTCAAAGAATAGATGATTTGGAGGGTCGAATGATGACAGTAGAAAACGCACAGCAAAACAACTATAGTGAGCTCGAGTCAACAATTGTGAACCTTAAAGCACAAATTAACGACCGCGACCAGGAGATTATGTCTAATGATCTTGAATTTTCCGGAATTCCAGAAGGCAGAGGGGAGAACCTCCTTGCCGTTGTGGCCTTAACAACAAAGATTTTAGGAGTGGACCTCGACGAGCGCGATATAATAAGCGCGGAGCGAGTTGGTGCTGTCCGCCGCAACCGCCCGAACGGAGAGGCAGCGGAGCCTGCAGCAGGCCCGCGCCGTATCGCTGTGCGCATATCTCGTCGTGTCGTGCGAGATAATATCATTCATAGCGCACGAGTACGCCGGGGCCTCACGACTGAGAGCCTAGGCCTTCCAGGACAACCGAGACGTTTTTATGTAAATGAACGTCTTACTCCTTCTAACAGACGACTGTTTGGCAAAGCGCGTGAGGATGGGCGCCGCTTGGGTTGGAAATTCGTCTGGACCAAGGACGGGAGAATCTACGCCCGAAAAGATCAAGGTCTAGCCGCTGAAAGGATTCGGTCGGAAACGGATTTAGTTAAAATTTTTGGGTTATAAATCAGTTTGTGTTTTTTAGATTGTGTAATTTGACTAAGTCAGATTATATCACGTTATTTTTCTATTGCTTTTGTTTTATCATTTTAAATCTATTTAATTTTAATTTGTGTTTTTATTTTAGCTTTGTTTTTAGCACTGTATGCCAAACCTGTTCATGTGTAGTGACAAGTGGAAGGTACTCAGCACTCAAGTCGCCAGCGAGAAAGTATAACTTTTTTGCAAGTTTTACCGCCATAGACAATTTTATTGGCACAAGTTGCTTATATTTATTTAAATACTCGTACTGCACAAATGTTATTTTTTGCGGATGTAATTTCGATGTACTCATACTATGCAAGCCTTTACATGTAGTTACTTTTATTATCAATGAATAGAAATAAACATTTCCAAGTTGGATTATTTAATGCAGGTTCATTGGGAACCCGCCACGATGAAATCATTGCGGCCATATCGCGGCATTCCGACGACATCGTAGCTATCAATGAGACGTGGCTGAGGCCGGGGGAGGAGGGGCGCGCGCCTGTTGTGCCTGGATATCGTCTGAGGCACGTGCCTCGACCCGCCGAGGTGCGCTCGCGCGGTGGGGGCGTCGGTTTCTATGTGAGAACCGGCGTCAGTGTGCGTACGCGACCTCACCCCGCAAGTGCCGTGGAGCAAATGTGGATTAGCACCAACAATAATGGTTATAAAATAATCATAGGTACAGCCTACCGCCCGCCCTGGTTAGATTTAAAAGTGTTTTTTGACTCTTTAATAGACTCCATCAGTGCCTTGTCTGGTTACGACCATATTGTATTACTTGGAGATTTTAATATTAATTTGCTTGATCTAACTAATAATAAAATCAAACAATTTAATACCTTTTTGTCTTACTTTAATCTGCTCCAATTGGTGTCTGTGCCTACCCATTTCACAGACAATAGCGAAACGTTACTAGATGTTGTGTGCACTGATGCGAAATCCCGTCATGTTATTGTAGACCAGGTCCCAGCTCTGGGTAGCCACGCATATGTTAGTGTCGAATTCAATATAAAGAAAAATAGACCCCCTCCACAAATAATTTCTTATCGACCTTTAAGGGACATTCAAGCTGACGCATTCCGTAGGGATTTGCTCAATATTAATTGGAATGATATTAACTCAATGGGGGATGTAAACAATATGGTCTCGGCGTTAAATGACGCCCTTACGCGTTTATTTGACCAACACGCTCCTCTTAGGTTAATACAAGTTAGGGACCGTCCAACTCCCTGGATCACCGACAACGTCCGGCTTATGATGAAGTTGCGTAATAAAGCTTATCGTAAGTATCGGGAATCTAAACTGGACGTTGATCGCAGTCAGTATAAAAACTACAAAAAATTGGTTGAGTCTGCAATTACCTCTGAGAAGCAAGCGTACTATAATCAGTACATCAACCGCTACCTGCACAACTCAAAAGAACTTTGGCGCAATCTTAAGAAATCGTCTTTACCGTCTAGTGGGGGTCACACCGACCTACCAACACATCTTAGCAACCCCTCTAGTATAAATCAGCACTTTTTAGATGTGCCTGGAGTGGACAGGGTGGAACTCTCGCGACTGACCTATTTTGAATTTCACAGGCACCAATCCAATACTTTTCAGCTGAAACCGGTTGATGACCTAAAGATATGCAGGACTATCATGGGATTGAAATCAAATGCTCAAGGTATTGATAAGCTATCCCGGGACTTGTTAATTATGACTTTGCCAGAATCTTTAGGAGTGATCACAAGTATAGTTAACGCGTCCATCACTACCTCCACGTTCCCTAATGCTTGGAAGGTGGCATTGATAAAACCACTACCTAAGATAGCTAATCCAACCGACTTTAAGGATCTGCGTCCTATTAGTCTATTACCCTGTCTTTCGAAGGTCGTTGAATGCGTGGTACGGGACCAGCTCACTCAGTTTATTGAAGCAAATAATATTTTACCAGACAGGCAATCTGGATTTCGTAAGAACCGGAGCTCCGCCACAGCACTTGCCGATGTGACAGATAATGTTCTTGCAGCGCGGGATAGGGGGGAGGGCACGCTTTTGGCACTGCTGGATTATTCGCGCGCTTTTGACAGTATTAATATAGACCTGCTCCTTTCTAAGCTCACCTACTACGGTTTCGACACGCTGACTGTCAAATGGTTTCACAGTTTTTTGACGGACAGGGAACAGTTCGTGGAGGTGAGGGGAAGCCAGGGAGCTGTTTCCACGTCAACAATATCACAGGTGAGGCGCGGAATTCCACAGGGGTCAATTCTTGGCCCTCTCCTCTTCGTCCTGTACACCGGAGATATCTCTGATTGCATAATGAACTGTAAATACCATTTATACGCCGATGACCTTCAAATCTACGCTCATTTCAACCCTAAAGACGTCATTTCTGCAGCGGACAAAATAAATGAGGATCTGTGTCGGGTGGTTGAGTGGTCAGCAGCTAACTCTTTGGTTCTTAATCCATTAAAATCTAAATTTATGGTACTTGGTACAAAGCAGCTGATAGGGAAACTGGGTACGTCGCCCACTCTGTCTATTTCAGGCCAAGCGATCGAGCGTGTCTTTGAAGCAAGGAACCTCGGCCTTTTGATGGATTGTGAGCTCCGCTTTGAAACCCATATCTCTCAAGTTGTTAGAAACTGTTTCTATCGGCTCAAGTGCCTTTACAAATTTCGTGATTTTATAAGTGTAGACACGCGAGAAAAACTTTGTGAAGCGATTGTTCTGTCGAAATTTAATTATGTTGATACGGTATACGGCCCGTGTTTGTGGGGCAAGACTCAACGTGTCATACAGCGCGTCCAAAATGCTTGTGCCCGATACTGCTATCCCATTCCTGCAAAGGCGCACGTTACGCCGTTTTTAAACAAACACAATCGTCTAAAAATGAAAGAGCGCAGAATTCTTCACATGGCAACGTTGCTGTTTGGTGTTATCAGGCGGAACACCCCGAGTTACCTATGTGAAAAATTGATATGGCCCAAACTACCCAAACGTCACAACACTAGATCTAGTTTTGACCTCTTATGTTGTCCTAGACATAAGACGTCTGCTTTTCGTGGCAGTTTCAGGTATGCGGCTACTAAAATCTGGAATAATCTGCCTCCGCCACTTCGCCGGATGCAGTCAGTTATTGGTTTTAAAAATAAACTGAAATCAATGCTCATTGCTTCTCAGCGAGCATGCTAGCTGCATGCCTGAATCCACCTTTGTTCACCTTTGCTATGCAAGGCTGGGATGTTATTATTATTATGTGTGTGTGTATTCGTGCAATGTATGTGTTAAATAGGTTGTATTTTAGTACATCTGTGTCCGTGACGTGTTTTCCATCCGTAAGGCGGCGGCTGAAAATCGGCGCTATGGCCTATCTATAGGTTGTAGCGGACGCCGAGCTGATCGCCTTTTTGTCGCTATACATGTGCTGGTGGGCTAATTATTTTGCGCATATTTTTTTTTACTATTTATCTTTGTATAGTTTTTAAAAAAAAATTATTATGCTATGTGTATGGTTTGGCGACAAATAAATATATTTCTTTCTTTCTTTCTTTCTAATCACTTTATATATTTTCAGGTCATCAGCGTACATTAAAAATTTTGAATGTTTGAAACAATTGTCAATGTCATTTATGAAGAGTACGTACTGTAAAGGTCCTAATATTGATCCCTGTGCCACACCTGAAGGAATAGATACTGGCCTGGAGGAGAAACCGTTGATAACCACTATCTGATGTCTGTTTGTTAAATAAGATGTGAACCACCGCAGCAGATTACCTTTTATACCATTGTAAGCGAGCTTATGGAGAAGAATGTTATGATCGATTGTGCCAAAAGCCTTCCGGAAATCAGTATAAATTGTGTCGATTTGTGCTTGCTTATCAATGTTCTCATATAGGAAATTCGCGTAGGACAGTAGATTAAATCTATATTTGATTGCAGCAGGATAATATCATTTTGCAAATCAGTCCTTAATTCCTTAAATTTTAGGTCAATATGGGCTAACAAGGCCTCCATATCTAAGTTGAAACTTGATTGAGGTGGCAGCGGTGAGATACAAGAAGGTGATTTGGACTTTTTGCCGCAGGGCATTTCCATTTAGCTTTACTTCTCGGTAGTATTTTGGTAAACTCGGATTCAGTCAATGATGCGCAATAGAAGTGGAGTGAGGTATTGCAGCTAGTGCACTTAATAAGGTTTGAATCTTCCAACTCCATATGGCACTTTCCACAAATCATATTGATCTAAGTACAAGCTGTGGGCCAAATGAATAGAACGCCACCTGCAGTTGAGAGACACAAGCGATGCGCACACGCCGGTCGGCCGTTACAGCCACAGAGTTCTTTTTTAGCCACAACACTTATTTGATTATCAGCTGCAGTAATTGATTTCGGCCGGTCAGTTCATATTAGTGTTGCTTATGTGTATTTAACAACAATAATTGGCCAATTAGTGTTCAATGATCTTAAAGAAACGTGCAAATTCGTGAAACAAAAAAAATCATGGAGTGTCGTGTGAAAATACCTTAAAGTGCGTCGAACGTAAAAAAACAACCTTCACTGATGTAAATTGAAGTAACGTAAGTATTCTCTAATCTTCTTCCGTTGGCGAAAGGCTATTCTTGAGTTTAATTTTAATTTAAATATGCAGGATGAATTTATTGAAGTGTACATCGATTGGACTTTTTTTTTTTTATGTGAATTGATTGTCACGAACTAAATAAATTATCAATCTCCTGACAGTCCTGTGAGGTTAGTGTTGTTGACTGACCTGTTTCCGTTGTTGGAGTACGTGTTGAGTGGTGCAGGTCCGCGATCCATCTTCCTCCACTCCCAGAGGGACACCCCCCACTCTGACCCCACCAGCAGTTGCAGGGCTCCTACAAAACATTATGATTCTTGTTCACTCTTTAAATTATTTATATTTAGGTACTAACGGATTCCTGAAAAAATATTTCACATTTTTATGGGATTTAAAAACCTTAAAATATACTTTTATATATCGTGTTTGAATCTTCACTCGAAAACGCTGAAGTCGACTTCCAGATGACGTTACGGACGTCATGTTCGACTTGGCGCTGTAACCAGATTTTTTTTACTTAATTTCACTTTGAAAGCCCTTTCATGCAATTTAGGCAAAAAAGAACGTCCTTTGGTTTGCTTTGTTTTCATGTCGAACATTTTACAATTAATTAAGTGATGTCACTCACGCTGACTAATATTTTAAAGGTACGTTCTAAAATGATGTATTTATTTTAATAAAATATCCGTGATTTCGTCGATGAAAACGAAAATCAGTGTGATTTAAGGTACTCTGATATAATAAAGATTAAACATATTTTTTTTATAATAGTCAATTACCGTATTGTAGTTTTTCTGATTATAAGGCCAAATCTTTAAACCTGGCAACACTTACAGGATGTCGATTGTACCATTGGTTCACCACTCAACCTTGTATACAGCCTGTAGATGTCAATGTAGATTTCTGTATTGTGTCGTTTTATGCCAAACCTATAGCTCTGCAAGTTAGGATGTATCAACCTGTATGCATCAATTATCTTGCTGATTGTTGTCGACTCGGCAGATCAATAGGTTAGTCTCTGCAGTCGAGCTGTAGAACTGTTTGGATTTAGCAACTACTAAAGGTTGTACAGTAACGACAGGGTTACATCAAGTTAGGATTGGAATCGGTTCAGTAAGGTAAACTATTGGGTAATATGGGGGGTCATCAGTAATGCTTTAAGAAGTAACTATAAGTGCACTGACCAATGGGCTCGCAGACGTGTGTTCCTCCCGCCGAGTTCCTCATCTTGTATCCCTCCTCACATCTGTACACATCAATACAATATTACATTCGACCACATCAACGTAATCCAAACACTAAGGTAGAGTTATGTGTTGCGTCCATACTTGCAAGTGTAGTTGGTGCGCGGACTGGGGACACAGATCTGGGGACACGTCCCGTACTTGCAGACGTCCACCTCGTCTTCTGAAACGCACACTGATCCTTTAAAACAGTTTGTGCCAGTTTCTAGGTTAAATATTAAACAGATAACACAGAACAGGACAGTTATTCGTTTTCATTATGTATGTTTAGATGAAGATCGAGTTCTAAAAGTGTACTGCTGAACACAGGAACATAATAGTTGTTATTGTAAGAAATGTATTGGTTCTGACTGACCTCTACACAGAAGTGGGTCATCCACACACCGGCCGTCAGTACAGCGCAACTGCTCGGGCGGGCACAGCGAACGACCGGCACCTGAACATGTCACAAACTCATAACACGTTATTGTTAGCTTTATTTGTCATATACTCGCATACTGTAATTAATATTATTCTTTTATTAACATAAATTAACAATATGTGTACTGTATCATACATATATTATAAACCGTTAAAACAAACAAATATTTTTATAATATCATTAGGAACCATTAAATATATATATGCAAGTCCGGGCAGGAAACCTAATGGTATGAGAATTAAAGCGAGACCAAATTTTCCAGAGACTGAGAGTGTGTGACAATCTTTGCCGGTTATGGTTTGGATTCGACTTGCACTTTCAAATTGCGCGCTACAGAAATGGGAAACTCGTTCATCTTCGAAAGTTAGAAGTTTAGCTAGTGGTCGTTAGGTGTCGTAAAAATATTATAACAAACATTTAGTATGTAGATGTGGTCGGCGCCCGCTCTACCTTCTATTCGACTTCGTTGGTTGTATACAATCAAATCTAGTCAAACGATAGATATGACATGTGATTATATTTTTCAAAGAACTCCGACAACCGAATTTTCTTGAAATATTTTAACGTTTATAGCAAAGTTACTCACAAAGTGAAGGCAACTCATCCTCTGCCCCCGGACAGTGCTCCTCCCCGTCACACACCAAGTTGTCGGTCAGACACACACTGTTGTTACATCTGGAAAGACAACACACAATAACAGAGACAGGCAACATAAGAACAAGAACATTATCATTATTCCATTACCCCCAGAACACGCCCGCGCACTGCAGACCCCACTCCCACACCGACCTGTACATCCCGGGACGGCAGACCGCCCTGTCGCAGTCCCGCAGCCCGCGCACTGCAGACCCCACTCCCACACCGACCTGTACATCCCGGGACGGCAGACCGCCCTGTCGCAGTCCCGCAGCCCGCGCACTGCAGACCCCACTCCCACACCGACCTGTACATCCCGGGACGGCAGACCGCCCTGTCGCAGTCCCGCAGCCCGCGCACTGCAGACCCCACTCCCACACCGACCTGTACATCCCGGGACGGCAGACCGCCCTGTCGCAGTCCCTCTCGTCGTCCTGCGCCGCGCAGTCCCGCAGCCCGCGCACTGCAGACCCCACTCCCACACCGACCTGTACATCCCGGGACGGCAGACCGCCCTGTCGAAGTCCCTCTCGTCGTCCTGCGCCGCGCAGTCCCGCAGCCCGCGCACTGCAGACCCCACTCCCACACCGACCTGTACATCCCGGGACGGCAGACCGCCCTGTCGCAGTCCCTCTCGTCGTCCTGCGCCGCGCAGTCCCGCAGCCCGCGCACTGCAGACCCCACTCCCACACCGACCTGTACATCCCGGGACGGCAGACCGCCCTGTCGCAGTCCCGCAGCCCGCGCACTGCAGACCCCACTCCCACACCGACCTGTACATCCCGGGACGGCAGACCGCCCTGTCGCAGTCCCTCTCGTCGTCCTGCGCCGCGCAGTCCCGCAGCCCGCGCACTGCAGACCCCACTCCCACACCGACCTGTACATCCCGGGACGGCAGACCGCCCTGTCGCAGTCCCGCAGCCCGCGCACTGCAGACCCCACTCCCACACCGACCTGTACATCCCGGGACGGCAGACCGCCCTGTCGCAGTCCCGCTCGTCGTCCTGCGCCGCGCAGTCCCGCAGCCCGCGCACTGCAGACCCCACTCCCACACCGACCTGTACATCCCGGGACGGCAGACCGCCCTGTCGCAGTCCCTCTCGTCGTCCTGCGCCGCGCAGTCCCGCAGCCCGCGCACTGCAGACCCCACTCCCACACCGACCTGTACATCCCGGGACGGCAGACCGCCCTGTCGCAGTCCCTCTCGTCGTCCTGCGCCGCGCAGTCCCGCAGCCCGCGCACTGCAGACCCCACTCCCACACCGACCTGTACATCCCGGGACGGCAGACCGCCCTGTCGCAGTCCCTCTCGTCGTCCTGCGCCGCGCAGTCCCGCAGCCCGTCGCAGAGCCACGCGCCCGACAGACAGCGCCGCCCGCACCGCGCCGCGCCCGCGCACTGCAGACCCGACTCCCACTCCGACCCGCAACGCCTCTCGTCCGACCCGTCCAGGCAGTCCTCCAACCCGTCACACCACCACTCGCTGGAAACAAAATCATAGCATGAACACGTTCACGAATAGTTACAACTTTCAATTAAACTACACAACGAAACACCTACTAACTTTAGCCAGCTACGATCTATATCCATTCTCCCTTTCCTCTCCAACAGATGACATCCGGTTGGATATCAAATGGTTTTATAACGCTGTTCGACTTTAGCAACGCTTTTAGTTGTGTTGATCGCGACATACTAATGGCAATTTTGGAGTCTCATGGTGTTTCACAGTCTGCGACACAATGGTTAAATTGTTTACCGTAATCACTATCGGAGTGGTCAGAAAACACACCTTATTTTAAAGAGCTGGCTTACATCTAGCCAACTACTTTACTGCCGCCCCATCGTGACAAGTGGCCAGGTCGATAATGTCTCGGCGCGTATCAGAGTAGAGAAATATTACAAATAAATGAAATATTTCTTCTTTCTCGTTCAGAAATCGAATTTAACGTCGAAAAGTAATATTTGCGAATAGATGCACCAAAACCATTAGACAAAAGAGATAACTTACTTGGGCACACAATGCGTCGCACTGTCGCAGGCCTTGTGGGAGATGGGACATGTCGCACGACAGTCAGTCTCGTCGGAGCTGTCGCCGCAGTCGGTCGCGCCGTTACAAACCAAAGAGCCGCGAATACACTCTCCGTTGTGACACCTGAGTTATTCATAAACATACTATACTAACTCAATTGATCTCAAGTTTTTCCTTAAATATTTTTTTTTAATAAACCTAGCGCAGTTAATTTATAGTAAGCGTAAACACCTAACCTAAACTATATTTATCTACAGATTGAAACAGCAAATACAACACAAAAGTTAATTTATAGTAAGCGTAAACACCTAACCTAAACTATATTTATCTACAGATTGAAACAGCAAATACAACACAAAAGTTAATTTATAGTAAGCGTAAACACCTAACCTAAACTATATTTATCTACAGATTGAAACAGCAAATACAACACAAAAGTTAATTTATAGTAAGCGTAAACACCTAACCTAAACTATATTTATCTACAGATTGAAACAGCAAATACAACACAAAAGTTAATTTATAGTAAGCGTAAACACCTAACCTAAACTATATTTATCTACAGATTGAAACAGCAAATACAACACAAAAGTTAATTTATAGTAAGCGTAAACACCTAACCTAAACTATATTTATCTACAGATTGAAACAGCAAATACAACACAAAAGTTAATTTATAGTAAGCGTAAACACCTAACCTAAACTATATTTATCTACAGATTGAAACAGCAAATACAACACAAAAGTTACATTTTAAATAAGAACTACTTATAAATAGTATAAATCCAAATTTGTTTCTTTCTTAAAAGATATACCCACATACACAAAAAGATATACCCACATACACAAAAAGATATACCCACATACACAAAAAGATATACCCACATACACAAAAAGATATACCCACATACACAAAAAGATATACCCACATACACAAAAAGATATACCCACATACACAAAAAGATATACCCACATACACAAAAACTACGCACTTAAAAGATATACCCACATACACAAAAACTACGCACTTAAACAATCATAATAATTAGGGTTCTTTGCTAAACCAAATACCTGAATTCTGATTCCGAGCAGTTTCTGGGAGCACACCCCACCTCGTCCGCGCCATCTCCGCAGTCGTTCTCGGAGTCGCACCGCCAACGACCAGGAATACATCTCAAAATAACACAAATAATAATAAAATTCCAGACATGCAGGGAAACAAACAAACAGAACGATGATGCGACAAAACACAAATAATAATAAAATTCCAGACATGCAGGGAAACAAACAAACAGAACGATGATGCGACAAAACACAAATAATAATAAAATTCCAGACATGCGGGAAACAAATAAACAGAACGATGATGCGACAAAACACAAATAATAATAAAATTCCAGACATGCAGGGAAACAAATAAACAGAACGATGATGCGACAAAACACAAATAATAATAAAATTCCAGACATGCAGGGAAACAAATAAACAGAACGATGATGCGACAAAACAGAACGATGATGCGACAAAACACAAATAATTTAAATTTCTTTACTTCACTAAAACATTTGATTTCGTTGTTTAATGTTTGTTTATTTCAACAATAATGTATATTAAGTACAGATGAATGAACAATTCAATAGTAATATTAACCAACAACTAAAATATACTCCAAGTATATTTTTAGACCATTTGGAATACATTAAGGGGTGCCTCAGGGTGTGCTATTTGGCCCTATACTTCTATAACATTATTATAATAAAATAAAATAAACATACATAAGGCAAGGTGGGGGAGCTACGTACTTGTTTGTAGGACAAAGGAAGTATGTGGGCTCGCAGTGAGGCGGCGCGCGGCTCGCACACTCCGCCTCGTCCTCCTCTCCGGGGCAGTCTCTCTCGTTATCTGTCGGAGACAAACAGAACCATATGTATATCCCGGACCGGTCGAGGGCGGGTGGCGAAGGGTGGACACTGACCGCAGAGCCAGTCCCGCGGCACGCAGCGTCCCGAGCTGCACCGGAACTCGTCCCGCTCGCAGCTGCGGGACGCGCACACGTCCCCCTCGTCGCTGCCGTCCCCGCAGTCCGAGTCCCCGTCGCACACCCACATCAGGGGGATGCACTTCCCGTTCGCGCACGAGAACTGGAACAATTAATGGAAACGATGAGCCTACCGTTTCGTTTATTTTTGTATAATTTTTTTTTTATTTTTTTTATTTGTCTGAGCTATGAAATGGCTACTGCGATAATATTTATAAATATGTAAAACAATCTCGCTATACATTTTATTCGAATGTGTTATTACTGCATTAAAATATTAAATTTATTTGTGAACATTTGTCTCCTCTGGTACGCGTCGAGACATCGACCAGCTTCCCGCTGGTCACCACGGGCCGCCAGTGAAGTTGGCTAAATGTAAATCCGCTTCTTAAACAAAAACCGTGATTTATACCCACCCTGCAAGGTCGAGGTCGTGATGATACATTATTATTCGAATATTGATATATAATTGATAAGATTATTTTTTGTGGTGAAAAGAGGGAATGGCGTACATTCGAAGAAAAAAAACCCAGATTTTAGCCCGACACTTTAAATTCATTACAAAATGATAATGATGAGAGTTTTGTACTAATAACAGGTGGTGTAGTTACATTTTGTGGCGGACAGGTGACAGGGGGACAGTCCTGCTCGTCCTGTCCCCCCGCGCAGTCCGCGACCCCGTTACAGCGAGCCGCCGCCGGCACGCAGCGCGCCCGCACGGCACCCGCACGGGGACACTTCCACTGAGACGACAGGCACGTGAACTGGACAAGAGAACGACATATGTAAATATACTATGCAATTCGACTATCATCATCTGGAAAGACATACTCGTAATTTCAGTTTCCATTAAACAAAAATATTGCGCAGAAATGTATAAGTCGAACTATTGTTGGGATAGATAGCAAAGGGATTTAACGTAATAATAACATGAGTCGACCTGATCGGAAAGATTCAGTCAAAGCTCAAATATATACTGTTTGTATATATATATTGTATAATTTTTTAAATTAGTTTTTGTGTATTGTTTTCGTAGTGTACCTGGTCGCAGTCCCTCTCGTCGCTGCCGTCCTTGCAGTGCGGCTCTCCGTCGCAGATGGCGGCGGGGTGCAGACAGGACCCCTGGTCGCACTGGAACTGTCCGGGGGAACACGAGTACGTCGGACAGGACGGAGGCTCGTCGCTGCCATCTCCGCAGTCATCCTGTGCACGCATCGATCATTAAACTTTTCAAACAACATTTGGATATTGCAGAATCAGTGATGAAAGACGCTTATGTTGTGAACACCGAATTCGAAAAATCTTTTGATTTAGTTTAACCAACAATTACTTATACTACACACGGATCATAGATTGTAATTTCTAATAACAATGATAAAAACTATTAAAAATTGATTTATTGATGCAATATTCAAACAGTTGTAAATCTGACAAAACATTTGTACACCACAAGGCTATTAACTAGGTCCACTACTTTTCTTGTTATATTTTCCAACTATAATTATATGCGCTATAGTCTTGTTGTGTGCATTGTAATATTATTTTAAAACTATATATTTTCTTGAAATTTCACTAGAATTTGAATGTTAACTTCACCTTATAACACCTTAAAAAATTAGTAACCTGAGTGTCACAGCGCCACCAGAAGGGAATGCACTTGAGGGAATGTTTGCAGACGAAATGTGCACTCGTGCAGTTTGGGAGACACGAGCGACCGTCCTCGGCGAGGATGAAGTGTTCCGGACACGAGCAGGTAGCTTTGGCTCCCGTATCTGATATATGTATGAACATGTTTAATGTTTAACATAAAGAAGTTACCGCAAATGGACTACAAAACATAAAACAAAGGTTAAGTTAAATTAACAACACGTAGCTATGGGTACACATCTAGAGTAGTACAGACTAATCTGGTCAAGTAGCTGAGAGCAAACATTGGCTTCATATCAAACAAATCAAGTACGTTACAATTAAAATAGTTACGTGCCCTCATGCGAATAAAACAACCTTGGATGACAGAAAACATGATTCAATGTCTTGCACAAAGATGGTGAAGAGCAATGGGCCAAGTAATGATCCCTGAGGGACTCCTGGGGGCATATTAGACCAGTCTTGTAGTAACCCTTTTGTGATCAGACAAATAAAGCATTTAAATGAATCTTCATGAATTGTGATAGGGATCGCTGTAAGAAGGTAAACTTAAACGGTCGGCTAAAATGTTTAATATTTGTACAATACCTGTGGGGCTGAGCAGACAGGCGCCGGCGCACTGCAGCGCCAGACAGGCGGCCGAGAGCTCGGGCAGCGGCGGCTGGCGGGCGGGGTGCAGCACGCGCAGGTCCATGGGCTTGTGCACGGTGTTGGCCACGGTGTAGCAATCGAACGCGCCGCCCCAACTGTCCTCGGAGCTGTTAGTGTTATTCGACTTTTTCTGTAGTGTTAAAACAAAATTATATATTACAGATATTTGTGGAAAGCTATTAACTAACATGACATAACTGTGATACTGACCAGGTGGAGTTGTCGATAGAGGTCCTGGTGGAGAGGTCTCCGGCGACAGGACTCCACGGAGCGCGTCTCCCAGTCGCTCCAGAACACGCGCCCCTCCCACACCGACAGGGCGAACACGTGGTGGAGACGTAACCACGGCTGGAGCTCTGGAGCGAACGATATACAGTTAACAACAGTCTTCCAGCTCGAAAGGCACTACATAGAGGTCAATTTTACAATGGTAGTCAACATTGTTACGAGTAAGTTAAACATGTGTACATAATAATTAGTTAAACCGCTTATGAGTTCCAGTTAAATTATGATATTATCGTCATCATCATCATCAGCTCCACTGCTGGATATAGGAGTAGACATTCTGCAAGGCGCCACTGCACGGTCCTTTGCAACCCTCAACCGTCCCCCACCAGCGACCTTATTAGGTCATCTGTCCACCTGGAACTTTAGACCCCGTTTGCTGTATCGGTCTTCTGTCTGCCGGCAGATGTATCCGGCCACTGCTTTTCCACATTTGCTATTTGCTAATTTTGAAAGCATGTCAGTAACTGTATCATCGTTTCGGATTTTATCCATCAGAGAAATACCAAGCATAGGTCTCTCAATTATACTATATACATTTCACGAATCGAATCCATACAAAAACGTTTTCTTAGATATATACAGCACAAAACGAAGATTTATGATACGAATTATGATAAACGATGCAAAAGACATCACCTACTACCACTGGAAGTCCGTCGTAATATTTCTGACATCACCTATTTAGTTGGTGTTGCACGTGGGATTGTGGATTGCCCCAAACTATTAAGCAAAATAACCATGCGAGTCCCCACAAGAACCGTGAGAAATCCCGCACTCTTACTTGTTCCGGGCTGCAACACCAACTATAGACGGAATGCATTTTTCAGTAGGGCGGCAATACTGTTTAACGAGCTCAGCATCGATGTCGATCTCTTCATTGCCGGCGCTGCAATGGGTAGACGAGTGGTGACGAATGAGCACTTCGAGTTAGTAGACTGACCTATTGTTTTTTAATTTTGTTATTTTTGTTTTCTTTTCTGCAGTTGTATTTATTTGTCATGCCTTTTTTTATATTATTTTATCGTATCTATTGTTTTTTTTTTGTATTTATTTTAATTTTATTGTTGTTCCTGTATTCGTACTTTGCTTTTCTAAAAGTTTTACTTGCATGCTTTCTTTTGTAACTATCTGTGAATTCTTGTTATCGGCTTTATAGTATTATTATCTATATTTGTATTGTAGCTGTACTAAATAAATAGCTCGCTGAGCTACCTTGAACTTGTTGACCAGACCCACTGCTTCTGCTCCGTACGACATTACTGGAAGAACGCAGTGGTTAAGGACTTTTGTCTTCAGACATTGGGTATATTAAAGTAGCGATTTATTCGAACAAATTAGTACGTTTTAAGTTATAAATTCCGACCCGAATTCTGGTCAAATTGGAGTTAATTTATGCGCCTAAGTATACGAGTACAGTACTGACCTCGGGAGAAGAGTGTGGTGACGTGCAGGGTGTGGAGGTCCATGACGGCGATGTAGTCCTCCCTGGCGTCGGCGAAGTAGAGTTCCCTGCGTTCTGCGAGGAGACACAACGCGTTGGGCCAGCCCAGACCGCGGGACAGGAGCACGCGGCGACCCGACCCGTCCATGCCGGCCCGACCCAGGTGGGCGCGCGCCCCCCAGTCCGACCAGTACATGTGGCTGCAACACACATCATCTTCACAATCCTTACGACACCGAACCAAACAACTTCTCTTAGTCAGCCCTAGGAACCGGGCAATCAGTATTCAAGGATAGAAATTTTGACCAACGTCATTAGTAAGCGAATAAGTTGTAATGGCTAGCCGAGTAAAACATTATTTGGCTCCATGTAGGTTAGTACTGACCCCCTGGCCGGGTCGAGCGCGAGTGCCCTTGGCTCGTCGAGTCCCCCCCTGAGGAGGACGCGGCGATGCCTTCCGTCCAGCCTGGCCACCTCCACCGTGTCGGACCCCTTGTCGCACCAGTACAGGTTGCCCCCCACCCAGTCCACGGCCAACCCGTCCGGAGACTGCAGCGACGTGTGCAGCACCTAGGGAAAGTATACACTTTTTGTATTGCGTATTCAAAACGCACTTAAGATATGAACCTAAACATTATGCTCACCACGTCGCCACGATACACACAATAAATTTGTGTACACCGGTGTTTATTTATTTTTATTTTATTTCATTTTTATTTGTTCAGGAAACATACAGATCTTAAATCATTTACCACAATTCTAAAAGTTACACAATCCAGCAAAGTTTCCACTTAAATATTAAAGATAGATTTTGGTGCCCAGTGTTACCTGGTGATGTGATGCATATCCCCTGGGCCCGGCACAGCTGCGGCGGATGGAGCTGCTGGCCTGAGTGACGTCACTCCAGTAGAGACAGTCCTGTAGGTGTCCAGTGTTACCTGGTGATGTGATGCATATCCCCTGGGCCCGGCACAGCTGCGGCGGATGGAGCTGCTGGCCTGAGTGACGTCACTCCAGTAGAGACAGTCCTGTAGGTGTCCAGTGTTACCTGGTGATGTGATGCATATCCCCTGGGCCCGGCACAGCTGCGGCGGATGGAGCTGCTGGCCTGAGTGACGTCACTCCAGTAGAGACGGTCCTGTAGGTGTCCAGTGTTACCTGGTGATGTGATGCATATCCCCTGGGCCCGGCACAGCTGCGGCGGATGGAGCTGCTGGCCTGAGTGACGTCACTCCAGTAGAGACGGTCCTGTAGGTGTCCAGTGTTACCTGGTGATGTGAAGCATATCCCCTGGGCCCGGCACAGCTGCGGCGGATGGAGCTGCTGGCCTGAGTGACGTCACTCCAGTAGAGACGGTCCTGTAGGTGTCCAGTGTTACCTGGTGATGTGAAGCATATCCCCTGGGCCCGGCACAGCTGCGGCGGATGGAGCTGCTGGCCTGAGTGACGTCACTCCAGTAGAGACGGTCCTGTAGGTGTCCAGTGTTACCTGGTGATGTGAAGCATATCCCCTGGGCCCGGCACAGCTGCGGCGGATGGAGCTGCTGGCCTGAGTGACGTCACTCCAGTAGAGACGGTCCTGTAGGTGTCCAGTGTTACCTGGTGATGTGATGCATATCCCCTGGGCCCGGCACAGCTGCGGCGGATGGAGCTGCTGGCCTGAGTGACGTCACTCCAGTAGAGACAGTCCTGTAGGTGTCCAGTGTTACCTGGTGATGTGAAGCATATCCCCTGGGCCCGGCACAGCTGCGGCGGATGGAGCTGCTGGCCTGAGTGACGTCACTCCAGTAGAGACGGTCCTGTAGGTGTCCAGTGTTACCTGGTGATGTGATGCATATCCCCTGGGCCCGGCACAGCTGCGGCGGATGGAGCTGCTGGCCTGAGTGACGTCACTCCAGTAGAGACGGTCCTGTAGGTGTCCAGTGTTACCTGGTGATGTGAAGCATATCCCCTGGGCCCGGCACAGCTGCGGCGGATGGAGCTGCTGGCCTGAGTGACGTCACTCCAGTAGAGACGGTCCTGTAGGTGTCCAGTGTTACCTGGTGATGTGATGCATATCCCCTGGGCCCGGCACAGCTGCGGCGGATGGAGCTGCTGGCCTGAGTGACGTCACTCCAGTAGAGACGGTCCTGTAGGTGTCCAGTGTTACCTGGTGATGTGATGCATATCCCCTGGGCCCGGCACAGCTGCGGCGGATGGAGCTGCTGGCCTGAGTGACGTCACTCCAGTAGAGACGGTCCTGTAGGTGTCCAGTGTTACCTGGTGATGTGATGCATATCCCCTGGGCCCGGCACAGCTGCGGCGGATGGAGCTGCTGGCCTGAGTGACGTCACTCCAGTAGAGACGGTCCTGTAGGTATCCAGTGTTACCTGGTGATGTGAAGCATATCCCCTGGGCCCGGCACAGCTGCGGCGGATGGAGCTGCTGGTCTGAGTGACGTCACTCCAGTAGAGACGGTCCTGTAGGTGTCCAGTGTTACCTGGTGATGTGATGCATATCCCCTGGGCCCGGCACAGCTGCGGCGGATGGAGCTGCTGGCCTGAGTGACGTCACTCCAGTAGAGACGGTCCTGTAGGTGTCCAGTGTTACCTGGTGATGTGAAGCATATCCCCTGGGCCCGGCACAGCTGCGGCGGATGGAGCTGCTGGCCTGAGTGACGTCACTCCAGTAGAGACGGTCCTGTAGGTGTCCAGTGTTACCTGGTGATGTGATGCATATCCCCTGGGCCCGGCACAGCTGCGGCGGATGGAGCTGCTGGCCTGAGTGACGTCACTCCAGTAGAGACGGTCCTGTAGGTGTCCAGTGTTACCTGGTGATGTGATGCATATCCCCTGGGCCCGGCACAGCTGCGGCGGATGGAGCTGCTGGCCTGAGTGACGTCACTCCAGTAGAGACAGTCCTGGTGCCACTCGAGGGCCACACTATTGGTAAGGTTGTGCACCAGTATGGAGGTGGGCGAGTTCGGTTGGAGGGAAGCTTGGCGGATGTAGTACAGGTTCGTGAAGATCAGGGTCGCCGTCACATCTGGGGAAAACGCAACGTTTAGAAGTTGACATACAGAAGAGCTTGATTGGTTAATTAGAAATTAATTTACTTGATATCGGCGAGCAGCTGACTTTGTCGTCCATAAGTGTAAATCCGGGGTCACACGAACATGCGAAGCTGCCCACTATATTGCTGGAAAAAATATATAACATTAACTCCACCCTGGTAGTTACGAGGCAATGCCTGATGGGTGGAGAGTCTCACCGACAGCGCTGCTGACAGGGCAGGTCCTCCTGGCACTCGTCCACGTCGCGGCAGGTGGCCAGGTCGGGCTGCAGGCGGTACCCGGCCCGGCACGAGCACGCGCGCCCCACGGGCAGGTCGTGACACTGCTGGGAGCAGCCGCCGTTCAGGGTCCGGCACTCGTCGATATCTATAAAGTCACAGTTTTAATTAGAAATGATAATAAAGATAATATTGCGTATGAAAATGAAATCAATATAACATTAGCAGCTGTGATTACATGGATGCGTAATAATAATTTAATGGTTAACCCCAGTAAGACAAAATACATCCAATGCCACACATATAAAACCAAACCTAGGGTGCTTAACATCAAATCTGAAGGACAAAGTATTGAAGAGGTATCTAGTCATAAATTCCTCGGCATTACCCTTGATAGGTTTTGCAATTGGAAGGACCACGTGCAAGATGTTTCCAATAGACTTAATAGATTTGTTTACGCTTTAAAAAAAGTTAGACAGTTCGTCAATAAATCAGCAGCTATTACTTCATACTATGGATATGTAAACTCTGTGCTGAGATATGGCATTGTAATTTGGGGGAACTCTGTAGATATAGATACGCAGTGCAATTTTGAATCTCGGACAGCGCGACTCCTGTAGACCATACTTTCGTGACTATAATATTCTAACATTGCCGTGTCTGTATATTTTAGACGCATGTATGTTTATTAAAAACTACCCGAGTCTTTTTCGGTCTGTTAACGAGGACGGGCGAACAAAGGTTCGGACTCAATATAGATGCAATTTATGGAAACCTGCTACAAAACTTACCATTGTTTCTAAAAATAGTCACCAAATGTGTATTAAAATATTTAACGGTTTGCCTATAGAATTAAAACAATTGACATCAATAATTAAATTTAAGAAGCTGTTAAATAAATGGTTAAAAGAACAATGTTTTTATAGTATCCAAGAATTTTTACATTATAAGTGTTGACAAATATAATTTTAGTTGTAATTGACATGTACTATTATTTGCATACCATTATGGTAGGATACAGCTGAACTGTAAAATTGTATTATCCTATATCTACCTGTATTCTGTGCAATAAACGATTTTGAATTTTGAATTTTAATCAATAAAAGGAGAAGCAAACATCGGCAACCCCAAGATGCCTTTCGAGGTTCAGAACTCCTTGTTTAAGGACACATACTGCAATGAAGTTCGTCGCTGTTGTCTCCGCAGTGGTCGACCCCGTCACAGAGCTGGTCCCTCCGCACGCAGCTCCCCGCCGCACAGCGCCACGCCACGCCGCACCCGCCCCGCACCGCCTCGGACAGCTGGGCCGGCGGGACGTTACGGGAATACGATGCTGCGAACACGACCCACACAGGGACCATGAAGAGCGCTCACAGAAAGCAAACATTAGGGACTTAAGCTTTCAGATATTCTATCTCACGAAGTCGATTAGGAACTTATCGTGTTATCGTGTTGAAGTAGTGACTACAACCGGAGCTAAACGGACTTCGTTAAATAAAATATTTGCAGCAACAAATACACTGGATAGTAAAGATTCCTCACAGCACATGATGGGATCCTCGTCGGAGCCGGCCCCCCCGTCCTGGCAGTGGTCCCGTCCGTCACACTGCAGCTCTCGGGACACACATCTCCCCCCACACGGGACCGCCCCCCCCAGTCCCGCGCACAGGGGGGCCGGGGGAGGGGACTCGGGGGAGGGGGGAGGGGACTCGGGAGAGGGGGAGCAGCCGGGGGGCTCGTCCGACCCGTCGGGGCAGTCTAGGTCTCCATCGCAGTATAGACTCTGAAAACAAACGTTAGGTTCACCTACGGCAGCTTCTGTCGTTTACCGCAGATAAGAAACCGGTTAGAACCGAGGCATAGCAATCAAACATCATGTAACAAACTTGATAATCCAAATTATATAAAACGAACAGCAACGACCGTTCGACTTCCCCTCTCATTATAAAAAGGCGAGTGTACTTTTTAAGGGGGCGAAGTGTCGGGAACTAAAAGTGTCCGCGAGTGTGGTTTGAAGGGGGCCGAGTGTCGGGAACTAAAGGTGAATTTTGTTTTAATTTTCGGCCAGCGCTCTTGTTATCTGCCTACATCTATAACATTATAAATAAGTACCTTATCCTGACAAATAGGAACATTAGCACATCGGAAGGCATTAGGTTCGCATCTGCAATGCAGCTCGTCATCGTGGTCGGGACATTGGGACACGCCGTCACAGCGAGAGGACAGCGGGACACACGCCCCCGAGGAGCAGCGGAGCTCTTGGGGACCACATCTCTCGTGCTTCTCATCTCGACCTGGAGAACCATCTACAGCTTAGCAATATTCTTAAAACTAAGTTCGCAGTAAAAAGTTTACATCGATTGCTTTACACCTGGACTCTGGACTGATTTCAATAAAATTTGGGGTAAATATAGTTTAACTGGAATCGGATCGGGTGAAGTCATGTTACTTCTCCGCCATCTAAAGTAGTCGGCAATTGATAGACTAAATAGAGTACGGTTTTTTGTATGAAACTGAACTATAATACATAAGATAACATATAAGACACACATAAGAGATATACGAGGGGCGTTCAAAATATTCTCGGTATTGATACGTTACAACCTCTTTTATATATATATTTGTTACTGGCCGCTAAGATTCATCCATTGACATTAAAAAAAAGTAAAATTGGAACCGAGATGTTCTTTTGTTTTTCTGCAATTGCCGAACAAACATGAACACCATGAGCGAATTAACAATTTTAACGAAATTAGAGCACCGATCCGTCATAAAATTCTTGACAAAACAGGGTAAAAATCAAAAAACCATAAAAGAGGAAATGGATTGTGTTTACCGTGAGTCTGCTCCTTCTTTATCTACTATTCAAAAATGGTCAAGCGAATTTAAGCGTGGAAGGGAGAGTATTGAAGATGACCCTAGACCTGGCCGGCCTGTAGTGGCTACCTCACAAGAAAATATTGATAAAGTGGAAAAACTTATATTGGAAGACGGCCGAGTGAAGGTAAAATCTATAGCTCAAGTAACCAATCTCTCTATTGGTACCGTACATGACATTATACATGACCATCTTAATATGTCAAAAGTAAGTGCAAGATGGGTTCCGCGAATGCTGACGCTTCTTCAAAAGGATATGCGTGTGGCTTGCTGTTCAGATTTTATCGACCTGTGTGGTGAAAATCCCGATGAGGTGCTGCAAAAAATAGTTACTGGAGATGAAACCTGGGTTCATCATTATGACCCAGAGAGCAAACAGGAGTCCATGCAGTGGCACATTAAGGGTTCAGCTCATCCCAAGAAGTTCAAGGTAATCCCGTCAGCTGGCAAGGTCATGGCCACAATATTTTGGGATTGTGAAGGAGTTTTGCTTATCGATTATAAAGAAAAAGGTGTAAATATCACAGGGCAGTACTACGCTAACGTTATACGTCAATTAAGAGATGCGATCAAAGAAAAGAGGCGAGGAAAGTTAACCAAAGGTGTTCTGCTTCTGCATGACAACGCCCCTGTCCATACTGCTCATATTGCCAAGGCAGCTATTGTTGAATGTGGGTTTGAAACTGTTACTCATCCACCCTATAGTCCGGACTTAGCCCCAAGCGACTTCTTTTTGTTTCCCAATCTTAAAAAGGAT
Source organism: Tinea semifulvella (assembly GCA_910589645.1). Classification (NCBI taxonomy): domain Eukaryota; kingdom Metazoa; phylum Arthropoda; class Insecta; order Lepidoptera; family Tineidae; genus Tinea; species Tinea semifulvella. The sequence continues at coordinate 138,156 of OU342605.1, forward strand.
CTGCGTGGAAATAAATTTTCTGACGATGAAGCGTTGAAGACGGCCGTGGAGGAGCATTTTTACACCAAAGATAAAAAATATTTTTATGAGGGATTAAAAAAAATAATTGATCGATCTTATAAGTGTATGAACATAGGGGGGGAGTATATTGAAAAATAAAAATATCAAACTTTTCGTACTTGTTTGTTTTTATCCACATACCGAGAATATTTTGAACGCCCCTCGTACCTTCTACAAATTTCTTAAGTATACTTGTTTGAAAATTATTAAAAGATATCTAACGACTAATAACAACATTGGAAAACAGTAACTGATAACAACATTGGAAAACAGTAACTGATAACATAAAAGGTCAATTAGAAGTTACCTCAAATAGATTACAGACATACTCGTAACGTTACCTCAAATAGATTACAGACATACTCGTAAAGGTTAGAATATAATAAAGAATGCTTACAAAAATTATTAAAAGATATCTAACGACTAATAACAACATTGGAAAACAGTAACTGATAACATAAAAGGTCAATTAGAAGTTACCTCAAATAGATTACAGACATACTCGTAACGTTACCTCAAATAGATTACAGACATACTCGTAACGTTACCTCAAATAGATTACAGACATACTCGTAAAGGTTAAAATATAATAAAGAATGCTTACAAAAATGAAATAACAACAAGTAACTATAGGTCACAGCTAAGGCACGGAACGAGTGCTGTTATATATCTCAGATAGTACGTAACAAAAGTGTATTTCTCATCGGTACATGCCGGAGTTCAAACCCACCTTTTTAGGATTCCTAAAAGGCGTTCTTACAACCGAGTCTCTGCTTTCCACTTTTCCAATATATTAAGCTAAAATTATGGTCAGCAATCTCGTTCGATATTGACCTTTGAATTGAAATCTTTGGATACCAGTCTACTGTTAAAGCATTTTGAATGTTCACCAAATCGAGGGTTTCGAGATGACCGCCTACACAGGCTCATAAGATATAGAGACGGATTGCACATACGACAGTGTAGAGTCTCGTCGGAGCCGTCGGCGCAGTCCTTGCTGCCGTCGCAGCGCCAGGACTGCGGCACGCACTCCCTCGCGGCCGCCCGCAAGCCGCCGCACTGGAACTGGCCGGCGCCGCACACCCAGGCCGGGTCGCCTGAGTTCGAGCTCAAGATCGCAGCTAAATTGGGAAAAATAATAACATTAGCGAGCTCGATACCTGGAGGTATTCTCTAACACCTAACCTTTGGGAGAACGACATAAGAAATTGTAGGGTGCAGAGAGGTAGGTCAGGAGAGAATAAATATTAAACTAAATGCAAAAGGCGCTTTACCTTCCGCTGGGTATTTAAATAAATCCATATTAAGAAGTAATGAATATAAATAAATAAATTTACATGTCAGTTACATAGACAAATACATATTATTTATAAAAATAAATAAATATTTACGTAAATAATACTCTTAATGTAAATACATACACTAATAATAATAATCCATGTCATGTATATTATAAATACATACACTAATAATAATAATCCATGTCATGTATATTATAAATACATACACTAATAATAATAATCCATGTCACGTATATTATAAATACATACACTAATAATAATAATCCATGTCATGTATATTATAAATACATACACTAATAATAATAATCCATGTCACGTATATTATAAATACATACACTAATAATAATAATCCATGTCATGTATATTATAAATACATACACTAATAATAATAATCCATGTCATGTATATTATAAATACATACACTAATAATAATAATCCATGTCACGTATATTATAAATACATACACTAATAATAATAATCCATGTCATGTATATTATAAATACATACACTAATAATAATAATCCATGTCACGTATATTATAAATACATACACTAATAATAATAATCCATGTCATGTATATTATAAATACATACACTAATAATAATAATCCATGTCATGTATATTATAAATACATACACTAATAATAATAATCCATGTCACGTATATTATAAATACATACACTAATAATAATAATCCATGTCATGTATATTATAAATACATACACTAATAATAATAATCCATGTCACGTATATTATAAATACATACACTAATAATAATAATCCATGTCATGTATATTATAAATACATACACTAATAATAATAATCCATGTCACGTATATTATAAATACATACACTAATAATAATAATCCATGTCATGTATATTATAAATACATACACTAATAATAATAATCCATGTCACGTATATTATAAATACATACACTAATAATAATAATCCATGTCATGTATATTATAAATACATACACTAATAATAATAATCCATGTCATGTATATTATAAATACATACACTAATAATAATAATCCATGTCATGTATAGAAGACAGTAAGAAAATAGAATATGTTTATGATAAGCAAAGGTGGTCTGGTCCATTGGCGAGCCGGAAACTGTGAGGGAATCCGAATATCTGATAGTAGAGTGGAGAGGAAATGAAAGTTGATTGTTGTGCGAGAACCAAGAGGGACGAAGGAATTGGAAACGATCGCGCAGGTAAGGGGGTGTGTTCGGGTTGTTAAGGATACCATGTAGGAGAGGATGTGTACAGATCTACGAAAACGGATATTGAACCACTTTAATTGAATACGAAAATTAGTTATTATTATTATTGCAGTTTTTGATCATTCGAGCTGGATTCAAATCAGCGTAATTTAGTTTTTTTCATTATTTTATATGCATATACATGTGACCTTGCTTCCAACTGATGGTAAGTGGCGCGCAAGGTCCATAAATGTTAGCAACTGCAATCAGATACTCATGACTGACATCAGTCCCTAACACTATGCCGGCTTGACTGAGCATGACGACATTTCGAGCCTGATCCCGAAACGTGTGGTTACACTTTACTGGGTTAATCGGCACGAACGGTGGATACTTTTCCGCCCCGGCAGACTGGACAAATCACCACCACCAGTCCGCCCACCACCTATTTGCTGCTCCGTTGTAAGTATGTGCTATTTGTAATGATGTCAAATTCCAATTTTTACTTTGAAGGAGAACTAATCTTGTAAGCTTGTCCTGGTGTCCTGGTCATATTTATATAAAAATAGTATCGTACAAGATTTACTAAACTTCGTGTATTACTTATTTATTGCTAATATTGTGTGTTAATAATGTAAAACTATTTCACAAGAGATTAAAAAAAGTGCTGTCTGTGTCGCAGCTTATTGATGAGCTGATTTCCTATTAAAGACACCATTTAATTTCCTTTCAGTTATTTATGACTACTACAATTTACTTTTGTGATTATTTTTTGACTAATAAGCCTATTTCTTCCTTTTCTATTGTTAGGTCGGCTGTCGCGTTAGTAAAACAAACACATCTCAAAGCTGAACAGTTCAAAATATTCGTGGGTTTTCTTTTTAAATTAGAAGACATTTTATAGCATTTTTTTTCGAAATAATCTTTGTTTCTTTTGCTTTCGGTTCGCTTGTAACAATTTTGAAATAGTCAGCATTAATGAAATCCAATATATATACTAAATAATATTATTGGTTGGACCGAAACAGATAATAATATTCGTAAGCAAGTAAAGAGGAAACTTAGTGATGTATGATAGATATGTGAGTGTCCTCACGAAACGTGCAGTCCTGCTCGTCCGTGCCGTCTGCGCAGTCCGCCACGCCGTCGCACGCGGCGCCGCGCGGGTAGCAGCCGCCCCGCCCGCACGGCGCCGAGTCCGGGCCGCAGTCCGCGCGCGCGCAGCCCGCCTCGTCCGAGCCGTCCGCGCACTGCGCCACGCCGTCGCACCGCCCGCTCATGTCGATGCAGCCGCCGCCCGTACATCTGTGCCGAGAGAGTACAATACAACATCTTTAAAGATTGTTAAGTCCGAGTGTACTTTGAAATTTATAACGATGTTACTCTATTTTGCTAAAAACAAATCTATGAATAATAAATAAATCTTTAAAAAGTGCGTAATTTTATTTTCTAGAAAGTTAGTAGACTACATTTCTCAAAAGTGCACTCGGATTTGAATAATCTTTAAAAATGCCGTATTGTGCAAGCGAGAGGGGTGCAAAGCGGTAAGCGCTCTTCAGGTTCTTCAAACAATAATAGCTCAGTTATTGTACAGTTATTAGTTTATTTCATGAAGTGATGGGTTGTAATAAAATATCTTTATCCACGAAAACCTATTACAGGTATTATTTAAATTGTATTGTGACTGTTTGTTACCATAATAAAACAAAATGAATTATTATGAATGATTCTACTCCTGCTAGTGGAAGACTAAATGGTCCAAAGAGTAAGCTGTTGGCAGAAGACGAGCAGCTTAGCAGGTTGCAGTGATTTGTTAATGTTTAATCTGACTGAGAGAGTAATGTACTCGACACTCGAGAGTACTTCCCGGCTACAAACTTTCGTTGTTGGAGAAATTGAGTCACTTTTTGGACAATTTCTTAACGATTTTACAAATTGGTATTGGTGAAGTATAAAATTGTTCTGAAGTTACCGAAAGGCCCATCTCCAGCAGTGGAGGTCTAGGAATCTGCGTTCGGAGCTGAGATGATGATTAGTGAAACTAGGACCTCAACCATGTTCTTCAAGGCAGAGGCAAACGTTGTTAAACATCAACAACAGATTTATGCAAGGTTCATACACAGGTTTACATAGTAAACGGTGCTGCGGAACGAGTATTGGCTTCACATATAGGGATTGTTCTCGATTCGGGACAGACGTGTCGGTTACCGCAGTTGCCTGGCCCCGCAGTCGCAGCCCTCCTCGTCGCTGCCGTCGTCGCAGTCGGCCCGCCCGTCGCACAGCACGCCACGCAGCACGCAGCGCCCGCCCGTCCCGCACGCGTGCCAGTCCTCGGGACACGACCGAGACGCTAAACAAAACTCGTTCATTTTAATAGTCCAAAAATTAATAAATGGTTTTGTCGATTCGGGTAAATCGATATAAGAGTACAAACGTTCTGAGCGATCAAAAGTGGAGGTTAGAGACTTTCTATAAGTTTAGCTTTTATTAAGCCGTCACAATTGATTATAAAGTATTGAACTTTTAAATAATATTGAATAAAGATAGTTTACACACACATCCTTAGTAATGCCTATACCTAAATTAGAAATCTTTAGACGAAACGCCTCCTATATGAGCGCTAAAATATATAATTGTTTGCCAAAGGTATGGACAGAGATGCGTCATAAAAGATTCTGTACAGTACTGCATGCGTGGCTAGTTCAGGAATGTTTCTATACTTTGGAGGAATACTATGTGTATTTTAAGCAACACAAAGGTTTTTGTGAAGTAAAGTTACTAAAGAAGCAACGCTGAGTTTTTTAGTAACTTTACTTCTATAACAGTTGTTGTAAATTTTTGCATGCTTATGGCGAAATATGTGACCCATTTAATATTAATAAGACCTAATATTGTTTGTTACCATGTTTCCTGCAAATAAATATTTCATTTCATTTCATTTCATTTCATTTCATTTCATTTCATTTCATTTTGACTTTGGTGCGTATGTAGTTAGGAAGTAATGGAAACAATTGGGATATCGGTCAGTGTCACACAATTACTCATTTTAATCTTTAAATTTATGTCGCACCTACGTTAGATGGAATGCTCGCCTCAGCAGTCGGTATGTCGAGCCCTAACATTATATTTATGTCGCACCTACGTTAGATGGAATGCTCGCCTCAGCAGTCGGTATGTCGAGCCCTAACATTATATTTATGTCGCACCTACGTTAGATGGAATGCTCGCCTCAGCAGTCGGTATGTCGAGCCCTAACATTATATTTATGTCGCACCTACGTTAGATGGAATGCTCGCCTCAGCAGTCGGTATGTCGAGCCCTAACATTATATTTATGTCGCACCTACGTTAGATGGAATGCTCGCCTCAGCAGTCGGTATGTCGAGCCCTAACATTATATTTATGTCGCACCTACGTTAGATGGAATGCTCGCCTCAGCAGTCGGTATGTCGAGCCCTAACATTATATTTATGTCGCACCTACGTTAGATGGAATGCTCGCCTCAGCAGTCGGTATGTCGAGCCCTAACATTATATTTATGTCGCACCTACGTTAGATGGAATGCTCGCCTCAGCAGTCGGTATGTCGAGCCCTAACATTATATTTATGTCGCACCTACGTTAGATGGAATGCTCGCCTCAGCAGTCGGTATGTTGAGCCCTAACATTATATTTATGTCGCACCTACGTTAGATGGAATGCTCGCCTCAGCAGTCGGTATGTCGAGCCCTAACATTATATTTATGTCGCACCTACGTTAGATGGAATGCTCGCCTCAGCAGTCGGTATGTTGAGCCCTAACATTATATTTATGTCGCACCTACGTTAGATGGAATGCTCGCCTCAGCAGTCGGTATGTCGAGCCCTAACATTATATTTATGTCGCACCTACGTTAGATGGAATGCTCGCCTCAGCAGTCGGTATGTCGAGCCCTAACATTATATTTTTTTTCAATTAAGTTTAAGAATAAAACATATCGCCGTGTTAGAATAAACACATTTAATTACTTTATTATTACGTTTTCGGCTAAAACCGTTCGTATAATTGCTTTTAAGACCCACTATCGTCATAACTAAGCGTCACAGTGCTTAGTCGATTTTATCACTGGAAAAAGCAGAAGTTTTTTAAACGACTGGCGTAAAAATTGGGAATTTACTAAAAAAAATAGTTGGTTTTCGCTCTAACCCGGCGATATAGTCTATTAAAGACAATATTCTAGACCGGTGTATGTGGTGCTGATACTGACTGCAGTAGAAGATGTCCTCGTCGCTGGAGTTCCCCAGGGTCCCGCAGTGCACCACCCCGTCGCAGGTCAGCTCCATAGGGATGCACGGACCCTCCGAGCACGCGAACTGACCTGTTAACAAATTATATAAATTCCATAGGTTATACAATGATCTTAGGATTTCCACATTTTAAGTACATTGAAATAACTTCCATGTAGTGTATGTACAATATACCCTGTGTATTATTATTATTAAACTAAAATTTTCTATGCAACGGCGTCAAACTTTATAATAAATTACCGAAAGAGATAAAAAGTTTAGAATTTAAAGAAAAAGTTAAATATTTTAATTTAAAAAAGTTATTACGATTACCGGGATACCTAGTGCATGCAGATGGCTTTGCATAGACAAAACTTTATAGTCGTAGTTATAATTTTTAGATTATAAGTTGACACGGCCCCTTTACAGCCACAAATTTAAGTTTAATTTTGATATTTAATATTATTGATAATTATTTTATTTTGAAATTAGATAATAAGTTGACACGGCGTTCTTACAGCCACGATCTAAATTATATATTTATTTATTTTTTGACATACTAATATTACTAGAATTTAAATATAATTTAATTTATTATTATTATTTAACATTTACTGTATCATTATTTAGATAGTAAGTTGACACGGCCTCCTTACAGCCACGATCTAAAATTATAGACATAAATAATTGACATAATGAATATTATTATTTTTAGTTGTAAGATGACACGGCCTCTTGACAGCTACGAATTTAAATTTAAATTAATGTTATTTGACATTGTTATTTAGAAAATAAGTTAACACGGCCCCTTTACAGCCACGAATTTATTATTTATACAATCTTAGGTATATATAAGTAATTGTTTGTGGCAACAATGTGCCATACCTTCACGGTCCCCCCATAATTTATGCTAATAAATCTAATCTAGTTTATTTGTAAACTGAAAAATGTATCTGACAATATCCAAGAGTTACAATGTTAACCATATGAAATATATGGAAATAAATAAATTGAATTAAATTGTGCGCTGGCTTATACAGGTGTCATCTTCACATCAAATCCCTTGCGGGGTAGGCAGAGACAATTGAACGCCGTTTGTCACGATCACGACGTACCTTTTTCGCTTCTTCGACATTCATCAACCTCTTCATACATGCCCATTTGTTTCGATGGCTTTTTAATGCACCTTCAGCTATTGTTTTACATACATACTCGTAAGTGTTGGTACCAGCATGGCATTATGTATGGCGAGTCGAGCTTTGTCACTGACATTTCGGCTGGCGATCAGTGACCCCAGGGCACCAATAATATATATATATATATATATATATATATATATATATTATTGGGTACTAGCGGAACAGCGTCGCGGATCCAACTATGTGATTTGCGACACATGCTGAGCTTAGGGCCCGTTCATCGCTGCAGGAATTACGGTATGAATTGTAGCACCTCGATGGCTGCCTGGTGGTGCTCGGGATGTGGCTGTGGGGCCACATGGCGGCCAATTGCATATTTCAATATCAATTCATGTTCCGTGCCACCCCATATCCTATGCGCGGCTATATCCTGGAGTACTGTTGGGTGCCTGTCGGGGCGCGTTGTGTTGCATATCTTAATTGTGGAAGTTGTGTTTTGTGCGATGAATAAACGTTTTTCTTTCTTTCTATTACATTAATACTATTTCCCGCGTTCACTCTTCTTTTAACATCCCTATCATACTTCCCATCCGCAGTGAAAACACTTTCTAGATATACCTATAATTTCATTTACTTGTTCTAGAGTTTCATCATCAATCTTTATTGTCACGGTTGTCATCCTTTATTGTCACGGTTGTCATCCTTTATTGTCACGGTTGTCATCCTTTATTGTCACGGTTGTCATCCTTTATTGTCACGGTTGTCATCCTTTATTGTCACGGTTGTCATCCTTTACTTTTCAAACACTAGTAGTAGGTTTTTTCGCATTCAAACATTATATCACTATATTTTAGTAGAAGATAAATTGCTGACTTTACATGTTTGAGTACGAGTTCTAACAAACTCACCTCTCCCAGCTGGGTTTCAGCATCCTATGTATAACGTTTAATATTATTAATTCAATTTAGTCTTCTACTGATAAAAACTTCACAATGATAAATAACTGACAGCGCTCAGAAAAATCCACCTTCTTGCACGTCTTGGAATAGCTTTAAATGTTCTTAGGTTAGTATTATTGTATTTTCGAACGAGGTTATAATGATCCAAGATAATAATAATATAATTCTTTATTGCACACAAAATAATGTATATAGGCGAGCATAATACCGTACGGTATTCTTACCAGCTAACCTTTGGGAGAGTGAGAAATTATTATAATGTATGCAGAGTACGAAATAATAATAATAGTTAAAATCAATCACAAACCATTAGGACAATGTACAGCTAACCGAATTTCCGAGCAGCTGGAGAAGTCCGCGCTGAGCACCCGAGGGGGGACACACTCGCAGCGAGCCACGTTGTTCTCGGACACACATAGTTCAGCACAACCCCCGTTCAGAACTGCACACGGGTCTGCTCCACCTGCCGAAAGGTATTAACCAAGTTTTAAAAGTAGAAATAAACATCTTAGAAAGACAACTCCCCTTAAAGACAAGGATAGAATGGAGACAGGGTAGGTTACATACACGTGTGGAGGTCTGGTGCCACTGCCACGATGGCCATGGGTCTGGAGAGCCCCCCCCGGAGCATGCGGGCGCCCGGACCCCCGCCACGCCGCTCGGCGGAGAACACGCCGTGCCCCACCCAGTCCGTCCACACCACGTAGTCCCCAAACACGCACACGTCAAAGGGATGAGACGCCAGCGACTGAGACACTATCTGCAATCGATATGAACAATGTACAAAACAGAAAACTTATTTTATTAACTTTACTCAGATCTCTATGCCGGCGTCCTCAGTAGAGCACCCGGTCCCGGAGGCACTCACCCGCCGCCGACTGCCGTCATACTCCGCTCTCTCTATCTTGTCGAGCCTGGCGTCCCCAGTAGAGCACCCGGTCCCGGAGGCACTCACCCGCCGCCGACTGCCGTCATACTCCGCTCTCTCTATCTTGTCGAGCCTGGCGTCCCCAGTAGAGCACCCGGTCCCGGAGGCACTCACCCGCCGCCGACTGCCGTCATACTCCGCTCTCTCTATCTTGTCGAGCCCGGCGTCCCCAGTAGAGCACCCGGTCCCGGAGGCACTCACCCGCCGCCGACTGCCGTCATACTCCGCTCTCTCTATCTTGTCGAGCCCGGCGTCCCCAGTAGAGCACCCGGTCCCGGAGGCACTCACCCGCCGCCGACTGCCGTCATACTCCGCTCTCTCTATCTTGTCGAGCCCGGCGTCCCCAGTAGAGCACCCGGTCCCGGAGGCACTCACCCGCCGCCGACTGCCGTCATACTCCGCTCTCTCTATCTTGTCGAGCCCGGCGTCCCCAGTAGAGCACCCGGTCCCGGAGGCACTCACCCGCCGCCGACTGCCGTCATACTCCGCTCTCTCTATCTTGTCGAGCCTGGCGTCCCCAGTAGAGCACCCGGTCCCGGAGGCACTCACCCGCCGCCGACTGCCGTCATACTCCGCTCTCTCTATCTTGTCGAGCCTGGCGTCCCCAGTAGAGCACCCGGTCCCGGAGGCACTCACCCGCCGCCGACTGCCGTCATACTCCGCTCTCTCTATCTTGTCGAGCCCGGCGTCCCCAGTAGAGCACCCGGTCCCGGAGGCACTCACCCGCCGCCGACTGCCGTCATACTCCGCTCTCTCTATCTTGTCGAGCCCGGCGTCGCCAGTAGAGCACCCGGTCCCGGAGGCACTCACCCGCCGCCGACTGCCGTCATACTCCGCTCTCTCTATCTTGTCGAGCCTGGCGTCCCCAGTAGAGCACCCGGTCCCGGAGGCACTCACCCGCCGCCGACTGCCGTCATACTCCGCTCTCTCTATCTTGTCGAGCCCGGCGTCCCCAGTAGAGCACCCGGTCCCGGAGGCACTCACCCGCCGCCGACTGCCGTCATACTCCGCTCTCTCTATCTTGTCGAGCCCGGCGTCCCCAGTAGAGCACCCGGTCCCGGAGGCACTCACCCGCCGCCGACTGCCGTCATACTCCGCTCTCTCTATCTTGTCGAGCCCGGCGTCCCCAGTAGAGCACCCGGTCCCGGAGGCACTCACCCGCCGCCGACTGCCGTCATACTCCGCTCTCTCTATCTTGTCGAGCCCGGCGTCCCCAGTAGAGCACCCGGTCCCGGAGGCACTCACCCGCCGCCGACTGCCGTCATACTCCGCTCTCTCTATCTTGTCGAGCCCGGCGTCCCCAGTAGAGCACCCGGTCCCGGAGGCACTCACCCGCCGCCGACTGCCGTCATACTCCGCTCTCTCTATCTTGTCGAGCCCGGCGTCCCCAGTAGAGCACCCGGTCCCGGAGGCACTCACCCGCCGCCGACTGCCGTCATACTCCGCTCTCTCTATCTTGTCGAGCCCGGCGTCCCCAGTAGAGCACCCGGTCCCGGAGGCACTCACCCGCCGCCGACTGCCGTCATACTCCGCTCTCTCTATCTTGTCGAGCCCGGCGTCCCCAGTAGAGCACCCGGTCCCGGAGGCACTCACCCGCCGCCGACTGCCGTCATACTCCGCTCTCTCTATCTTGTCGAGCCCGGCGTCCCCAGTAGAGCACCCGGTCCCGGAGGCACTCACCCGCCGCCGACTGCCGTCATACTCCGCTCTCTCTATCTTGTCGAGCCTGGCGTCGGCCCAGTAGAGCGCCCGGTCCTGGTGGTCGAGGGTCAGTCCGTTGGGCATCAGGATGTGGGTGCTGATGATGATCTGCGGCCGGAACCCGTTGGCGAACACGCGCTGGATGGAGGGGTGAGTGTTGTTCCAGTTCGTCCAGTAAATTCGTCTGGAAGGAAAACGGACAGACTATTCAATTAAGCGGATCAATCTTCAGAAAAGAAAGCGTTACGCTGTCAGCTAGGAGAAATGCAGGACACATTGTAATTGTCTACACCTCAATATTTGAAAACCAAAGTTAACTACCAGTAAAAAGTAAAAAAGTAAAAAAAGACTGAACTCTCTGCCAGGTAGTCAGGTGAGTTGGAGAAACTGGCTAATGGTAGTTGGGTGATTTGTGGCAATATAAAGGCCAATGAGCTTACAATAGACCTGGAAGGGAACCCACCTCTCGCAGACGTCTACATCTATTCCCCTGGGCCTGTCCCCGGCCGCGAGTCGCAGCACCGTGGTGACGGCGCGGCGGGCCAGCGGCGCGGAGAGCAGCTCCGGGAGGGAGGCGGACAGGATGCGGCCCTCCGTCGCCGACGTGAAGTACAGGGTTCGGCTTGTCGGATCGAACGCCAGCCCTTCCACTGCTCCTTGTTCTGAACCAACACATCTACTGTTACACATGAATACTTAAGAAGAAGCCTACTCACATAGGAAACATATATATACTACAGAACTTTATGTACTTTTACAAGAATATAAAACAATTTTATAGAAATTATGACAAATTAGCTTTGCCCTTCTTTCGTCTCAGTAAAACTAGAGTCTTTTTGGGACTTGGTGTTCGTTTACATAACACACTGCCAAATGAACTAACTAGCTTAGCTAAACGTCGACTTAAAGTTATACGTGTAGACAAGACCTATTATAAAATCTATTATTTTATTAGTGAGAATAATGTTTGGGAGATGTGCAAGTGTATTTTATTAGTGAGAATAATGTTTGGGAGATGTGCAAGTGTATTTTATTATATTTTGGACATCTTTTATTTGGTGTATGTTTGTGTTAGTTCATATAGTATTGTAAAAAAAAAGGTATTTTTAAATAATTATAACAATGCAATGTGACAATACAGCGAGGCCAACGACAACCTGAAGATGGAGACCATCGAGCAGTTCGTGGCTCTCGAAATCCATGTTCGATCGAGCCGACCGCAGCCGCTTCGTCCATGTTCGTGGCATCGCACCTCTCCACGCACGGCCACCTGCCCCGGGAGATCCTGGCCAAGGCGTATCCGGCACAGACTGACTAAACTGTATGAAGATTTCTCAACAGAAATACACAGATCCTTTAGTGGTCCCTTCCCCGGCGGCTCTCGGCCCCGAGGTAAAATAAGCAACTGGCGGGTTGTGCCCGCCATGATTAACCCACGCTGAATAGGGGTCACCCCGGAGCGGTCCGCCCCAGGGCGAAGGTAAAACACACACAAGATTTGGTAAAGTTTACAAAACATTCGGCAATCTCAAGTAATAAGTATTACTTATACAATTTATGAGGCCACTATTATAAGGTAATTAGAGTTTTCCTAAATAAGAAAAAAATATTTGTTTTAATTATGCATGAGTATTGTGCTTTGTATACAATTTCAGCATGATCTGACTCTGGAGCTATCTGTGTGTATTTCAGGAGTCAAAGGTAAATACAAGAAAAGGTCAGGTCATAATTGACTACTGTCCTAGTCCGGGTGTTGGATACCGGTTCGAAGGACCAGGGTTTTAAAACATAGTTAACATCAATCAAATTGTAAGTAAGTATTATTTATTCGTCCTAGGAACATCGGCGGGGTCGACAAGTCTACGATAAATCAACCGAAAGAGTAGACGCTAAGTGGACGGATGATCTAAAGAAGATCGCTGGTGAGGTTAGAACGATGTAGAAGGATGTGTTTGCAGTAGTAGCTATCAGTATTAAGTTTACCTATCAGGGACACATTGTCTGATATTACTAGTTATGCTATTATTGTACCTACCTACATCTCTTATAGTATTATGATGAATCGCTAGCGGTCCATTTGATTAGTAGACAAGTGATTGGAGTTGATGTGGGACTCACGGTCGAGCAGGACGGTGTGGTTGGTTCCATTGAAGTGCACACAGTTGATGGCGCCGCGCTGCAGGTCGGAGTAGACAAGTGATTGGAGTTGATGTGGGACTCACGGTCGAGCAGGACGGTGTGGTTGGTTCCATTGAAGTGCACACAGTTGATGGCGCCGCGCTGCAGGTCGGAGTAGACAAGTGATTGGAGTTGATGTGGGACTCACGGTCGAGCAGGACGGTGTGGTTGGTTCCATTGAAGTGCACACAGTTGATGGCGCCGCGCTGCAGGTCGGAGTAGACAAGTGATTGGAGTTGATGTGGGACTCACGGTCGAGCAGGACGGTGTGGTTGGTTCCATTGAAGTGCACACAGTTGATGGCGCCGCGCTGCAGGTCGGAGTAGACAAGTGATTGGAGTTGATGTGGGACTCACGGTCGAGCAGGACGGTGTGGTTGGTTCCATTGAAGTGCACACAGTTGATGGCGCCGCGCTGCAGGTCGGAGTAGACAAGTGATTGGAGTTGATGTGGGACTCACGGTCGAGCAGGACGGTGTGGTTGGTTCCATTGAAGTGCACACAGTTGATGGCGCCGCGCTGCAGGTCGGAGTAGACAAGTGATTGGAGTTGATGTGGGACTCACGGTCGAGCAGGACGGTGTGGTTGGTTCCATTGAAGTGCACACAGTTGATGGCGCCGCGCTGCAGGTCGGAGTAGACAAGTGATTGGAGTTGATGTGGGACTCACGGTCGAGCAGGACGGTGTGGTTGGTTCCATTGAAGTGCACACAGTTGATGGCGCCGCGCTGCAGGTCGGAGTAGACAAGTGATTGGAGTTGATGTGGGACTCACGGTCGAGCAGGACGGTGTGGTTGGTTCCATTGAAGTGCACACAGTTGATGGCGCCGCGCTGCAGGTCGGAGTAGACAAGTGATTGGAGTTGATGTGGGACTCACGGTCGAGCAGGACGGTGTGGTTGGTTCCATTGAAGTGCACACAGTTGATGGCGCCGCGCTGCAGGTCGGAGTAGACAAGTGATTGGAGTTGATGTGGGACTCACGGTCGAGCAGGACGGTGTGGTTGGTTCCATTGAAGTGCACACAGTTGATGGCGCCGCGCTGCAGGTCGGAGTAGACAAGTGATTGGAGTTGATGTGGGACTCACGGTCGAGCAGGACGGTGTGGTTGGTTCCATTGAAGTGCACACAGTTGATGGCGCCGCGCTGCAGGTCGGAGTAGACAAGTGATTGGAGTTGATGTGGGACTCACGGTCGAGCAGGACGGTGTGGTTGGTTCCATTGAAGTGCACACAGTTGATGGCGCCGCGCTGCAGGTCGGAGTAGACAAGTGATTGGAGTTGATGTGGGACTCACGGTCGAGCAGGACGGTGTGGTTGGTTCCATTGAAGTGCACACAGTTGATGGCGCCGCGCTGCAGGTCGGAGTAGAACAGCAGCTGGGAGGAGTACTCGTACGCCAAACCGATCGCGTTCCGCATCAACTCTCTACAACAAAATTAACTTTCCAAGATTCGGCAAATACAATGTGTAGCACGTTGGGGATGTTTGCAGATAAGAATGTTGACGGTATCATTTGGAAACTGGTGGCATTCCTGATGGGCAGGCTGAGAAGCAGCATCGACAGGCTCCCGAAGACCATTTAGGACAGGTCGGGTGAAGACCTCGTCGACCCGTCTGGTCAGCGTGGAGAGTGTAGGCAGAATTCTCCAGGAATTTCTGGAAGTCTCATCACCAAAAGTGGAGGTCTGAAACTCTGTGATGATGGGCGGAGACTCTCCATCACCGGCCAATGGACGTCTCGGTTCACGACCTAAACGATATGGCCGTGGTTCTGTATTTATTTTTGTTATCTTATCTATTACACTATCGCCTCGTTGGTTTGCACTTACTTATCCTGTATGGGCGCGTAGGGTGAGTTGAGATCCTTTCCCTCCGAGATGTGAAGGAACTCCAGCTTCGTGACTCGAGAGTACACCACAAACGCAGAGTATGCTGTAATCACACAAATATACAATTCGAGCAGGATAAGTTAACGGGGTTGCGCTGGGATAATCATCATATCTTTTGACCAAATCGAGCGAAATAACACAACACAAGAAGCGAAATACTATTGTTGGATATTTCGTTATTCGAGTAGCTTGATTCAAATATTCCTTGCAGTCTGGCTCCACCCCCTCGCCTGCCATGGTCGCTGTGTATCCGGACGAGTATTTAGACTTACGTTTGCATCGTTTCCCATCGTCGGTCAAGTCCCCATGTGGACAGGCACACTTGGGTCCCTCCCCGTCGAAGAGACACAACTCCTCGCAGCCCCCGTTGTCGACGGCACACGGGTTCGCGGTATGGACTTGTTGAGACTTCGTAGACCATACCTGACATACAAAACTTAGGTTATGAGGGATGATGCTAAACAATGGCAATGTATGCTTTCGATTAACTCGTAATTTAGTGATGCAGCTGAGATGGATATTAAATTATTTAGTTACAGATTCAACAGCGCTTAAAATTAAACCTAGACTACAAAATTATTAACTAAAGCCAATAAATGAATCAATAATAACAATATAGAGTGAGCGATATACCTACAAAAATCCTCTCCTTTGTCTGAGGTACATCCATTAACCCGATGCCCACTTTAGCATGTTGGTGTAGGTACAACCGGATACACTACGCTTCTTCACACAGGATGGGCAGGGCATTGAAATTGAATGGTTTGGCTAAGAATATTTCACAAAACCAGTTTGTTGTTTTACTTACGATTACTATTGATTTCAATGTTGATATTTATTTAAAGATTCAGACATTAGTACAGGCCTCCGAGGTACAGCGGTTAAGTCCGTGGATTTAGACGCGAAGAGACCGGTTGCGACTCTCGGTCGGGACACAAAAAAACACTATCGACTGACTTGAATGATACTTCCAAAGGGTTACGAATATATATACTGACGATGATATCTTTGAGCGAGTCTCCGAGCTCGCTCTGCAGCACGCGGTAGTCCGTCAGGTTGGAGAGAGGAGCGCCGAGCAGACTGCCGCGGGCAAACATTCTGGAACAAATCTACTCTCGTAACCTGCTCAGACTGCATCAGGTAGAGTCACTATGTTCTCATAATTAACATGCAATTTTCTTGTGTTGGGATAATGTAATATTGTTCTAAACTTAAACAATAATTGTAGCGAAAGACAACGATACAGTTTGTTAGTCGTACAAAGGGTGTGCTACAGTAGGCCTGCTAGCTCCACACCACGATACAGTTTGTTAGTCGTACAAAGGGTGTGCTACAGTAGGCCTGCTAGCTCCACACCACGCTACTTGTGTTCCAGAATATAGATTGCAAACAGTACTGTGAATAAGAAACTCAGATAACAAATAGAAAACTCGTATATTGTAAGAAAATGTAAATTATTGCTACCTTAAGATATCTTTTCAGTTTTGTTTATATGTTAACCTATATATATATATTGCATTTTGCAAATCATGTTAGTACTATGTACTATTATATATATATATATTTTTATTATTTTGTTTTTTTTATTGTTTTATTCATTTGTTTCTTAATAACCGGTTTGTATTGTTACTTTCAACAACAAATTGTTTAATAATTCTTACTAAAAATGACCCCTACTACAGCTAGTCCCGACATGACAGAACGTCCCAGTGTGCAGACCAGAGATATATAGTTGTTACTGACACCTTTTACTTACCTTTTCCATTATGTTATTCTTTTACTTTGTACTTACTAACCGTTATGATAAATAAATTGAATTGAATTGATGCTGATTGTACTAAATTCACATGTTATTTTTAATGTAGTCTTATTTGTACAATTGTTTTTTCCCCTAATAAATAAAATAAAATACTCGTAGACATTAAAATAAAGAAGTAAAGAAAAAAAATAAAATATTACTGCATTACAATAACAATATAAAAGATAAATAAATTACAATTACACTAATGAATCAACCGTCAAACCGATTCAACATGGCTGTTTTAGAGTTACACAGATTGAACAGAGCCCATCTCGCGGGAGTCTTCGACTACTTCGTTCTTGATTACATCAAACACTTTTCACCGGATTGCATACAATTTATTAAAACAATAATTACACACATCATTAAAAGATTGCGCCAAACCAAGGCACGTTCTTATACGACGCTAGCGCCATCTAGTAGGGAACTATCGACACTAGCGATTCGTACTCGAACACAGATGAACTGTTGTCTTGTACTGAAACGTTTTGCTTACATTTTATAAGTTTGGAACCGAAAACGTCTAAAAAGAGTCATTTATCGACATAGGTCTGTATCAATAAACACATGACTAATGTTGGGTTCGTACTCACGTGTCGAGCCAGTATAGGGTGGTGTCGGACAGGGCTATAGCCACCGGGTGTTTGAGTGGAGATCCCTGTAGTAACACCGTTCGGTTCTCCCCGGTATACGACATGCGAGATATCGACACGTGGTAACTGTCTATCCAGTATAACTGCTTCTCCTGTCGACAATTAAACGAACATTAACAAAGTTTTTCTTAAATCTAACTACTTGCAGTTTCTGAATTATACTTAAAAAGCCATTAAATATTCCATAATTTATACAGCATCAAAATGTCGTCCTGTAAAAAAAAATCTAAGCCCTCTTTAATGCAATAAAATTAATAAAAATATCCTTTAAATAAAACTGATTGCAAAAAGGTGGTGATCAGCTGGTTACAAACTGGTGATGATCAGCTGGTTACAAACTGGTGATGATCAGCTGGTTACAAACTGGTGATGATCAGCTGGTTACAAACTGGTGATGATCAGCTGGTTACAAACTGGTGATGATCAGCTGGTTACAAACTGGTGATGATCAGCTGGTTACAAACTGGTGATGATCAGCTGGTTACAAACTGGTGATGATCAGCTGGTTACAAACTGGTGATGATCAGCTGGTTACAAACTGGTGATGATCAGCTGGTTACAAACTGGTGATGATCAGCTGGTTACAAACTGGTGATGATCAGCTGGTTACAAACTGGTGATGATCAGCTGGTTACAAACTGGTGATGATCAGCTGGTTACAAACTGGTGATGATCAGCTGGTTACAAACTGGTGGTGATCAGCTGGTTACAAACTGGTGATGATCAGCTGGTTACAAACTGGTGATGATCAGCTGGTTACAAACTGGTGATGATCAGCTGGTTACAAACTGGTGATGATCAGCTGGTTACAAACTGGTGATGATCAGCTGGTTACAAACTGGTGATGATCAGCTGGTTACAAACTGGTGATGATCAGCTGGTTACAAACTGGTGGTGATCAGCTGGTTACAAACTGGTGATGATCAGCTGGTTACAAACTGGTGATGATCAGCTGGTTACAAACTGGTGATGATCAGCTGGTTACAAACTGGTGATGATCAGCTGGTTACAAACTGGTGATGATCTGCTGGTTACAAACTGGTGATGATCAGCTGGTTACAAACTGGTGATGATCAGCTGGTTACAAACTGGTAATGATCAGCTGGTTACAAACTGGTGATGATCAGCTGGTTACAAACTGGTGATGATCAGCTGGTTACAAACTGGTGATGATCAGCTGGTTACAAACTGGTGATGATCAGCTGGTTACAAACTGGTGGTGATCAGCTGGTTACAAACTGGTGGTGATCAGCTGATAGATACTTTTTTCTTATTGTGTTATCAGTCGTTAGTTATACTTTAATAAAAAAATAAAGAGCAGAACAAAAAGATTACAATTATCAAAGACACGTTTTTATAAGTGTAACTGTACCAGTACCTTGGTGTCGAGCGCAATGTCCGCCACCACAGTCTCGTTGAGCAGCAGGTCGTGGTGCGAGCCGTCCAGTCTGGCGACGGAGATCCAACCTCCGCCGGACAAAAACAACCAACCGTTGGCTCCATCTACAGCGACACCTTTAACAAATGCTACATTATTAATTCTTAATTTTCACTAAATCTGTGATACAAAACTCCTAAAATGCGGGGTCCAAGATTGAGAGTATCTGAAATCCGCCTTAATTAACCGACATATTATTTGACGAGAACAATGTGTATGACAATTCTAGTTAAATCTTAAAAAAAGAGACTAAATCACCTTTCCCGCCCGCGGCCCAGACACACTGGATCACTGTTCAAATTTCAAATATTTAACCCCCAATAATTAATAAATTCTAGTTAGAAATAGTTACTGAGTTTCTGGCAATAATTATTCTTGCAAGAGATGTTCACTTGTTCAGTGTCCAGCAGAATGTGTTGCAGATGATAGCAGGTATGGAGGAGAAACCATTATATAAATCTTCTTTTCTAAAAATATGTTGGTAATTTGAGCTCCTCCTGATTTTGGTTAGAAATGGTTACAAAATACTAACTGGTAGGTACAGGGGGGTCGATGTCCATGACCACATAGGGGTGGGACCCATTCAGTCTGGCGGTCTGCAGCAAGCCACGTCTCGGGTCCAGCCAGTACACATTCCCTCCCCCCCAGTCCACAGCCAAACCTGACAAAAATATACAAAATGAAGGTTATGTGCACAAATATGGGCCCGAGATATAAAGCCAGACTTACCGGCGAGGGAGTCAGTATGTGTGAGCTCGGAATCTTGTTGGAGAAGAACAGAAGACCGACCGGAGCCGTCCCTCCTCACTCTCCAGATGGTTCCACTCTCAGCATCAGCCCAGTACAGGAAATCTTCCGCTAAATACAAATAATGTCTCGGCTTAGTAGATCAGTTTCTTAAATCATCATTAGTATCAGTCTATTGGGGTCATCGTTTCACTGTGTGTCTTCCATCCAGCAGTATTTACTCTATAACTTCGTCTACTTTATCGTTCGTCTGCGCACTGTTGCTATAGGGTGCTAATTTTTAATGCTGTCTGTACTACAACTGCAATTACTGTGGGACTCTATGATAGGGATAGGTAAAGGCGGCAGGCCCTCTGGGCTGTTAACCTGAGGGTCTTCGATGGCTCAATTCAAGAGGATTTAGTGCACTGTATTGTTTATTACAGAAAAACAATTAATAGATTTATTTATTTTTTATATGAGAAAAATATATTTGGTGAATAACTGTTTCGGTCGCCACTCGGAGCGCTGGACACCGATCGTATTGGCCGAGCGGCGATGATGGTCGTCATCGCGACTATAGGCTACAATTTACGATTTTCGTACAAAAGTTTAAATTACATTACATTGACAACCACATAGTGATTACTTATTTTTAGGGAAATTTACAGCCCTTACTATAATACTATACGAATATAGTAACTCGAAGCCTTACAATTTACAGCCCTTACTATAATACTATACGAATATAGTAACTCGAAGCCTTACTATAATACTATACGAATATAGTAACTCGAAGCCTTACAATTTTTCACTGATAGTAATAAATAAGTTAGTAGTAACCACAGCAGAAAGTATTGTTAAAATAATACAATTTAAATACAAATATTAAGTCACCACCAATACAAAGCAGAACACAAGCTAGTGTGTGTAAGCAATACATAATACAAAGCAGAACACAAGCTAGTGTGTGTAAGCAATACATAATACAAAGCAGAACACAAGCTAGTGTGTGTAAGCAATACATAATACAAAGCAGAACACAAGCTAGTGTGTGTAAGCAATACATAATACAAAGCAGAACACAAGCTAGTGTGTGTAAGCAATACATAATACAAAGCAGAACACAAGCTAGTGTGTGTAAGCAATACATAATACAAAGCAGAACACAAGCTAGTGTGTGTAAGCAATACATAATACAAAGCAGAACACAAGCTAGTGTGTGTAAGCAATACATAATACAAAGCAGAACACAAGCTAGTGTGTGTAAGCAATACATAATACAAAGCAGAACACAAGCTAGTGTGTGTAAGCAATACATAATACAAAGCAGAACACAAGCTAGTGTGTGTAAGCAATACATAATACAAAGCAGAACACAAGCTAGTGTGTGTAAGCAATACATAATACAAAGCAGAACACAAGCTAGTGTGTGTAAGCAATACATAATACAAAGCAGAACACAAGCTAGTGTGTGTAAGCAATACATAATACAAAGCAGAACACAAGCTAGTGTGTGTAAGCAATACATAATACAAAGCAGAACACAAGCTAGTGTGTGTAAGCAATACATAATACAAAGCAGAACACAAGCTAGTGTGTGTAAGCAATACATAATACAAAGCAGAACACAAGCTAGTGTGTGTAAGCAATACATAATACAAAGCAGAACACAAGCTAGTGTGTGTAAGCAATACATAATACAAAGCAGAACACAAGCTAGTGTGTGTAAGCAATACATAATACAAAGCAGAACACAAGCTAGTGTGTGTAAGCAATACATAATACAAAGCAGAACACAAGCTAGTGTGTGTAAGCAATACATAATACAAAGCAGAACACAAGCTAGTGTGTGTAAGCAATACATAATACAAAGCAGAACACAAGCTAGTGTGTGTAAGCAATACATAATACAAAGCAGAACACAAGCTAGTGTGTGTAAACAATAATACAAAGCAGAACACAAGCTAGTGTGTGTAAGCAATACATAATACAAAGCAGAACACAAGCTAGTGTGTGTAAGCAATACATAATACAAAGCAGAACACAAGCTAGTGTGTGTAAACAATAATACAAAGCAGAACACAAGCTAGTGTGTGTAAGCAATACATAATACAAAGCAGAACACAAGCTAGTGTGTGTAAGCAATACATAATACAAAGCAGAACACAAGCTAGTGTGTGTAAGCAATACATAATACAAAGCAGAACACAAGCTAGTGTGTGTAAGCAATACATAATACAAAGCAGAACACAAGCTAGTGTGTGTAAGCAATACATAATACAAAGCAGAACACAAGCTAGTGTGTGTAAGCAATACATAATACAAAGCAGAACACAAGCTAGTGTGTGTAAGCAATACATAATACAAAGCAGAACACAAGCTAGTGTGTGTAAGCAATACATAATACAAAGCAGAACACAAGCTAGTGTGTGTAAGCAATACATAATACAAAGCAGAACACAAGCTAGTGTGTGTAAACAATAATACAAAGCAGAACACAAGCTAGTGTGTGTAAGCAATACATAATACAAAGCAGAACACAAGCTAGTGTGTGTAAGCAATACATAATACAAAGCAGAACACAAGCTAGTGTGTGTAAGCAATACATAATACAAAGCAGAACACAAGCTAGTGTGTGTAAGCAATACATAATACAAAGCAGAACACAAGCTAGTGTGTGTAAACAATAATACAAAGCAGAACACAAGCTAGTGTGTGTAAGCAATACATAATACAAAGCAGAACACAAGCTAGTGTGTGTAAACAATAATACAAAGCAGAACACAAGCTAGTGTGTGTAAGCAATACATAATACAAAGCAGAACACAAGCTAGTGTGTGTAAGCAATACATAATACAAAGCAGAACACAAGCTAGTGTGTGTAAGCAATACATAATACAAAGCAGAACACAAGCTAGTGTGTGTAAGCAATACATAATACAAAGCAGAACACAAGCTAGTGTGTGTAAGCAATACATAATACAAAGCAGAACACAAGCTAGTGTGTGTAAGCAATACATAATACAAAGCAGAACACAAGCTAGTGTGTGTAAGCAATACATAATACAAAGCAGAACACAAGCTAGTGTGTGTAAACAATAATACAAACAAGAACACAAGCTAGTGTGTGTAAGCAATACATAATACAAAGCAGAACACAAGCTAGTGTGTGTAAGCAATACATAATACAAAGCAGAACACAAGCTAGTGTGTGTAAGCAATACATAATACAAAGCAGAACACAAGCTAGTGTGTGTAAGCAATACATAATACAAAGCAGAACACAAGCTAGTGTGTGTAAGCAATACATAATACAAAGCAGAACACAAGCTAGTGTGTGTAAGCAATACATAATACAAAGCAGAACACAAGCTAGTGTGTGTAAACAATAATACAAAGCAGAACACAAGCTAGTGTGTGTAAGCAATACATAATACAAAGCAGAACACAAGCTAGTGTGTGTAAACAATAATACAAAGCAGAACACAAGCTAGTGTGTGTAAGCAATACATAATACAAAGCAGAACACAAGCTAGTGTGTGTAAGCAATACATAATACAAAGCAGAACACAAGCTAGTGTGTGTAAGCAATACATAATACAAAGCAGAACACAAGCTAGTGTGTGTAAACAATAATACAAAGCAGAACACAAGCTAGTGTGTGTAAGCAATACATAATACAAAGCAGAACACAAGCTAGTGTGTGTAAGCAATACATAATACAAAGCAGAACACAAGCTAGTGTGTGTAAGCAATACATAATACAAAGCAGAACACAAGCTAGTGTGTGTAAACAATAATACAAAGCAGAACACAAGCTAGTGTGTGTAAGCAATACATAATACAAAGCAGAACACAAGCTAGTGTGTGTAAACAATAATACAAAGCAGAACACAAGCTAGTGTGTGTAAGCAATACATAATACAAAGCAGAACACAAGCTAGTGTGTGTAAACAATAATACAAAGCAGAACACAAGCTAGTGTGTGTAAGCAATACATAATACAAAGCAGAACACAAGCTAGTGTGTGTAAGCAATACATAATACAAAGCAGAACACAAGCTAGTGTGTGTAAACAATAATACAAAGCAGAACACAAGCTAGTGTGTGTAAGCAATACATAATACAAAGCAGAACACAAGCTAGTGTGTGTAAGCAATACATAATACAAAGCAGAACACAAGCTAGTGTGTGTAAGCAATACATAATACAAAGCAGAACACAAGCTAGTGTGTGTAAGCAATACATAATACAAAGCAGAACACAAGCTAGTGTGTGTAAGCAATAATACATAATTCTATCCAGAAACTAAATTTAAAATGAATATTAATCTACGATTATATTACTATTTGAAGAAGTAAAAACAACAAGACAACAAAATAATCGACACACAATCGGCAGTACCGCCAGTATCCCAGTGGAGTACTTATTCAAACTTCAAGTTATATATAGTAAACTGATACATGAAGCAAACAATATAATTTGCGTTGTGGAAGTTACTCAAGATGCTCAGTACAGTAGGTACCGGGTAGTCTTCAATCGTCTGAAAGTCAACGGGGATGTGTGAAATAGGGCGTGTTGTCATCATCATAAAATAGGCTTTTGTCTTCGGCACCATTGATATTGCAGAATTAAAGTGTATTGACGTTGTTACCGGCATAGTAGTCGAGTGCAGAAGCCATGGAGAGCTGGGAGACGGGAGCCAGCACGTCCGTGGAGTTGTCTCCGTCCAGCTGCAGTCCACGAACCTCCCAACTCACAGAGTAGATCAGCAACTCCTCGGCACCTGGAGCGAGGCACTATATTTAAGATTACAATGAACCCAGTAGACCTTTGAGTAGCCCACTTGTTCTCCTTTATTAATAACAATTAATTAACGATTCCACAAGTTGGTATTAGTGGAACCGGGACCGACGACTTAACGTGCTCTCCTCCTCGCGGGAACGGAGGTGTTGTTGTAATTGTATGTTACCTGTGCAGTTGTCTCCGTGTGCCGTATACCCCGTGGCACACCGACACACGCTGTCTGTGTCGGAGACCGGCAGACACACATGTGCACACTTCCGAGTTGCACATGCTCCCCCCTGTGCCGGCTGCTGACGAGCATCGAACACTCGGAGGGCTATCACGCCGTCTATGGACAATTAAAGAACAAACTATATTGTGAAAAACCTATAAAATAAATAAATAAACATTAGTCATCGTGAGTGACGTCACTTAATAGTAAATAATGTAAACTGCCCCAAAATAAACATTAGTCATCGTGAGTGACGCCACTTAATAGTAAATAATGTAAACTGCCACAAAATAAACATTAGTCATCGTGAGTGACGCCACTTAATAGTAAATAATGTAAACTGCCACAAAATAAATTTAAAAATTAATTTTTCCGAGTATTTTGAAGTAAAGTAAAAGAAAAAATTATAAATCGGAACGTACTTTTATAACAGCAAATAGTCTTAATTTAGCTCGGATAATACCATGATTGCAGGTATTTTGCAACGAACAGGGATTGCTGTTGACAAGAATTCCGCAACTTTAAAACGAGAATGTACGCAACATTTAAAGTGTTATCGAAGTAGTATTTATTTTATTTATTATTTATTTACACGGCACGGAGGCTTAAAGCTTTTGTAAGTATTTGGATTCATTTTAAATAAAAAAATAGTTATGTAATTTATATTTTTTCTGACAAAACTGAAGTCGTCGTTAGTGTTGTCAATTAGTTGTTTATTTACTATTACGTGACGTCATTCGACAGCCATTTGTAACTGCAGCGTTTTCTAGCGAAAACTTTAAATTAGAAAAAAAATTAAGCGATTAAGTCCCAATAAAAAAGTAGTTTTCTAAGAATCCCTATGTAAATATGTACAACTTAAAACACATTTTAAAAAATTGTCAAGTAACCTGTTACTGGGATTAAATGTGGATTTTGATAACTTAATACAATAACTTTTTAAAATGCGAGCAGTTACCGGTATTATTTTTGAAGACTTCTGGCTTGGTGCAGTCATCCACGTGACATCTCTTGAGGGACTCCTCCTCGGCGAAGTACAGGAACCCGTCGTGCAGCTCCAGCGCCGTGGGGTGCGAGCCGGGGGACAGCTGGACCTGTTGCAACTAAACTATCTAGAGTGGTCTCCTTGAACATGGAAATTCGGTTACGAGCCCAAAATATTTAGCTATAATTGTGTCACGTCACTTGATTACCCATTCTCTATTTTTCCAAATTTCATCGTACAGTTACCTAAAGATCTAAGGACTTTACTAAGGTGATTTTCTCTCTCTCTCTCTCTCTCTCTCTCTCTCTCTCTCTCTTTGTTCAACTAAAAAGATAACTACACAAAACACATAAAAAAGTTAAACATGCAGTGAAATCTCCTAAAAACTACTTACATAATCAACTTTGTTGGTCTTGAAGTCGTGGTACATGATGGTCCCGGAGTCCACATTGACCCAGTACAGTCGAGACCCCGGGATATCCATTCGTAGACCTACAAAAACGAGGTTTATTGAAATCTCCAGTAACCACTTGAGACTTGCAAAGAAAAAGTATAAAATATTAAACGGGTTCTTGAACTTATTGAATACCGTTTAGATGTCACTAATTTTACTTACAGAACCTTACATTACACAAGTGGGAAGTGCACTCACTCTTGACCCCCAGGAGGTCCGCCCGCTCCACCAGCACGCGCCGCCGACTGCCGTCCAGGCTGGCCTCCTCGATCACGTGACCCCGAGGAGAGTGCGCCCAGTACATCTTCCCGCTGTAGCACAACAGTATTTATCATTTAATTATTAAAAAGATTAGGGCAGTGAATTCCTTATGCACGGACATGTCAATTCCAAGTTTTTTGTTTGTAAATTAATTTACTATGAATATTGTTAGCACACTTCCTTAAAAAACAAAATAAACCTTAATCTCGAAATCTTGACATATTAGTATTTAGGTATATAAGTATTTGCTTAGGTCGATTTTATGTAATATGTATCTTATATTTTTACGTACTTAATTATTTAATTCTAATATATTTACATTTACTTAAAAAATCTCATACACCCATCATATAAATCTCTCACTCTCCCAAAGGTTAGCTGGTAGAGAATACCTTCATGGTGATGCTCGCCTATGTACATATTTTTATTTTGTATATTTTGTGTGCAATAACAAATTTTATTATTATTATTAGTCAAAAGTGGTGTTATTTTATTTAATAATGTATTATAATTATGTAAAACTATAACTTTGTCTGTACGAGTAGGTATATGGGGCAGAAGTTGCAGTGAACTATTTGCGGTTCTCCCGCGCCGTGATCTCTTCTATCTCCCCTTTTCTCTTTATAATTAGTGTCCCGTATTTTTTATATTAAAAATAAACCCAAATCGTTACCGCATGCCACATGGGCTATGATCGAAAGGAGAACATGAACTCACGTGAAAGGATTGAGTGCGATACTGGTGACATTGGAAAGCCCAGAGAGCAGCACGAGTCCGTGGTCCCCCGCCAGCTCGCAGACTCGCAGCTCGCAGCCCCCCGCACGGTGGGTGGAGTACACCAGCAGCCCGGCCCGCCAGTCCACGGCCAGCGCCAGGGGACTGGAGACCCCGGCGTCCGCGATGGTGCGCGCGGGACCGAGCGTCAGGCCGGTAGACTTTATCTCGTTCATCTACGGGACATCATCATCATCATCACCTCGGCCCTTCAGAGCATCAACCGAAACGGTAGTGTTGGTAAATGTACGTAAGGAAACCGTATTACTTATCGAGACATGCCGGAACTCAAATCTGTAACACTTATATCAAAGTCAACCTCCCAACGAATCGAATGGGCCAGGAAGTCGATGGATACTGACCACAGTGTACGGCCAGTAGAGCGTGTAGTTGTGGGCCAGGAAGTCGATGGATACTGACCACAGTGTCCGGCCAGTAGAGCGTGTAGTTGTGGGCCAGGAAGTCGATGGATACTGACCACAGTGTCCGGCCAGTAGAGCGTGTAGTTGTGGGCCAGGAAGTCGATGGATACTGACCACAGTGTCCGGCCAGTAGAGCGTGTAGTTGTGGGCCAGGAAGTCGATGGATACTGACCACAGTGTCCGGCCAGTAGAGCGTGTAGTTGTGGGCCAGGAAGTCGATGGATACTGACCACAGTGTCCGGCCAGTAGAGCGTGTAGTTGTGGGCCAGGAAGTCGATGGATACTGACCACAGTGTCCGGCCAGTAGAGAGTGTAGTTGTGGGCCAGGAAGTCGATGGATACTGACCACAGTGTCCGGCCAGTAGAGCGTGTAGTTGTGGGCCAGGAAGTCGATGGATACTGACCACAGTGTCCGGCCAGTAGAGCGTGTAGTTGTGGGCCAGGAAGTCGATGGATACTGACCACAGTGTCCGGCCAGTAGATCGTGTAGTTGTGGGCCAGGAAGTCGATGGATACTGACCACAGTGTCCGGCCAGTAGAGCGTGTAGTTGTGGGCTAGGAAGTCGATGGATACTGACCACAGTGTCCGGCCAGTAGAGAGTGTAGTTGTGGGCTAGGAAGTCGATGGATACTGACCACAGTGTCCGGCCAGTAGAGCGTGTAGTTGTGGGCCAGGAAGTCGATGGATACTGACCACAGTGTCCGGCCAGTAGAGCGTGTAGTTGTGGGCTAGGAAGTCGATGGATACTGACCACAGTGTCCGGCCAGTAGAGCGTGTAGTTGTGGGCCAGGAAGTCGATGGATACTGACCACAGTGTCCGGCCAGTAGAGCGTGTAGTTGTGGGCCAGGAAGTCGATGGATACTGACCACAGTGTCCGGCCAGTAGAGCGTGTAGTTGTGGGCCAGGAAGTCGATGGATACTGACCACAGTGTCCGGCCAGTAGAGCGTGTAGTTGTGGGCCAGGAAGTCGATGTCAGCCGGCTCGGCCAGGACCCCGGCCACCGTGGGGATGGCCAGCAACCAGGACTCCAGGTCCACACCGCGCACTTCCCCGGCTCGTACTATCAGCAGGACTTTTTCATGAACTGAAAAACGAAATCCATTTGGTAACAACAAATAAATGACCTCTTGTCATTTATAAATAATATTTAATAAAAAAATATTTATTGTACAGAACCAAAAATAGTGTGGGTACACTCTTCCTTGCACTCTCTCAATAAACTTAAAAACTTTTTGCCGTTAAAAGCTAAAATAACCCTTGCCCAAAGCCTTCTCCTACCCCTACTCGACTATGGCGACGTGTGTAGCGTTGATCTCTCAGAGGTGTTGCTCAATAAAATGGATCGCTTGCTTAACTCGTGCATACGTTTTATCTACGGTTTGCGCAAATACGACCACATCTCTGAGTATCGAGCTAAGTTGAAGTGGCTACCAATTCGTTGTCGCAGAAACCTTCGAATTCTTTGTCTGCTTTTTTCTGTATTAATTGAACCTGCGACACCGAAATACCTCAAGAACAAATTCTCCTTCCTCTCTTCTCTCCACGACAGGTCGTTGCGGTCATCGCATAACGCTGTACTTGCTATACCATCTCACCACTCTAGTTTTATGTCCGACTCATTTGCAGTTGTTGCCGCAAATCTGTGGAACAACCTGCCCTTAAATATCCGACAAGCGCCCAACAGAATGCTGTTTAAAAGAATGGTCTTCACACACTTCCTGAATAGTTCCTAACAACTGTAAGTAATATTGTATGTATGTATGTATGTATTATTATTAATTTGAATTTACTTATTATCATTATTATATTATATATATTATTTATAATTATAAAGTATTAGTATTAGATTTAGTAGAATTTTAATTACCTATTTTCCTGTTTAAATATTTGCACCTACCTCCCACATACCATGTTCGTAATGTCCCTAAGGTTGACCGAGTAAGAATGTCTAGCGGCATTAGGTCCGCCTTTGTACATAGTGCAAAAAATTTAAATAAATAAATAAAGGAGCTTAATGCTATAAATGCATTTTCTACCAACTAACATTTGTGAATGGGAAGCCATTATAAGCGGGGGCAGAAATACTATTATGATCATGAATTATGAAATATAAATACATATTGATTAAATATACATATCCTACATATTGAAGACGGTATTACCGGAATCATACAGCATTTGGTTGGGGAGGGAGAGGAGCAGAATGGTGGATTGTGAGCGTAATATCGCGCAAAAGGGCTCCTTTTTTTACACCAGCCTATTGTCGGTCGCAAGCCCGAGACATCATTCTTCTCATCTCTTACCCACACACGATAGACCCGGCACCCGCACGGTGAATCCATGATTCCATAGAAATTTGTCTTCTATACATAAATAATAAATAAAAAATAATAAATAATATTTTTTCTATTTATAATAATTTTTATTTAGTTTCATTTTAGTTTTTGGTTATATTTTTATTTATTATTTTATTTTAATTAATAGTAATTTATGTTTTAAGATGTAAGTTTTTAGTTTAATTAATATTATTTTTCTTTTAAATCATTGTCGTATTTCCTTCGAATAATAAATACATATCAAGTACATAGTAGAAAGTTATGGTAACTATATAATAATACACATTGATGGCATTGTCAACAGAACATCCAGGGCACAACAGAACATCCAGGGCACAACAGAACATCTCCACTATGGAATCCCAAGTATGCGATCTACATTTCTCGAATGTCCATGCGAGTCCCCACAAGAGCCGTGAGGAATCCCGCACTCCTCCTCGTTCCGGGCTGCAACACCAACTATAGACGCAATGCATGTAGGGCGGCAATACTGTTTAACGAGCTCAGCATCGATGTCGATCTCTTCAATGCCGGCACTGCAATGGGTAGACGAGTGATGAGGAATGAGCACTTCGAGTTTGTAGACTGACTTTTTTATTTATTATTTTTCTTTTCTTTTCTGCAGTTGTATATATTTATAATGGATTTTTATTATTGTATCGTATCTTTTGTTTTTTATCTTTATTTTTATTTGACTGTTGTTCTTGTGTCCGTACTTTGCTTTTCAAAAGTTTTTCTATTGTTTTTGTATTGTAGCTGTAAGTTTTCCTAAATAAAAAAGGAGAAGAAGAAGGAGTATCAGATCACCCACATACCTTCGCAGGTGAGGTTGTCGGCAGCCAGCCTCATGACGTGCGGACAGGCGCAGACCCGAGCCTGGGGTCCGTCGATGAGACACAGATGAGAACAGTTCCCGTTGTTGACTCCGCACGGGTTCACTCCGGGGGGCTGCCGACTGGGGTGGACCTGAGGGGAAACATTTATAGAATTTGAGACAAGTTTACCTAACCCAACAAATCCGTCAATTGAGAAAAACGAGACAGAGGACACCTAAGAGGACTTGATGATGGGAAACTGAATGTCACTGCTATCGTCTTCATTGACCCGCTAATAAGAACAGTTACACCTACTGAGTGATTCTGGTACGACGCAATGTATAACGTCGATTGCCTTTTTATCCCAAAAGTTTGTGAGTCCAGTATTGCACAAAAAATCTTTGATGATTTTCATCGCCATTATGTCGCGACCTCTTCGACATAAACGTTGTAAAGTCCTTACCACTTTGATATCAAACGGTTGCGTCAACGTTCTCTGTACAACAGTGACGTCGCTCCCGTTCCACTTGTTGGCTCTGACCACAGAGTTGCTGCGCCAGTCGGTCCAGTACACGTGGGACTCGAACAGGGTGATGGCGAAGGGGTGGGACAGGGCCTCGTGACCCCGGAGCACCTCGTGGTACTCGGAGCCGTCGTACAGGGTCGTGTGGATGGAATCCGATCTGGAAATCATAACGAGACAGATGTATTTAGAGATGTATCTTCTTGCAATTAGATTGAAAGCCATTTCTAATGAAATAATAGTCTAACATTCTGGTTTGGGTTAAATAAATATTAATACAGGATACAGGTTTATTTATGTCGACAATAAACATCCAAACCTGAAAGACAAAATGAATCCATCACACTGTTGTCCTAATAAAGTATGAGATGACATCCACAACAGAACCTCAGTAAAGTCGACTAGACGCAAACACATTTCTATAAATATTAATATAGAACATACAGGATACAGGTTTATTTATGTCGACAATAAACATCCAAACCTGAAAGACAAAATGAATCCATCACACTGTTGTCCTAATAAAGTATGAGATGACATCCACAACAGAACCTCAGTAAAGTCGACTAGACGCAAACACATTTCTATAAATATTAATATAGAACATACAGGATACAGGTTTATTTATGTCGACAATAAACATCCAAACCTGAAAGACAAAATAAATCCATCACACTGTTGTCCTAATAAAGTATGAGATGACATCCACAACAGAACCTCAGTAAAGTCGACTAGACGCAAACACATTTCTATAAATATTAATATAGAACATACAGGATACAGGTTTATTTATGTCGACAATAAACATCCAAACCTGAAAGACAAAATGAATCCATCACACTGTTGTCCTAATAAAGTATGAGATGACATCCACAACAGAACCTCAGTAAAGTCGACTAGACGCAAACACATTTCTATAAATATTAATATAGAACATACAGGATACAGGTTTATTTATGTCGACAATAAACATCCAAACCTGAAAGACAAAATGAATCCATCACACTGTTGTCCTAATAAAGTATGAGATGACATCCACAACAGAACCTCAGTAAAGTCGACTAGACGCAAACACATTTCTATAAATATTAATATAGAACATACAGGATACAGGTTTATTTATGTCGACAATAAACATCCAAACCTGAAAGACAAAATGAATCCATCACACTGTTGTCCTAATAAAGTATGAGATGACATCCACAACAGAACCTCAGTAAAGTCGACTAGACGCAAACACATTTCTATAAATATTAATATAGAACATACAGGATACAGGTTTATTTATGTCGACAATAAACATCCAAACCTGAAAGACAAAATGAATCCATCACACTGTTGTCCTAATAAAGTATGAGATGACATCCACAACAGAACCTCAGTAAAGTCGACTAGACGCAAACACATTTCTATAAATATTAATATAGAACATACAGGATACAGGTTTATTTATGTCGACAATAAACATCCAAACCTGAAAGACAAAATGAATCCATCACACTGTTGTCCTAATAAAGTATGAGATGACATCCACAACAGAACCTCAGTAAAGTCGACTAGACGCAAACACATTTCTATAAATATTAATATAGAACATACAGGATACAGGTTTATTTATGTCGACAATAAACATCCAAACCTGAAAGACAAAATGAATCCATCACACTGTTGTCCTAATAAAGTATGAGATGACATCCACAACAGAACCTCAGTAAAGTCGACTAGACGCAAACACATTTCTATAAAAGCGCGGTTTCTAACTAACCAGAAGAAATTAGATTTAAAATGGTACGCTGGAGACATCCACGAGCTTGCTACTTGGCATGACTGGCGGCCAGTAGAGTGGGCTCAATGTGAATCCGCTTCTTTATAAATGTGGTTTCTGACCACCCCGGAAGGGGACCGTTGGATTACACCACGTCTTGTCGTCTTCTCCGGTGACGAGAGGACTGACTCTTTCTTCCCCCAAAGAATCAGTATTGCAGCAACCGTTCCACGCGGACTGGACTTATATCCCTATCCGTAGTACTAATATTATTTGATATTTTAGAATGACGATCGTATATAACCTAGCATCTATCCAGTAGATCCTGGTGGCCATGTAGTCGATGGTGATCCCGTTAGGCCACGCGCCGTCCGTCAGGGAGTCCACGCGGACCACGGCGCGCCGGTCCCGCCCCGCCAGGGTGCACCTCTCGATGCGGGGCGCGTTCGGTTCCCAGTCGCTCCAGAATAGAAACCTGAAACAGACTTGGACTTAACCTCTGTTGACTCACACATGGTTAGCGACTGGACTAACGTTCAAATTAATTCCTTACCGCAATATCGCTATGACGGGTATTGAAGTGTGAAGTTACAAGATAATCTAAGGCGATCTCCAGATTTTCCCACCAAACTGGGTCAGCGAAACCGACTGGACCATTAGTCCAAGTGAAAACAAAGTTTTAGCCGTTTATATCCCAGTTATAGTTACCCGTGGCGAGGGTCGGCGGCCACGGCGCGAGGACTCTCCATGTTCCCGGCCAGCAGGGTCCGCCGGTGTCTCCCGTCCAGGCGCGCCACCTCGATCTGCTGCAGACTGGACTCCACCCAGTACAGGTTCCCCCCCAGCCAGTCCACCGCCAGCCCCTCCGCCGTGGACAGACCCGACTGCACCACCGCTTCGATGCGACTCAGAGCTGCAAAATAGTCATTTAATACGCGTCACCGGTGTGGAACCTTATATCCTAATATTTTGCCATATGTACAGAACCATGAATAATTGCTATATTTTTTTGTTACGTTAGACACCCCCAACTGTTTAATGTGCCCTCAACGCAAATTAGATTTGCAGAAAAGTCTGTCTGTGTTTGCTGAATAGTCCGAACCTACAATAAAGACTACTCTGATATCGATTTGTTTAATGTCTCAAAGGATAGTTTGAAGATATATGTTGTGCTGACCCACAATAATTTGATTAACGCCTTAAGCTCCAACACATAAAATAGTAGTAGTAGAAATCTTAATCCCTATACGCATTGGGCACACATACGAGCTAATTCATTTCTGCTTATTAGTATTTTTTATTGATTATATTTTTTTTTTTGTTTTTATGGCAGCAGCACGATTGGGTAGGTTTGGTGTCTGTGGCTGATGGGTAGGAATGAATACATATTTCCTTCCGTCTTATCTGTTGGTAATTAAAACTAATTGTGTGTTATTGTATTGTTTATGTTTGTGTAATCATTGTCTTGGTCTTAGCTTTATGCACTTTTTTTTTATTGATTGTCCTCATAGTGGATTTATATATTTATGCATAAGTTGTGAACCCATTCATGGTCTTATGTATTGTGTAAGATTTGATAATAATGTATTTTCTGTTAATGCTGTTGGAGTCCCAGATAAATAAATGTTTATTGTTTTGTATTTTTTTAAATTAATTTTTTATTTGATAAAATTATAATATATATATTTATGTTTATACAAGCAGCCGAGGTTGACAATTTCACATTACACAATGTGTTGTTTAAAAATTAGGCTGTCGACGGTGACGTCCCGACCTTCGCTGTAGGCGAGCCAGTGTCACGGAGGCCGGGGTGTGGCGTTGTAGGTGCTCTTAATTGGGGTCGACTATAAATATATACATATATACATCAATAAATAACAATAAATAATACCTATAGGTACCTATATATATAGAGAATAAAATAAATAATATGGTATAATTAGTATATTAATATAAATAAATACCTACTAACATCGTACGTCATCCTCACAAATTTCTTTCTTTCTTTAAAATAAACATTCTCTAGTGCCGTTATTGTTGTTTGTATTTATGTATACTCGAAATTTTGTAACCATAAGATATCCTAATACGATAATATAAAATATTTGTTGTTGTGCTTTCTTATTTAAATTTGAAATTATTGGTATCGACGACTGCTAAAGCATGAACACCTTAATGTTGAAGCCGCAACACAACCTTTTTCCGTTTTTTCGAAACGGGCATTTTTCTGTAAGTTGCCAACAGTTCGTTGTATTTTTTGGTTCTCAATATAATTGAGTTTAACCCACAGTTATGCTATACTGTAATGTATGTAAGTTATGGGCAAAAATTAAACAAACAAGTCGAAGGCCAAAAAAGGATCAACTTGACAATAACGAAGTTTTAAAAGTTAATGGAAAGTGTACCACTTTCGGAGAGTAAACTTGAAAGTGTCTGGCTTCAGTGGCAGGTCCAAAGTTTCAAATCGCAATGGGTGAATGATAGGAAAATGACTTTTAGACAATGACTGCCAACTTCTCCGGCCACAACATGAGACAATACCATGATGTCAAAAGGTAGATGCTTACCCCCTCCGATAATGGTTCCCCTGTAGATGTTGTCGTCGACCACGTCTGTCCAGTATAACTCGAGGCGGTCCTCGTGACGTCTCCAGTCCAAAGCAATGGTATTCTGTTACAATTGGCAAAAAGCTTTTAACATCGTCTTTCAGTTTAAGTCGAGCTAAAGTTGAATGAAGTAAATGATACCTTAAGTGAGGATATGAGAGCTCGACTGGTGAGCGCCGGTAACTCCACTCCTCGCAGCTCGTGACGGTTACTGAATACCAGAAGTGGAGTCGCGTTCACTGTAACATTGGAGGTAAGATCAGGTCGTGCAACAAGTGCTGGGCCGAGCGCGAAACTGATGGGGCTGATGGGGGCGTATCGTCTCGCGTTCGCTAGATACATGAGCAATCAACCTGGGCGAGTTCACACTTAGCCAACTTTACTATAGGCCCATCATGACAAGTCTCGTCGATATCTCTTATCGTACCAAATAAGAGAAATATCGCAAATAAATTAGAGATATATTTATGTATGTGTTCTACCAGGAATTGAACACGGAGGCTTGCGGATTAGCCAGGAACCATGTAATCAAAAAACTGATGCAGGTTTAGCTAACTAAATATTGTTGGTGACGGACGTACCAGACCTAAAAATAAGTCACTAATAAACGAATTATTTAAAGATTTATTTATTTATTGAGAATCCAACCGCGTTTTAACTTTAATAAATTAAAAGTAAAAGTAAAGTATCATCACGACCGTTTCTCTTTCGGGGTGGTCAGAAACCACGCTTACAAAGAAGCGGATTCACATTTAGCCAACTTTACTGCCGGCCAATCATGGCAAGTGGCAAGCTCGTCGATGTCTCCAGCATACCAAACGAGAGAAATATCACAAATAAATTAAATATTAATTAAATGTATTTATTTACGTTAATAAATATTTTTGTGTCCCGACCAGGAATCGAACCCGGTAGGTACCTCCGAGTCTAAATCCACGGACTCAACCGCTAGACCACGGAGGCAGTTAACTAACTAGTATCCGGATAGTAGTCATTAAAATTGTACTTTATCATTATTATTAAATAATTGTAACATGTTAAAATCGTCGTTTGATTTCATCAGTTTTACTCCTTTGTAACCTGCAAGAACTAGTCGCTAAAGGAAATCCTAATTGATGCAACTAACCTGTGCTTTTACAAGTGAAGCCATCATCAGCCAGCTTGTAGCCGTCATAACACGTGCACTTGTGACGGTTCTTCTGGGGGATACAAGTCTGGAACAATAAACACATAATTATAGCATTTGTCAATTCTTCTTCTTAGTCCCTACACTCTCGGCAGAGTGGTCCCCACTGCTCTCCAACTGCAACCTGCGGAGGTGAAGGCCGGGGGGGGGCAGGCCGGGGGGCGGCGAGGAGGGTACCTGACTGCAGACCCCCCAATCGTTACAGGGGTGCTGGGGGGCCAGGTGCGGAGGTGAAGGCCAGGGGGCAGGCCGGGGGGCGGCGAGGAGGGTACCTGACTGCAGACTCCCCAATCGTTACAGGGGTGCTGGGGGGCCAGGTGCGGAGGTGAAGGCCAGGGGGCAGGCCAGGGGGCAGCAAGGACGGTACCTGACTGCAGACCCCCCAATCGTTACAGGGGTGCAGGTGCGGAGGTGAAGGCTAGGGGGCAGGCCGGGGGGCAGCGAGGACGGTACCTGACTGCAGACCCCCCAATCGTTACAGGGGTGCAGGTGCGGAGGTGAAGGCTAGGGGGCAGGCCGGGGGGCAGCGAGGACGGTACCTGACTGCAGACCCCCCAATCGTTACAGGGGTGCAGGGGAGTGCAGGTGCGGAGGTGAAGGCCAGGGGGCAGGCCGGGGGGCAGCGAGGACGGTACCTGACTGCAGACCCCCCAATCGTTACAGGGGTGCAGGGGGGTGCAGGTGCGGAGGTGAATGCAGGGGGCAGGCCGGGGGGCAGCGAGGACGGTACCTGACTGCAGACCCCCCAATCGTTAGAGGGGTGCAGGGGGGTGCAGGTGCGGAGGTGAAGGCCAGGGGGCAGGCCGGGGGGCAGCGAGGACGGTACCTGACTGCAGACCCCCCAATCGTTACAGGGGTGCAGGGGGGTGCAGGTGCGGAGATGAAGGCCAGGGGGCAGGCCGGGGGGCAGCGAGGACGGTACCTGACTGCAGACCCCCCAATCGTTACAGGGGTGCAGGGGGGTGCAGGTGCGGAGATGAAGGCCAGGGGGCAGGCCGGGGGGCAGCGAGGACGGTACCTGACTGCAGACCCCCCAATCGTTACAGGGGTGCAGGGGGGTGCAGGTGCGGAGGTGAAGGCCAGGGGGCAGGCCGGGGGGCAGCGAGGACGGTACCTGACTGCAGACCCCCCAATCGTTACAGGGGTGCAGGGGGGTGCAGGTGCGGAGGTGAAGGCCAGGGGGCAGGCCGGGGGGGCAGCGAGGACGGTACCTGACTGCAGACCCCCCAATCGTTACAGGGGTGCAGGGGGGTGCAGGTGCGGAGGTGAAGGTCAGGGGGCAGGCCGGGGGGGCAGCGAGGACGGTACCTGACTGCAGACCCCCCAATCGTTACAGGGGTGCAGGGGGGTGCAGGTGCGGAGGTCCCTCTGGAGGTGCAGGCCGGGGGGACAGGCGCACACGGGTCCCGGGGGGGACGGCCGGCACAGGTGGGAGCAGGGGGACGCCCAACACATCGGCTCGCCTGAAACAAACCACACATTTATTTGCTACAATGACAACATGAATGATGATGATGGACTGTAGTGATGTTAGATGCAGGACATTAGACATGGTAAACCATAAAAGTTATATCTTAAACGAACAGGCGTGTTATCATTAAACATCTAGTGGAGATTTAATTTAATCTTGAAATTTGACCTTCGTAAGGTATATATTTCCACAGGCAACTCTCCACCTCACTTGTGCACACGTGACGAAAGAAAGAAATACGGAAGAGCACCTTAATTCGCATATTCTACAATATTTTGCTATATGATTACGATGAATAATATAGAAAAGGTTCTGACCGCAGCGGTCTCCTTCATCAGCTCCGTCGAGGCAGTCCCTCCTGCCGTCGCAGTGTTGCAGTAAGGGCACGCAGCGAGTGCGGTTGTCGCAGAATAAGGCCGGCGGGTCGCAGTCCGTCGTGGTCGCAGTCGTGGTCGTGGTCGGGGTCGCAGGCGTGGTCGTGGTGTTGCAGTGCAACTCGTCCGACCCGTCCAGACAGTCCACTCGGGCGTCACAACGAAATTCCTATAAATAATAGTCAAATATCGTTTAAGAGAAATGTTGAAAAAGACAAATTTTAGCATTCGCGTTCGTCGTTAGTTCTTCTCATAATCTCATGTGTAGTGTGAAAACTATATACATACTAGAAATACCAGGGATCGAGAAAAGCTCTGAGTTCATGATCAACTTTTGAACGATAGAAACAAATAATCAAAATCGAACTTTTTGAAATCTCGTTTTGTGTTCGATAATTATTTAGCCACCAGCTAACTATGGACAATAACTTCCCACCAGTATATCCAAGTAACAGTTTGATTGGAGAAGAGCACACAACTTACCCGTCTTATACACTCTTTGTTTTGACACTGAAACTCGTGGTTCTCGCAGATGCCCCCCAGGTCGGGGCCGTGGTGATGTCTGGAAAAAATCAATATTTTACGTTTCAGTCGATGTCTTTTTACTTGTCAGGAGCTACAATACAGTTTTGGAAGACGCAATGTTTAAAGATCCTTGTCTTTAAACATTGGTATCGACAATGAGAGGATGTGACGGAATTTCCCACAGAATTGTTTCTGCACTTGAATACTTACATTCTGTTGTTAACGTGTTCTGGTCCTATGGGACTGGCGGTGGTGGGGGGCCTGGGGGAGGCCTTGGGACAGGCCCTCTCGTCCGAGCCGTCCGAGCAGTCGTCGTGTCCGTCACAGTAGTACTCCCACGGGACGCACGCGCCGTTACTGCACTTGAACATCGTCTCGTCACATTCGGCTGTTTCTACAATTATTTAAGGCTATTGAGAACAAACCCAAAATAAAAGAAGGAAGAACACAATTAATCAGAAAAAGCAAGTCGGGCTGCTCGTCACACTCACTGCAGTGCATCTCGTCACTGGAGTCCCTGGCGCCGCAGTCGGGCTGCCCGTCACACTTACTGCAGTGCATCTCGTCACTGGAGTCCCTGGCGCCGCAGTCGGGCTGCCCGTCACACTTACTGCAGTGCATCTCGTCACTGGAGTCCCTGGCGCCGCAGTCGGGCTGCCCGTCACACTTACTGCAGTGCATCTCGTCACTGGAGTCCCTGGCGCCGCAGTCGGGCTGCCCGTCACACTTACTGCAGTGCATCTCGTCACTGGAGTCCCTGGCGCCGCAGTCGGGCTGCCCGTCACACTTACTGCAGTGCATCTCGTCACTGGAGTCCCTGGCGCCGCAGTCGGGCTGCTCGTCACACTCACTGCAGTGCATCTCGTCACTGGAGTCCCTGGCGCCGCAGTCGGGCAGCCCGTCACACTTACTGCAGTGCATCTCGTCACTGGAGTCCCTGGCGCCGCAGTCGGGCTGCCCGTCACACTTACTGCAGTGCATCTCGTCACTGGAGTCCCTGGCGCCGCAGTCGGGCTGCTCGTCACACTCACTGCAGTGCATCTCGTCACTGGAGTCCCTGGCGCCGCAGTCGGGCTGCTCGTCACACTCACTGCAGTGCATCTCGTCACTGGAGTCCCTGGCGCCGCAGTCGGGCTGCCCGTCACACTTACTGCAGTGCATCTCGTCACTGGAGTCCCTGGCGCCGCAGTCGGGCTGCCCGTCACACTTACTGCAGTGCATCTCGTCACTGGAGTCCCTGGCGCCGCAGTCGGGCTGCTCGTCACACTCACTGCAGTGCATCTCGTCACTGGAGTCCCTGGCGCCGCAGTCGGGCTGCCCGTCACACTTACTGCAGTGCATCTCGTCACTGGAGTCCCTGGCGCCGCAGTCGGGCTGCCCGTCACACTTACTGCAGTGCATCTCGTCACTGGAGTCCCTGGCGCTGCAGTCGGGCTGCCCGTCACACTTACTGCAGTGCATCTCGTCACTGGAGTCCCTGGCGCCGCAGTCGGGCTGCCCGTCACACTTACTGCAGTGCATCTCGTCACTGGAGTCCCTGGCGCCGCAGTCGGGCTGCCCGTCACACTTACTGCAGTGCATCTCATCACTGGAGTCCCTGGCGCCGCAGTCGGGCTGCCCGTCACACTTACTGCAGTGCATCTCGTCACTGGAGTCCCTGGCGCCGCAGTCGGGCTGCCCGTCACACTTACTGCAGTGCATCTCGTCACTGGAGTCCCTGGCGCTGCAGTCGGGCTGCCCGTCACACTTACTGCAGTGCATCTCGTCACTGGAGTCCCTGGCGCCGCAGTCGGGCTGCCCGTCACACTTACTGCAGTGCATCTCGTCACTGGAGTCCCTGGCGCTGCAGTCGGGCTGCCCGTCACACTTACTGCAGTGCATCTCGTCACTGGAGTCCCTGGCGCCGCAGTCGGGCTGCCCGTCACACTTACTGCAGTGCATCTCATCACTGGAGTCCCTGGCGCCGCAGTCGGGCTGCCCGTCACACTTACTGCAGTGCATCTCGTCACTGGAGTCCCTGGCGCCGCAGTCGGGCTGCCCGTCACACTTACTGCAGTGCATCTCGTCACTGGAGTCCCTGGCGCTGCAGTCGGGCTGCCCGTCACACTTACTGCAGTGCATCTCATCACTGGAGTCCCTGGCGCCGCAGTCGGGCTGCCCGTCACACTTACTGCAGTGCATCTCATCACTGGAGTCCCTGGCGCCGCAGTCGGGCTGCCCGTCACACTTACTGCAGTGCATCTCGTCACTGGAGTCCCTGGCGCCGCAGTCGGGCTGCCCGTCACAGCGCCAGGCGGAGGGGATGCACCTCCCCGAGCGGGTGCAGCGCCACTGTCCGGACGCACACTCCGCACCGCACGACTCGTCCGTGCCGTCCGTGCAGTCTGGATAAAAAACTTATTAAGTTAAGATGAGTCCTAGATCTCCAAAAGGTTTGGCCCACACTCGCCACATAGGCACAGACGGATTTTTAAAAAATAGTTTGAGACTTTAATTAAGAACTGACCTTTAACGCCATCGCAGACCCAGGCCTTAAGGATGCACCGATTCTTGTCACACTTGAACATTTCTCCCTGACACGGGAGATCTCCTGGAACCAACACAAACTCAATCAGCTATTATTCAGCTATTATTAAAAAATATTCTTTGTGAAGTGACAGACATTTTCTAAATCAAAGTCACAGAATTGGTACTGACCGCAGGGTCCCCCCGGACTGGACCTCTCGTCCTCTCCGTCCGGGCAGTCTGCGTCTCCGTCACACACCAGGGACGACACGATACACAACCTAGAACAAATCGAATATATGTTTATTCTGATGTATCCAGGTCCTTAGTTGCTGGGCGCGGGGGTGGACTCGAAGACTCACATGCAGGTGGTTCGGACTACTCTTACTATTGCTCCGAAAGACTCCACTCCAGGTGGCGACGATATTTCTTGATATATTTCTTGATGCGAACACTTGGTCGACCTTTAATTAATTAATTGTGCCATTGCAGAAATGCAAAATTGACACACAGAAACATGGTGCCAGGTTTTAAAGTTTCAAATTGGTAAACTACAGTTGAGAGAGAAAGATGAACATTGTTGTTCATTCGTTTGTTTCTTACACACATGGGCCACTAAGTGATCCTTTACCAAATTGTGTATATAGACTACGATCCAAGATTTCATGGAAATAATTAGCGTACTTTGGGCGTTAATGGGGTGAACTGTGATTGTTAATGGGGTGAACTGTGATTGTTAATGGGGTGAACTGTGATTGCTTACACCTTTTTAATTTGAATGGGTTGTAATTTTTTAGTTGGCTCACTTTTAATATTCAACTCATATCTGCTTTCTGGAGATCCGGTCGTGGCTCGGTCGATTCCTTTCTTACAACCCAGAAGAGTATGCGGTTCGAAGCGCAGTGTGTATCAATGGGAAATGCCGTCGGGTTCTACTGATACCAACTTGTACAATGGTTAATGATTTGACAATAAAATTGTAACCGGATGACCCTCTCCAAACCCGACTGGCCAGCATATTCTACAGAAATGTATGCCGGAAGGCCCATCTCCCCAGTGAAGGTCTCCTGTGTGCTAATGGCTGTGACGATGAGGATCCGGTTCCCGTTAGCTGCACGCGTCCCTCTGCGTACCGGTGTCACCGCCGTCACGTGTACGCTC
Source organism: Tinea semifulvella (assembly GCA_910589645.1). NCBI lineage: Eukaryota > Metazoa > Arthropoda > Insecta > Lepidoptera > Tineidae > Tinea > Tinea semifulvella. The sequence continues at coordinate 181,589 of OU342605.1, forward strand.
TTTGTCCACACTATAATGTCTCGTGAAATGGGTTACCCTCGTCCGCAATGGAAGTGTCCCTGAGCGCAAGCCGGCATAGTGTGGTTGTGTGCGCATGTGACCTCACGACCTCTGCTGGTGGCCAGGCACAGTTCCGAACAACCCCCGTTGTTGATACTGCAACCGTTTGTGCCTGGAACACAAACATTACAATTGGCTACTAAAATATTCAAACAGTAAATCGTTATACGTTACGTATACGCCTCTTAGTTTAGATTACGAGTATATATGTTTTTTTTTTGTACATAAATTTATGTATTTTATTTAAATTTTTTGTTCAACTATAAGTGGAAACTGTTAATTGGTTTCATTGTATCTAATCTTAAGTTTACAAGTGTAAAATAGCTATAAGTTTTCCAAACATAATAAATAAATAAATAAATAAATATTTTGATTTTTTGAACGTTGCTATAATCATATAATATTTTTTAAATTTAAAAGAAGAAGTTTCAAAGGGGTAGTAATGGACAAACTTATAAGGCTACGAGTATGTTAGTACCTACTAACCTAATTTACATATTTTTTTACACTTCCCAAGTGCTCGAAGTAACCCCCCGCGCAGCCGGCCGACTCCGCCATTCATCGGAGAAAATCTCTCGAATGTTATGTTATTTATGTTAGGAAAACTTACAGCTACTATACATATATAAAATTAAAGATTAAACACAATTAAGCTAATAACAAGTTTTCACATATAGGTAGACACAATTACATAAAAAAAAGAAATTGAAAAATGTGGACAATAAAAAATTAAACTAACAATGCTAAATAAACCAATATTACTCTATACGGATAAGCTGAACACACGTCTTCCCTACCTGAAGTGCTCATTTGTTATTGCGCGTCTAATAGATATGGTACTGTCATTAAACATATCAACATCAATGCTCAGGTCGTTGAAGAACTCACTTGCTCTGTTGAAGAACGCGTTACGTCTGTAATTGGTGTTGCAGCGAGGAACATGTAAGAGTGGACGCTGCCTGAGCTTAAGTGAGAGTATTTTTAAGGATATCAAATTTATTAACTCAGGCGAATCCACAATTCCACGCGCAACGCCAACCAGGTAAGTTATGTCTGCAATATAGCGACGCGTCTCTAGTGGCAGCAAATGATGTCTTTTGCATCGCTGATCATAGCTTAAATCATAAGTTTTAGTTTTATATTGTAGGTATCTCAAAACTTTTCTTTGTATTGATTCGATTCGTGCAATATATACAGCATACTTGGGATTCCATAATTGAGATGCATACTCGAGGATGCTACGCACGTAAGAGCAATACAGAATTTTAATCGATTTAATATTCTTAAAGTCAATGCAGGACCTAATAATAAAACCGAGCGCTTTAGAGGCTCTATTGACAATGTCGTCAATATGCACAGAAAACAACAATTTCGTATCTAAGATCACACCCAAGTCCTTCACCTTATCAACAATAGCCAGAGTTTGGCCTTTAATAATATAGTTTGATGATATTATATTTGTTTTTCTAGTGAATGGGATCCAAAATCATTTAGACACATTAAGATCCAAATGATTTGACGCACAATACCGTTCAAATCTTATTAAGTCGTCTTGTAATAAGTTGGCGTCTTCATCAGAGCATATACTTTTGAAAATTTTCATATCATCGGCGAATAGTAGAAAGCGGGAATGATGAAAACATAAGCTTATATCATTGATAAATAGTATAAACAGCAATGGGCCCAGAATAGATCCTTGCGGAACACCTGAGGGAACAATCATTGACCTAGATGTAAAGCCGTTTATAGCTACAACCTGTGATCTGTTATTGATATATGATGAGATCCATCTGAGTAAGTTGCCGTGAATTCCAGCTGCCTGTAATTTGTGTAACAAAATGACATGGTCTATGCGATCAAATGCTTTACTGTAGTCAGTAAAAATTACATCAACTTGAATTCCGGAATCCATGTTTCGTGTTATATAATCGTTTGACAATAACATGTTAGATACCGTGGAACGCCCCTTGATGAAGCCATGTTGTTCAGATATAATGGTACTGGTCAACGCTGAGTAAATCTGCAGATACACTAATTTCTCAAACACTTTCGCGAATATACATAATTTGGAGATCGGCCTATAGTTATCGATTAAAATTTTGTTACCTTTTTTAAAAATTGGAGTTATAAATGCCGATTTCCAGATATTAGGTATAAGACCTTCTTCCAAAGAGCGACCAAATAGTAACGACAGAGGTATCACTAAACTTTTAGAACAGTTAACAAATCAGGCCCTGCTGTTTTGTTTAAATCCAAGCTTTGAAGGTGTTTTAGGACCTCGGAAGGATTTATTTCGATATCACTAATATAGGAGGACGAAGAGCTAAAAAATCCATATGAAGGTGGTACGCTAGTATTAGAAGAGCTATTAGGTGCGAGAAACGTTGAATAAAAGTAAAAAGAGAAAAGGTTACAGATCGATTCCCCCGACTCAGCCGAGACACCTCCGAGAGTCATTTTGGAAGGGAACACATTTCCGCCTGTCTTTCTAGATTTAATGTACGACCAAAATGCTTTCGGATTGACGGTAATAGATGCCTCGGTGCGAGTTATAAACTCTTTGTAACAATTGCGTTCAACAGTTTTTGCCCTACTTCTGAGTAAGGAAAAGGTCTGGTAGTCAGCAAGGTTTCCATAAATTTTATATTTCTTTAAATATTTTGCCTTTTCTTTCAAAACCTTTATAAGCGCAGGACTAAACCAGGGAGGATGCCTGTTATGTTTTATAATTTTATTAGGTATATACTTATCACGTAATTCATACAATTTGTTGTAAAAGAAGCTTCAGGCATCTTCAATTGAGCCCCTGCACAAACTATCAGCCCAATCTACTTTATTCATATCCGAAATAATGGATGTATAGTCACCCTTGACACGGAAGTATTTGGTCGTCGGTTGGGAGTTTAAAATCTCATTTTTATCCCAGGGTATATCCACGATCAAAGATTTTCGCTGGTAAAATTTACAAGTAACTTAACCTAACTTAGCCTCAATAAATTTACAAATATTACTAAGTTAATCGTTAGGAAATTTAGATTTTTGTACGACGTTATTTTTAAAACGAAAGTACGCTTTGGTCGTTGGGCGACTTTTGGGGACAATCGGGAATATGTGGCTGGATAATAATCGTCCCCGGAAATTTAGGTATAAAATCTAAGTATACTGAGATACGATACAACAAATTACAATGAACACTTTAAATATAAACGGGTAAAATTGACTTTTTAAATATTTATTTTATTTATATTAGGAAGTAGTTATTTTATTGTAGGATTTATTTATTTATTATAATACAAATATTTTAGATAGTAGTTTTTTTATTCTTCTATTAGCAAAACACGAATCGTAAAGTCGTAACGTTACATTGCAACATTGTGTTGAGTGTATCGGTCGGAAAATTGATTTTTAGTTATTGTGAATTTGAATATTACTGTGATAAGAGCTTTGGCACCAAAAGATCTGATCTTGTCGTGATCTCTGTGAGATAAATGATTTAGATACCTGTCCTGGGCGTGTTGGTGACGAGCCTGAGGTCGTAAAGTGGCGGCGACTCGGCACGCATGACGTCCTGCTGACCGGACGACATGTGCAGACGTCGGACCAGTCCCGTGCCGTGCTCGCTCCACATTATCGCACCTATAAAACCAATCATTAAAGTCCATTTCCCACTCTACTGATAATATTTTTATCTAACTGAAAAGGAAATAAGCTGGAAAATATATCTCTTCTTTAAACCAATAATATAAAATAACTTAACCAAGTGATAAGAAAATTAAAATTAAATGTGGAGAATGTTGCCATAATAGGCTGTCTCGTACGAGTATAACCAGAAAATATAATTCATATTCATTTTAATTTTAAGTTTTAGGGCAACATTTTATCAAAAAAACCCAAAATAATTAGTACAATGTAAAAATAAAGATTAACGTGTTTAAACTAAAACTATTCTATTTGACACGGTTACTGAAAATAAGTGAGTTGCGTTTAGAAAACATCCTAACGACTTTTATCAGGTTGGTGGACGATCCACTTACCATTATAAACAGCAAGTCCATACGGCTTCACAAGTCGTACCTCCGGGGAATCGAACAGTAGCACCTCTCGGCCGGAGCCGTCCATGTTACAGCGTTCTATCACATTCAGGAACGTGTCGCACCTGCACCAAAATATTACTTTCAAAAATAAAAACTAATTACAAATGATCAGTAACGCGTCTACGAGAACCACAATGTAAACATCTACAACAACCCAATTCACGGCGACGATCAGCTATTTATCGTATCTTACGCATCAGTTGTCAGAATACTTGCACAATAGATTAGATATTCATCATCAACCCATGTCTCTCTACTGCTAGACCTCCCCCACCAGCCACCTCTACAGGTCATCCGTCCGTCTGTCGTGGGTTGTCCCACTCTGCGCGATTCCGTACGTGGTCTCCACTGAAGGCGGTCTCGTCTGCGGCAGATGTGTCCGACCAGTTGCCACTTCAGTTTGCTAATTTTGAAGGCTATATCAGTAACTTTGGTTCTTTGATGACTATAAGATTTTCATTAATATTTATTAATCTAGAATCGTAAAATTTGTTACAAAAATGCCGCTGCTCTCTATATTTGGTATTGAAAAGGTCAAAGTTTTTCATTTTAATGTGATTTTCATCTCCTTTAAGTCCCCGTTACTAACTTAGTAAGTATCTGAAAACCATGGAGATAAAATGTTATTTTTAACATAAGCTCTAGTGCATACCAGTAGAGCCTGCCCTCGTCTATGTAGAGTCCGTTGGGCCAGTGCAGTTCCGTGGCGAGCAGCACGCGCCGACCCTCCCCGTCCATGTCGGCGGACTCGATGGTGGCGTTCTGCTCCGACACTCCTGTCCACGTGCTCCAGTACATCTTACTGCACGAAACACGATCACAATTACACCAGGACCTATTCCATCATCACTTCCTCGAGGAACTAGCACGAACTAGCAAAGCAACGAGCTAACTGCCAATCATCTGAAGTATATATAAACATTCCATTTTGATATCTTATTAATCCTTTAGAAACTGGCGGTCAGCTATCGATCAAACTAACGGTCACGACATATATGGGTGATGGTCCGGCTTTAGTCAAACTCAATGGTCTCTAAGAGTGAGAAGAAGAATATGAAATAGAATAGAGGCTACAATATGAATAAAATGGAAATAATCAAACTAAAATTAAGATTCAAATTAAAATTGGAACGGAAATGAGAGGAAAAAAAAAGAAGTAGCTTAACTAACATACCAATTGGCGGGGAAATATTAGAATATTTACTGGTTCAATGTATCTTGCTTATTATTTTAGTGGGGTGATGGTGTTTTGCGTTGAATATTGCAGATGCAAGTGGAAAAATAAGAAAGTTGTGGATTCCTCCAATCCACAGCGGTATCTGTTCAAAATGCTAATCACGCTCACACCATCAAACTATAGGGAAATGGATGGAAGAAATGAGACGGAAAACAGTGTGGTGGAACTGCTGTCTCTCTGTGTCCGGTCATCAGCTCAGCAGGTCGTAGGACAAAGTTCATTCCACGCAACCGAGTTCACAGCACCATTTTGAAGATACACATATAGCGGCGAAATCACTAACAGCTGATTTATAAAGTCTAGATGATAAGTAGGTGATATTTAGCATAAATAAAGCGGGGCCGTGCGGGTTCAATGTTAATAAAATTAGTAAAAGAAATATGGACGCGTGCGCATCACCGTGTTGCGATACCAACGACTGGGATACCTTACCCAACGGATAGGAACAATGTTTGACAGGTGCGTTCGGAAATTAGCATAATAATGATGATAAAAATAAATCACGTCAGCACCTGAATACTGAAATCAAAGACAAGGAATTAAGAAAAAATAACAACGAGAAAAAATATGTATCAGAATGAAACTGAAAACAATAAAAAGAAAGTAAGCGTCAAGAATATAATCAAGAATAAGAATAAAGAGAAGCACGATGAGAAGAAGTATAATAATGTTACTACCCAGCTACAGGGTCGAGTGCGATAGCTCGTGGGTTGTAGTAGGTCTCCTGGATCAGCACCTTCCTCATCTTGGGGTTGTCCAGCTTCGCCACAGAGATCGTGCCCAGAGCATCGTCGGTCCAGTAAAGATTGCGACCTTAAAGAATACATAAATAATCTATTAAACAGAAAGCTAAATTTTAAGTAGATTTAAATCTTTTAGAGTTTGTACTTCTTTTGGTTGTCAATAATTACCAACAGATTTAAAATTATTGACCCTACCCAATATTTATATGTGAACTTTGCGAGAGCAGTTACTCTTTAAATGTTTCTTTCATATTGGTGCATCTCGTCAAATGAGTCACTTACCGATCCAGTCGATGGCAAGTCCCTCACAGTTGTCAACATCTTGCGAGATGAACACCTCGTGTCCTGTACCGTCTATCTTCTGACGAGCTATTTCATATCTGCAACAGAATAAATAAAGTGGACCAACAGAACAAAATTATGGACCATAATCCATCACTAGCTCAATGCGAAGTGGTGGATAATACTGTAAACGTGGATTTGACTCAGGGCTTTTTGGGTTTAAATGTTTCCTCTTTGATTTCCATAATAGGTAAATTTTACCTGAGGGATTATCTGATGGTACACTTAAAGTTTTTCACATATTTGAAGTTTTAGAAACTTTGGGGCATCGAATCGAAATCGGCTGGTTGGACCGTCCAGCGGCTCCCACTGTCCGTGCGCCGCCGACACCGGGACCAGCGGTGCGATTACGCGCACATCATTATTTAATTTTAGAACATCTGAGATGTTCTAAAATTAAACCGAATCAAAGCTAAACTAAAGTTGAACCAAATTAGAACTAATAATGATGTGCGCGTAATCGCACAGCTGGTTTTAATGTTTATTCATTTTTATTAGGTATCTACTCACTTTTATATCGATTGGCACACTTGTAGTTTCGTTTTTGATGTTTATAAATGGAGTCAATTCATCAATTAACCTAAAGACTGACGGTTTATCTAGCCTGTATTTTTGATGAATTCCTCCTCCGAAATGTCCTCCTGCTATTTCTCAGGCTTGCCGACCGTCTATTTTCCTCAAAATGAGCTCTTTTCACGAGGTCCAACTGCAGACCTTATCTAGACATTTTAACTATGCCTAAAAATATCCACAATTAAAGAAACGCACACCAACACAATTAGGACATTTAAAAACAACAAAAATTTACTGTTTAATATCTAAAACAAGTAAATAATTAATAATTAGTTCGTCAAAAGCTTGCTCGCGATCAACTTTATTCCAACCAAATACAAACTGTTATTTTGACAGTTAATTGGTTGGAAATTGGTCAAACTTTAGTGCGCGTAATCGCGTTTTCCATACAAAAAAGATGTTCTAAAGTTTGACCAAAGTTCGACCGAAATTTGGCTAATTTCTGACAGCTGACAAGCGGGCATAATCGCAACTTCTAAAGTTCAACCAAATTAAGACCAAATAGAAACTAAAATAGTGCGCGTAATCGCCCCGCTGAGCACTGTTGGCTGGGGACTGTGACCCTCCGGTCTCCTTGTACCGACCTGTGCACGTCAGAGTAGTAGACAGTCTGAGTGAGAGGGTCCACCTCGACGGCGGTGGGGCGCGCCACGTCCGTGATGGGCACCAGCGGCTCCCACTGTCCGTGCGCCGCCGACACCGGGACCTGAGCACTGTTGGCTGGGGACTGTGACCCTCCGGTCTCCTTGTACCGACCTGTGCACGTCAGAGTAGTAGACAGTCTGAGTGAGAGGGTCCACCTCGACGGCGGTGGGGCGCGCCACGTCCGTGATGGGCACCAGCGGCTCCCACTGTCCGTGCGCCGCCGACACCGGGACCTGAGCACTGTTGGCTGGGGACTGTGACCCTCCGGTCTCCTTGTACCGACCTGTGCACGTCAGAGTAGTAGACAGTCTGAGTGAGAGGGTCCACCTCGACGGCGGTGGGGCGCGCCACGTCCGTGATGGGCACCAGCGGCTCCCACTGTCCGTGCGCCGCCGACACCGGGACCTGAGCACTGTTGGCTGGGGACTGTGACCCTCCGGTCTCCTTGTACCGACCTGTGCACGTCAGAGTAGTAGACAGTCTGAGTGAGAGGGTCCACCTCGACGGCGGTGGGGCGCGCCACGTCCGTGATGGGCACCAGCGGCTCCCACTGTCCGTGCGCCGCCGACACCGGGACCTGAGCACTGTTGGCTGGGGACTGTGACCCTCCGGTCTCCTTGTACCGACCTGTGCACGTCAGAGTAGTAGACAGTCTGAGTGAGAGGGTCCACCTCGACGGCGGTGGGGCGCGCCACGTCCGTGATGGGCACCAGCGGCTCCTACTGTCCGTGCGCCGCCGACACCGGGACCTGAGCACTGTTGGCTGGGGACTGTGACCCTCCGGTCTCCTTGTACCGACCTGTGCACGTCAGAGTAGTAGACAGTCTGAGTGAGAGGGTCCACCTCGACGGCGGTGGGGCGCGCCACGTCCGTGATGGGCACCAGCGGCTCCCACTGTCCGTGCGCCGCCGACACCGGGACCTGAGCACTGTTGGCTGGGGACTGTGACCCTCCGGTCTCCTTGTACCGACCTGTGCACGTCAGAGTAGTAGACAGTCTGAGTGAGAGGGTCCACCTCGACGGCGGTGGGGCGCGCCACGTCCGTGATGGGCACCAGCGGCTCCTACTGTCCGTGCGCCGCCGACACCGGGACCTGAGCACTGTTGGCTGGGGACTGTGACCCTCCGGTCTCCTTGTACCGACCTGTGCACGTCAGAGTAGTAGACAGTCTGAGTGAGAGGGTCCACCTCGACGGCGGTGGGGCGCGCCACGTCCGTGATGGGCACCAGCGGCTCCCACTGTCCGTGCGCCGCCGACACCGGGACCTGAGCACTGTTGGCTGGGGACTGTGACCCTCCGGTCTCCTTGTACCGACCTGTGCACGTCAGAGTAGTAGACAGTCTGAGTGAGAGGGTCCACCTCGACGGCGGTGGGGCGCGCCACGTCCGTGATGGGCACCAGCGGCTCCTACTGTCCGTGCGCCGCCGACACCGGGACCTGAGCACTGTTGGCTGGGGACTGTGACCCTCCGGTCTCCTTGTACCGACCTGTGCACGTCAGAGTAGTAGACAGTCTGAGTGAGAGGGTCCACCTCGACGGCGGTGGGGCGCGCCACGTCCGTGATGGGCACCAGCGGCTCCCACTGTCCGTGCGCCGCCGACACCGGGACCTGAGCACTGTTGGCTGGGGACTGTGACCCTCCGGTCTCCTTGTACCGACCTGTGCACGTCAGAGTAGTAGACAGTCTGAGTGAGAGGGTCTATCTCGACGGCGGTGGGGCGCGCCACGTCCGTCATGGGCACCAGCGGCTCCTACTGTCCGTGGGCCGCCGACACCGGGACCTGAGCACTGTTGGCTGGGGACTGTGACCCTCCGGTCTCCTTGTACCGACCTGTGCACGTCAGAGTAGTAGACAGTCTGAGTGAGAGGGTCCACCTCGACGGCGGTGGGGCGCGCCACGTCCGTGATGGGCACCAGCGGCTCCCACTGTCCGTGCGCCGCCGACACCGGGACCTGAGCACTGTTGGCTGGGGACTGTGACCCTCCGGTCTCCTTGTACCGACCTGTGCACGTCAGAGTAGTAGACAGTCTGAGTGAGAGGGTCCACCTCGACGGCGGTGGGGCGCGCCACGTCCGTGATGGGCACCAGCGGCTCCCACTGTCCGTGCGCCGCTGACACCGGGATCGACTTCACCATGGGGGGAGAACCCTTCGCGATCAGAATATAAGTGTCCAGCTCCACACCTGAAATCGTTACATTTTCCAGTTCTTAGACCACTTCAATCACAAAGATTAAAACCTTTGTCACGTCCGGATAAACGTCATTATAAAAGTTAAATACTAACGCAAGCATTGAGTTCGTCCGGCAAGTCGATACCCGTGTGAGCAGAGACACTGCACCTTGCCGGTGTCGCGCGACACGCAGATCTGACTGCACCCGCCGTTCTCGTGGGAACAACCAGATTTTACTGTGGAAATATAAATATAGTAGAATTAGATTCTGTCTCACGAATTTTTAAAAGAAGCATTTCACACCACGGAACGCAAATTCTCTGCCTTTTACCTGGAAATCTCAAGAGTAAAAAAGACATCTCCAGAGGAAAAACTATTACTAGGTTTCGATTACTATGGGTTCTGCTCGGCCGACCTCCTGCACTCACCGAGCGGTTGTCTGAGCACGTGGTACACCAGCACGCCGGTGGGTCTGGCTCCGAGCCGCACTCTCTCGACCGACTCGCTCCTGTCGAACAGCGGCCATGACACCACGCTGTTGTTCTTCCACATCGGCAACCAGAGTGTCGAAGCGAACACCGATATTGAATGCAGCTTTTGGGACTAAAACAAACGAAATTTTAAATACTGTTTATTCATTCCTGGCTAATGCTGTTACGAATCTTATGGCCAGGTGTTACCAATATATACCCTCAAGTCAGGGGCCTGACGTGCTCCTGTTATTCGGTAGACCAGCGATAGCGATTTTATAGGTTTCATAATAATTAATTAATGGTGATCTTCCTGTAGATTATGGAACCCGTAGCCCATCAGCACTAATGTTTAGACACGACCCACCCTGTCTATTCTTATCCACCCTTACTTAGTGACTGTCGACAATGATTACTTACAACATAACTCCTAGTGGTAGTCTTCCTGCGGTTGCCATCATAGTCCACCTTCTCTATGGTCTCCAGATAGGTGTCTGCCCAGTAGACCGAGGTGGTGGCAGAGTCAGTAGTGACTGCACACGGGTAGACCAGCTTGGAAGACGCCAGCGACCTCCGACCCTCGCCTGAAGTGGTCGCTCGCCACACTCCAGGAGGAGAACCACCCCATACACTGAAGAACATGTATCTGGGACAGGAAGCTGTCCGTTAGTTAAGTACCAAGAGTTAAATCCAATTCTGTAACACATCGAAGATGCCTATATGTTTGTTGGTCCCATGACGATACGCCGGCTGTGCCTATTTGAAGGTGCTGCAACAGTTTCAGCTATCGGTCGGAACTGTTACCTGGATTATTAGATTTATGTGAAAAGAATTTTAGCACCAGGAGACCTGGTTTTCTTCTGGTACTCTGGTGTCGACTCCACTGAGGCGTGGTGAGCTGCTGCTGGAAAGGGTAAGTGATTCTGCCCTTTCTTTGGACTTCACGGAACTGACTCGTCATCAAAGCCCCCAAACAAATACACCACGTTGGAAGTTTTTTCTCTCCCACACCAATAAATATCTGTAATAATTTGAGAGACCCTGAGCCTACTGTTATCATTAGCATACAATTTATCATCTGTCTTGTGGTAAAAAAAGAAAATGATGCCTGAAGGAGGAAACTGAAAGAGGAATCATTTAAAACTTTGGGTGGTTCTTTTAGTTGTAAAGAAACACGTCTAGTAGTAAGCGTTGAAATGACTTCCATGAGCTTCTGTCCGAGAAGAGCGAGTGTGTCTCACCCAGCGACCGGATCCATGTCGAACCCCCGGACCTTGTTGAGTTGTGTCTCGAGCAGCACGCGGCAGTGCACCAGACTGCGCGTGCACACGTACACCAGCTCCCGAGCCTCGTCCACCAGGTAGAAGTTACCCGACAGCCAGTCCACGCGGAGGTGACTTATAGCTGAAATTATAATCAAAATTATAGCCATTATTTTACAATGCACAAGATTCGTTAATAAGTTCAATTGAGATCAACCGCTTTAGAAGCCTTCACAGTTTTACAAAAAAAAACTTTTCATTAAAATTGCCAAAAATGTTAACAGATTTCATTTAAAAACTATATATATTAAACAGGGAAAAATAAGAACCTTCCAGCTAGTAGAACCAAAACCAACCGAAATATTTGTCCTCCTTAAAACCTTTCTGCCAGGATTTTAATAAAATTGTGATGGTGAATGTGATGATGGCTGTAACTAGCTGCCTCCGTGATCTAGATGTATTGGCCGGCAGAGATAACAGGTTCGATTATTGGTCGGTACACAATCATTTATATTAATTTATTACTTGTAATATAGTTAAGTAAAATTGGCTAAATGTGAAAAACCGCATCTTTAAAAGCGTGGTTTCTGACCACCCCGCGAGAGATATGGACGTGATGATACTTGTTAACTTACCCAGTTCGTCAAGGTGTTATCTTAGTTGTTTAATGTGAGTAAGCTCCTGTTGATGGCTATCCTTCCAGCTTTGAGAGAGATTGGGGATGACTTACAGTTAACATCCGGGAACAATGCAGGTATGGGCAGAACAGTGGTCTTGTTGAAGTCGTCAGCGTCCAGACAGATGATCCGGGACCGAGTCATGTTGTGGTGGACATAACAGATGCTCCTACAACACAGTATTGTTCCTTGTTTTATAACTTTTGACGCATATTTAAAAAAAAAATCTTATTTCATTAGACACATAGAACATCCATACTATTAGGATAAAAGTTAAAGAAATTTGTCTGTGTACATATTTCTGTTTGTCAGTCTTTCACGCCTATATTACTGGACCGATTTTGATAAAATTTAACAGAAATATTCCTTGAAACCCACTGACGCATGACCCTTCAGGCATATCTGTATGTCCATTAAACTCGCCTTTACGTGTGAAAAAATGGACGTCTAATACTAGTATAAGATGTGTGTAATATAAGAACCTTGTGTCAGTTATTTTCGCAAGTAAATATTGATTAAAATAATATTTTTTACGTTTGCAATTATAATCCACAGAACATTTACTTTCTTTAAATAAAAAAAGTCGTTATGATAAAGTTCCGCTACTCGATCACAGATGGCGGTATTATAGATGCACATAATTAATTACACTTATCTTAATATTGTTAACATTACTTTAGTAAAACATTGTTGCCTACTGCGAGCCCAAACATTATGCTTATTAGACTTACCGATTCTGATAATGTATGTCGATGGCTCGCACCTCCAGGGCTCGGGTCGTGGTGTTTCTGTCGTGCAGACGCGCGGAGCCGGTGGCACTTATCATAGAGATATCGGTTCTGGTCACCACCACCAGTTTGGGAGTGGGGTAAGATGTATCTGGGAGAAAATGCTAAGTAAATGAAGGCAATAATGATCGACAGGTAACGTTTTATAAACAAGACGGAATAAAAGGTTACTCGATAAAAATTAATCTCAGCTCAGATTAGGAAAAATAAATCCTGTTTTCACTGGAAAAAAGGTATTTTTTTTAAATAAATAGTGCTATTTATTTGCAGAGTGTATAGTTACAAGGTGTGCAGCGACGCCGATCGGCGTGCAGTGTGTATCCGGAAGCACAACTGCACACGAAGCTTTGCGGCGTGTTGACACACAACTGGGCACACGACGTCGACAACTCGCACTCGTCCGTGTCTGAAAATTACATATTTTTTTATTTTAGCACGACATGTGACGGCGCGCAAGGTCTATGAATATTGGCAACTGGAATTAGACATTTATGTAACAATCAGTCCCTAACACTATGTCAACTTAACTGGGCTTGACGGCAATTCAAGCCTGATCCCGTTTAAAGGGTTAATCGGCACGAACGGTGGAAACTTCCACGGCCCGGCAGACTGGGGAAATTACAACCAGTTATTACTTTTATGGAGAACCAATATTGTAAGCTTGCCATGGTGATATTTATATAAAATTAACACCGCTTGAAACAAGACTTGTTCCAGAAATCGTAACGATAATTCATTTAAAAAAGAAATAATATTTATTTAAAATTCTTTATTGCACTTAAAAACTTAACAGTAGAGAAAACGGGCGAACTTAATGCCTCTCGGCATTTCGTACTAGCTAACCTTTGGGAGTGTGGTAGACGATTCGCGGATGCATTACATTTTTTCATTCATTACAGTCCTTAGAACACAGCGTCCTAGACCTCCACTGCTGGAGATGGGCCTTCCAGAACATATAACTGGAGAATTTGGCCTACACTCGCCACGCTGGCCAGACGGCTTGACGAGGATATGATGTCAATTTTTAATGACAATTTATTAAAGATTCCACAAGTTGGTATTAGTGAAACTGGGACCGACGGCTTAACGTGCTCTCCTCCTCACGGGAACGGTGGTGCTGTAAATGTATTTCTCATTGGTACATGCCGGATCGCATTCATACAACCGAGGCACCACCGCATAATTTACATACTACTACATAAATACCAATAATAATAATATATACATATAACTATATTTACACTGCTGGAATATCCGTGATCCCATGGTATCGCAAGAGACCCGATCTCTGGTGTGGGGTGCGACATGTGTGAAGCCATCTCACTTTCCGGCGACCTGACGCTTTTAGTCTCCAGAAGTGCAGCAGTTTCTACTGAGAAAACCTCAAGCTGCGCAAATACACCAACCTCAGTACAGGATACAAGTGAGTTTGGAGTCGAGACGATAGGCCCGTGGACTGGTCTCCATAGGACTATCTCTAGAGGATATTTTTTATCTATAGTTTTTTTTTAATTAGGTTTAGTTTATACTAATTGTTAAAACAAAAAATGTCGTAAGTTATTCCCAACTCGGCGATTTGTCTGGCTCTTATCCGTAATCAGAAGTGGGATGAAGATAAATAAATTGGAAGTCGAATAATAGGAGACGATGTGGCACGATGTAGCATGACGGTGGATAAGGATATGAGGATGTAGAATGATCGGAATAAATTCTAAACTAGTAACAGCAGTAACAATGTAATATTGTCCTGCTGCTTGGCGGATACACGTCATTATTTAAATTATTTTCAATAATTCGTATATTAATAATTGGAAACTTAAAATAATCAACATTCACTTGCGAGAACAATTCCATCCGAGACTCAGCAAAATTATCTTTTTAATAGTGAACGTCGAACTGGACCATAACTGACAAGGACTGTTATCGACTAATTTATTTCGTGACGATAGGCCTAGCTTTGATTATCATGCCATTTAACTTCTTGCCCCGTCTATTTATGTAGTTAATGATGTGGTTACCTATGCAGTCGTCTCCGCTGGCCTCGAACCCGTCCTCGCAGTAGCAGAGCGGTCCCTCGTGAGTCGGCCGACACCCCGTCTTGCAGGACAGCTGGCCACATGACGCAGTTCCATTAGCTAAGGATTATACATTAATTTATTTAGTAATATAATTTATTTATTTATTTATTTATTAAAAACTTTATTGCACAAATACTGTAATATCAATATACTAAATACTAATACATACACAAAAATATACATAAATATACATATATACACTTATTAACATTGTTGGGAGCTATTTAGAAAGTGTAGATAGACGAGTTTTTTGAACGAAGATCTGGTAGACGCTTGCCTTATGGTTACAGGGAGATTGTTCCATAATTGTGCAACAACTGTAAAAGAATTTGAAACAAATCCAAAATGATGTAAGGGAACAGAAAGAAGTGAGTTGTGAGAAGAACGAAGGGATTTGTCGTGAAACGAAGAAAGATAGGCAAATTTATCCTTGAGGTATTTCGGTGTCGCAGGCTCGTTTAGAACAGAAAAAAGGGGACAGAGAACTCTTAGATTTCTGCGACAACGAATTGGCAGCCACTTCAACTTAGCACGATATTCAGAAATGTGATCGTATTTACGTAGACAGTAGATGAACCGGATACACGCGTTAAGTAACCGGTCCATTTTGTTGAGCAACATCTCTGACAGATCAATGCTGCAAACATCACCATAGTCGAGGAGAGGAAGGAGAAGGCTTTGAACTAGGGTTATTTTAGGTTTTAACGGCAGAATTTTTTTAAGCTTATTAAGAGAGTGCAGGGAAGCAAAAACTTTACTACTAGTTTTGGTAACATGCGTAGTCCAACTCAGATTAGAATCTAGATATACACCCAGATTCTTCACCTCGCCGGAATACGCTATAGGGACGTTGTCAAACCGAACAGGGTCAATACTGTTAATGTCTATTTTACTTAAAAGCCGTGAATTCCCAAATACGATTGCTTGACACTTATTCGGAATGACAACGACCCCAAACCGTTTCGACCATGTGTGTATACTACTAAGATCTGAATTAAGCCAAGCTATTGCACTATTTACTGTGTTGATATCTGACTGCACATAGAGCTGCAAATCGTCTGCATAAAGATGATAATTACAATGAAGTAGAGAGGAGATGGCGTCAATGAAAAGTGAGAATAACAAAGGGGAGAGAATACCTCCTTGCGGGACGCCCGTATCCAACTCACACCAATCCGATGACACCCGATCAACACGTACCTGCTGCTGACGGCCATGGAGATATTTTGAGAACCATGTTAGGGTCTCTGGTGTGATATTCAGACGAGACAATGTAGCGATTAGTAAATCAGGATCTACTGTGTTGAAGGCATTCGTAAAGTCAATTAGTACAAGTATTGTGACTTTAGTATCCTCCATACCATTTCTGATGTCTTCAGTTACTTTGAGTAAAGCTGAAGTTGTGCTATGACCAGGGCGGAAACCGGACTGGTAAGGGTTTAGGAGATTATTTTCACCCAGGAATAGGGACAACTGTCTGTGTACAATGGATTCGAGGACCTTGGATAGGAAAGGTAATATTGAGATAGGACGAAAGTGAGTAGGAAGTGTGGGTGAAGCAATTTTTGGGAGTGGAATGATAAAAGCCTTACGCCATAGGGCAGGAAATTGACCGGAGGAGATGGAAAAATTTATGATTTGAGCAATAACAGGTAAGAGAAGGTCAATAATTGGGATAATCATAGCACGACTAATAGAATCACATCCTGTTGATTTTGAAGTAATAGAGTTAATCGTCTTGAGGATCACATCGTTAGAAACCACTGCAAGAGAAAATGGTTCAACATCTTTTACGGGTAGAGACATTATTTCCGCAATAGTACTAGTTTTTGTATTAGAGTCAAGAACTGGAGCTGAGGAAAAGTGAGTGTTAAGTTGATCAGGTGTCACGGAGCCAAGGTAGACCTGGTCGCGGGAGCGACCCAGCCCCAATGAATTGAAAAACTGCCAAATTTTTGCAGACGACTTATTAGTAATGTTATCAATGAAGTGGTGTCGTTTGGCAATTCTGCATATCTGATTACAGCGATTTCTCGCAACTCTATATGCAGCCAGGTTATCATCACATCGGTTTCGCCTATATTTACGGTACGCACGGTCTCGTTTTCTCATAGCCATACGAACATCTTCCGTGATCCACTTTAATGCCCGCTTTAATCTCGTGGGTCGAAGTGGAGCATGTGCGTCATACAGCTTGAGCAGCTCATGGTTAAATTTGTCGACCATACTGTCGATGTCGTTTGTCGTGAGCAACATTCTTCAATCTATGCAAGCCGTGTCATTCCGCAATTTATCAACGTTTAGTCGCGAAAAGTGACGCATTTCTACTACAGGAAATATAATTATTTTTCCCGCCAAATTGTCCGGCGCTAGACAACATTAGCCAACTTCTACAGAAATATTTTCTGTTGTTTTAGGGGCTGAAATTATGGTGATCCTTATTTCAAGTCAAGTAAAATATCTTTGTTCACGTAAACCCATTAGTGATTTGTGACACGTCATGAAATAAATTAATTTAAAATGATTCTACTCTTGCTAGTGGAAGACTAAGCAACAAAACCGTTCTAATGAGCAGATTTCAATGATCCGTTTGTGCTGCAGCTTGAAGGTCTTACTTACTTTGGTCACAGATGTCCCACTCGTCGCTGTTGTCGGGACAGTGCGGCACGGAGTCGCAGAAGTTCTTGACGGGGACACACGTGAAGCTCCCGTCGTGGGGGGTCGCACACCGCGCCTGGTTAGGGGGACACTTGAAGTCCTTCTCACCTACAACAAACATATCCTACGGTTAAAATTTGGACTGTATTTAACCGATTTTTAAAAGGTTGAGGTTATAATTCGACTGTTTTTTTTTTTAATTTTGTTGCGCGATTTCTACGCCAATAATAAATTGATTTAGATGATTCAGTTTATGTTTGGTGTCATACTTCATAGGTGGTTCCACACAAAAATTCAGCGAAATTGGTTTGTGAGAAAATCTACTAAAACAAAAATATATTCTATACAGTCGCCTTGCTTTATCTTAAGTTCAGGCGATGGGGGGGGGGGAGTGGGGGGGGGGGTCTACAAGTCTGGCAAGATTTTTTTCAGAACCGTAGTGTATAAGACAAACCGAGTAGAATTAAATTTGTCTTCTTCTGAACAATTGGTTTCATTTCACAAACCATACACCTAGACCCCGGTGGAGACTTGTTCACATAATGTATGGTTTGTGGTTCCCTTCAACAAAAGTTTTTGATGAGGACTTCAATCTCTTTTTTTTAACTGTTATCACATTAGCACATAACAAATTCCCTTCAGCACCGGGTTCGATTCCTGGTCGGGATACAATAATTTGTGGTATTTGTCTCCTTTGGTACGCTAGAGACATCGACGTACATCGACTATAGTAAAGTTGGCTAAACGGAACTAGCTCTTCAAAATCAGGATTTTGTGACCACCCCGAAATCGAAACGGTCGTTATGATACTTTACGTTTTAATTTATTTCAAATTTAATTATGTATAAAAAAAAGACTTTATTGCACTTAACTTAAAAGTATGTACAAAGGCGAACTTAAAGCCATTTAGGCTTTTTCTACCAGCTAACCTTTGGGAGAGTGAGACAGTATAAATATGTCTATGCTTCTACTGTGTCAGCCTATGCTGACCTGAACACCTATTTGTCATAGCAACTCATTTTCTTTTCTCTTTTTACCAAGTTTATATTATTTTAAGTTTTTTTACTATTACTTTTTTTTTTCTCTTTTGAAATTGTTATGTCTAAGCTGCTTTTTGATAAATAAATGTTTTCTTTCTTTCTATGTTTAATTTTAGCCTAACTTTAATATTTTAGTAAACTACATACATAGTATGTATACATAGACACTTAAATACTTATTAACATATAGATGATATAAATTAATTTTAACTAGGCTATCTAATATCTAATTCTTACTAGTCAACTTTCGGGGGAACTTCGAGCATTTAATGTGTCAAAGGTGCAAAATATCATGGAAAGTAAATACTGACAGACGAAAGGGTCTTCATCAGACATGTCTCCGTGTCCGCAGTCCGGCTCGTTGTCGCAGCGCCACCCTTCTGCGATGCACAGACCGCTGCCGGCACAGCGGAACTGACCCACAGAGGAACATGTACCGCTCACGGCTGGGGGACAATATACATCATTATTAAACCAACCTCCGTGGTCCAGCGGTGAAGTCCGTGGATTTAGGCGCGGAGTTACTGGGTTCGATTCCTGGTCGGGTCGAACAAAAATATTGAATTTATTTGTGTAATTTCTCGACTTTGACGTAGACATTGATCCAACTTGGCCAAGCACTGCGCACTTACACAAAAACTTAAATGTGCATTCAACTGCAACATTATCATCAGCCCATGTCTCTCTACTGCTGGCTGTAGGCCTCCCCACTTCATGCGGTCTCTTGCAACCCTCACCCAATCCCCACCAGCAGCGACCTTCTTCATCCGTCCATCTGGCGTTCGTTAGTTCTGCGGCTGATGTTGCCACTTTGACGATACATCTTTGACGATATCAACGTTTCGAGTTCTATCCATCATACCAAGCATAGCTCTCTCCATAGCTCGCTGATGACCTTAAACTTATGGATTACCCACTGTTAGTGTCCACGTCTCTGCTCCGTACGACATTATGGTATGGACGATGAAGTCTGTACAACTTTGATGTTACTACATTTAAATAATATAGTTTCTCGAATTGGTAATTTGAGGAATCTGAATAGGATACCAAGCAGTAACATCCGCTCAATCCCAGTCCCTCGTCCTCGCGAACCAGCTTGATGAGAGTAGGCCAAAAACAACACAGAAAAATATTTTGGTATCTTCAGGAGTGTAGGTTGTAGAGGCTGTGGATGATGATAGATTATCCAGCTGTGGATGATGACGTAATTAATACTGACGGCACTGAATCTCGTCGGAGGCGTCGTTGCAGTGTGGCCAGCCGTCACAGTGCTGCTCCTTGGCCAGACAGAGCAGACCGTCGGAACACCGGAACATGTCGCCCCGGCACTCCACATTTTCTCCCGTAGACTGGTCATCTAAAAATTATTTTACTAATTATTTATGTATTGGGCACAGGACAGCGGTTTGGTGAAGCTATTATTATTTGTACCGTTTTTTTTTTTAAAAGTTCAATATATTATTTAATGTTATATAGTTTATTTAATTTACTTTATCGATTTGCAATTAATTTCAAGTTTTTTTAGTTAAACAAAAAAAAAAGATGCAATCTATATGTAGAGGTACTACTTATACATTTTACAATATTTAAAGTAAATGGCACAAAGTACAAAGGCTAATGATTTTTTATTTATTTAATGAATTATAAATTTTATTTATGTTGCGTAAACATAAAATCAGTAAGTAAACTTGGACTAATAAAAAAATACGGATTGTCTAAGGGGATCAATGAGATAACTGCCTCCGTAGTCTAGCTTAAGTCTGTGAATTTAGACTCGGAATACCGGGTTCGATTTCTGGTCGGGACACAATAATTTATTTGTGTTATTTCTCGAGTTTGGTACACTAGAGACATCAACGAACTTGCCACTTGTCATGATGGGCCTATAGGACTATAGTAAAGTTGGCTACATATAAACTAGCTCCTTTCAAAAAGCGTGGTTTTTGTCCACCCCGTAAGGAATACAGTCGTGATAATACTGTACTATCAATGAGATATTTTATCTTTTTAATTAAAAGGATTAGCTCAACTATAAAAGTGACAAGCAAACTACCACACCTAACGTATTATATCAGAAAAGTTAAGCTATCGATATCTTATTGGTCCCATCAGAAACCAGCGCAACGTTCATGAAATAATAATGTCAGGAAAATCCCGCTCCTATCCCTTGTGGGACTATGACGTATGCATTTTGTTTAATGGCGAACCACGGATACGTGTATGTGATATAGTGCATAAAGTATTTCCATCGGCAAACTCGGGTCTTAATTGGAATACAACGGCACCCGAAGTGTCAATCAATTGTTGTAATGAGTGAAGTTTTGTCTAAATTTATTATTTAGTGTCAAATGTTAAAATGAAAAATATTATTGCATAATATAGAGATGGTTGTAACACCACCCTAAGAAAGAGAGAGCACGATAAATACGAACTTTTCTGATAAAATACCATTATGCATTACACCTGTGGACGTTAACGCTACGTGATCTTTAAAGGATACTTTGTTTTATTTATTTATAATTTTAAATATATGTATGTATATTACCATGGGTGTACCCAGGGGGGGGGCTGGGGGGCGGCGCGCCCTCTACCTACTCGGTAGCCGTTTTAAAAATGCCTCGCTTAGTGTAGGTACATTTGATAACGTTATGGGCGATTCTTATACGGAAGACGTCAGAAACCGTTTTGCTGAAGACCCTCGAAAGTTACTTTTAAATAAGCTAATATATAATTTAAATATATATATATAAAAATACCCATTTTGGCTTATAAATCTGATTGGCCCCTCCTTGGCCCAGAACCTGGGTACGTTTTTAATATTATCGTTATTAATATTATCACATTTTAGCGTGGTTTCTGACCACTCCGGAAGGAAAACGATCGTGATGATACTTTACTTTTTTTTAATGTTGTTTGCACTGCTAGAGAATTACTTTCTGGTCATTTAATTTTATTCATATAAATGTAAATTGTCAAATCTTTATTCTTAGTGTTGCGGCTGTATATGGGCTTTGTCAATAAAATTATATATTATTACATACTTAACTAATTGAATTAAAATGTAATTTGAATAACAATCAATTAAAGCGACTGTAAAAGGCCTTTGTCAAATATATAAAATGACTGTAATTTGTTGCACCATAGTTAATACATAAATAACCGTTCGCATCTATGGTTCAGGTTTAAACGTGTTTACTAAAGTTCCAAATGTTTTGTATTGAAGCCACGCGGAGTGCAAATCACCAAAACATGGAATACTTCAGTCGAGTACTGGAGAACTAAATATAGCATTTAATAGTTCGCAAAGTACATATTCATTGCGCAGTACATCGTTGCATACATACTTCTAAAATCTAGAAATGCTATGTAACAACGAGGTATCCGCTTCAATTTTAGTTACAATGAATATTATTTACCAACATAGGTAACTTTTAAAATATTATAAAAAAAAAGTAAAGTATCATCACGACCGTTTCCCTTTCGGGGTGATCAGAAACCACGCTTATAAAGCGGATTCACTTTTAGCCAACTTTACTATAGGCCAATCATGACAAGTGGCAAGCTAGTCGATGTCTCTAGCGTACCAAACTCGATAAATATCACAAATAAATTAAATATTAATTAAATGTATTTATTTATATTTATAAATATTTTTGTGTCCCGACCAGGAATCGAACCCGGTACCTCCGAGCCTAAATCCACGGACTTACCCGCTAGGCCACGGAGACAGTGATACATATTTTACTTGTTTAGTCCAGAAGTCGGGTATTTGCATCTAGATTCGAGTACTGCTACCTGATATAGGTACAAGACCACTCTGTTCAAGGTTAACAAGAAGTGATTCTATACATTGGCCAAATTCGGAAACATACTTTAATAACTGTGCTAACACCCGTATTCCAAGATCTCTCCTCCACTCAACCATTCCTTCCAGCTGTCAAACGGGTTTCCTCCAGGGATCCTTGAAAGCTCTCCGAACCTCAAAAGGCATTCATTCATTTTAAATAACTTCGGTAAGAAAGTATTATTCTAGCAAAACTTAACATCCAAAAGTCTGTCTAAATTAGATTATAAATATTTTAGTGTCTCGATTTTTTTTATATATACATAAATATTTTTCTATTTTCAAAATTAATAATAATTACTTATTAATTTCATATACGATATATATAATATGAGTTACGAGTACACGTCTAGTCTCATTCACAATACAACTATACAATATGAGTTACGAGTACACGTCTAGTCTCATTCACAATACAACTATACAATATGAGTTACGAGTACACGTCTAGTCTCATTCACAATACAACTATACAATATGAGTTACGAGTACACGTCTAGTCTAATACAACTAACAATATTAACGTGCAAAGAAGTATTGACTCGTAGGTAGATTGACGTATTTAGTTTGATATAGACGAGAAAGAACAACATCTTGCAACAACACTAGGTCAGTAGTCCTGCTCGCCCTGTGGGGACAACAAATTATATTATATATTGTCTTTATTCAGGAGATACACAGATCCCACAAATAATAATAAATTATAACTTACAAAAGCCAAATTGTAATATTATGGTTTTATAAAAACAAACTATATATGTATGTATAGAGATGCGAACCTGCCACTTCTCAAGATACGTGCGAGTACTTAGGGTCAGTCATATACCACTTAACTTAGTGACTTTCTTAACGTTAAGTCCGCCTTACACATACAAACTGTAGCGATAAGGACAGATTGAATGGAGAGAGAACGACCGACCCCTAGTGAAGTTGGCTAAACATGAACCATCTTTTTTAAAAGCATTGCAATGAATCTGTTACGAATTTAACTGTATAATAAGTTAAGTATCTTAAGGGGTCAGACGAGATAATTTGATCAATTTGTCGTCCGCCATGACGCAGGCCAGGGGGAGACATCTACAACGTTTGACGACACCAAATATAAATAAACATAACGCTAAGCTTCGTTTGTGAAGGGCTGCGACTGGCTGCGAGATAAGAAAATACATAATATTTTGTTTTCTCACGGTTGAAATTTCAAAAAGTGAAGGTTACAAAAGTTCGAGTACGGAATCAAGTGATTCTAAATCGTCACAAATATTACCATGTGAAAAGATTGTCAAATAAAAAACATCATTTGACAGTGTAATGTTTATCCTCTTAGTCAAAGTCAAAATATCTTTATTCACAAAGAGGTACAAAGAGTAAGCTGTTGGCAAAAGACCAGCATTTTAGCAGATTCCAGTGACCTGTATCTAATCTGACCGAAAAAGGAATATGCAAGGAAAACTCAGCTACGAGTCTATAATATTAGATTTACAAAATAAAACATACAGAATTATACAACAACGATCAGTTAATAAGTTAAAATTATTAATATTTCTTTTATATATATTTTATTATTTTATATATTGGGATGTTGCTACTTTGCTAAATCTAGAAACATTTTATTATAAGTCAATTATTATAAATTAAAAACTTCGTAAATAATAAAATTAAATTAAGTAAATATAAACAAAAAGATCAAACTATAAATAAAAATGTTCTCTACAGACGTTTCATCAGAGATAGTCCCAAGAAGACTGGCAAAACATTCCCTTGGCAGAAATGATTGCTTGCTTTGTCTCCAGGGCTTTCCGTCAGTCGCTTTGACAACTCCTTGGCCAGACGCTTGGCTGAGGGTCCCCATGGGCAAATCGTCTCGACCCCAAACGGGGCAAACTCGTAACCTGTACCGAGGTTGACGTATTTACGCAGTTTGAGGTTCTCAGTTCATTATTTTACTTGCCCCGTTAAGATAGTGCTAAAGATTAACTACAACATCAACTTGTTTAGGCAACAAATGCCTTTTTACAATCATTATAACGTCTAGTATTGCTATACAGAGTAATTTAAAAACTGTTGAGCAGTAATCACCTTTATAAGTTCATTCATAAAGCATAGAATTGTGTGGTAATTTGGCATGTGATTTGTAGTAATGCGCGCGCGCTGGCCACTTGATGACTTCCCGTTTAGAAGATTTATTAATTTCGTTCAATGAGTGCGGCCATTTAAAACTATTGAACGGTGACAACAAACACATCACGCTATTGGTTTCACTTGTAAATTATGCTTTATCATAGCAGAATAGGGAGAATATACGAGGTAAAAAATAATTAGAATCAACTAAATCTTAATATTAATTTTAATTATTCTGAAACGAGAAGCCTCTCCCACCATGGAGAGACCACTCAGAGACCAACAGTTAATTTTGTTATTAAATTGTAGTTTTTTTTATGGGTAGACTGGAGTTATACCTAATTTTATTAACTTAATTATATGATACTGCCTACGTGGTCTAGCGGTTAAGTCCATAAATTTAGACGCAGAGTCCATAGATTCCTGGACGGGACACAATTATTTAAAATATTTGTGATATTTCTCGCTTGCGACTTGTCATGATGGACCGGCAGTAAAGTTAGCTAAATGTAAACCAGCTTTTAAAAAAGTCTGGTTTCTGACTACCCCGAAAGGGAAACAGTCGTGATGATACTTTACTTTAATTACCACCTCCTAACCTTACCATTGGAATGGTTGTAAAAATAGCAAGCTGTATGCTCAAATTTTAGAGATGAAGTCCAGATCTTAGTTATTTGTTTGTATCTGTTTATATTTTGGTATGACTGCATCTTGTTATGAGCATCTAATAAATAAATATATGATATTAAGGGGATCAGAGAAAATCAGCGCTTCAGCAGAAATGTTGCCGCCTATTCCGATCTGAGTCTGTTTGACTATTATATAGAATTTTATTTTCTTTCTTTTTTACTTGGGTCTTCGGTAAAATATATGTACTTAAGATCTACGAGTATACGCTTCTAGACGTATTTCGGCCAATCACGTGCATTCGGAAACTGCGTTACCTAACTCGATCAGGCAACGGTAACAACACTCATCTTTACGCAATGGAAGTTGGTGCGAGGGGAATTTAAGCAAAGATCTTTGTACCACTTACTGCCTAAGCAGGAGTTACATTTATAGAACAAGCTTCCAAGACGGAATTATACAGGAGAGGAGAAGAATTGTGGATAAAGAGCGTCTTTAAACCAAAACAAATCTAAAACCAGCGCATAGCATAGTCGGTCGCGAGCCCAGACAACGTTATTCTCCTCTCTTCCCCACACACGGCACACTCACGGTAAATTAATCCAAAGAATTTTGTCCTTTTCTCTCTAAACCAACGTAAAGTGAATTATTAAATCCAGAAAGCATCGTAGGTTCTTGTCAAGTGATTTCTATATATTTGTACTGATTAATGTAATAGGAAAGTAGGAACGCTGTATCTATGTATATCAGTGTTAGTACTTTGTGGTATACATAACTCCGGCAGTGTGGTCTCGGGTGGCTCGCTCCACTGTCCACTGCACAAGTATCACATTACTACCTATAATACTGCTGAGTACTGCAAAATACAGCCAGGCCAATATCAAAACTATAAAGGAGGTAAACCGAGGGTCTAATGTGGTATAGGTATACCAAAAGTTATAAAACATTATCTTACAAACAACAAATTCTAACAATTTTCCAAGTCTGATTGTAGTTTTCAGATCGGCCAGGTTATATCAGCCAGACGTGCCCCGTAGGCATACGTTAAACATGTCAAAAGATAATCAGCCTTTCTGCAACTGGCCGTGAAATATAATTAAGGACAATTTAGAGTTATATTAATCATAGATTTGTTTTACTAAAATAGGTTTAACCGTTTTATTGTTTTTGCTAATTTTCCCTGTCTGAAATAACGTACATGAAAGTAAAAATATGTCTAAAATGACAGAGAAACGGAGGCAAATGCAATTTTTTTCCTCTATTGAACATTTGTGTTCGATCTAACGAGTTCAGAGAATGCCCTGAAAGACAAGGCGCGAAGCATCGGGTAAATCTCGCTCGGCCGATTGCTGGTAAAAGATGTAATTGATGTATCTACATGGAGTATATACTTACTTTGCCAAAGATATGTTTTTACTACATAAATAGCAGATACTGGTTTTGTGGATGACCTTGCGCGGGTTGTTTACCCGCAGGTCGACGATTCCACATGGTCTTGCGATCATTTCTACGTATCTATACATTCTGGGACAAACTCCAACCTTTACAAGAGCACACGATAAGGGCCTGGGATTTCTCGAAGCAAGCTGACACGTATAGATCATGCACATATATTGTATATTTAATATTATATCTATGTACATAGATCAATGATTCGGTCATTGATTGTTAGGTTTGTTAGGTTCGCGACGCAGAGATACCAAAGTTGGTACATACTCAAGATCTTATGTTAATAAACGCTACACTACAGATAATGTTAAAACAATATAAATAAAAAAGGGTAAAATTAAAAAAAAAACTTGTTATAAATCGGTACCAATGGGCTTAGTGCCAAGAATACTGATCCAATATTTCTCAGCCCTCTTGTCTACTGGGGTGTTAATAATAAAATTGTTTATAAATAAATAATAATCATAACATAATCAATTATATTTAGTTTAAGCATGTACTACTATTGTAACTTCGCATTTATAACTACAAACTCGGCTTATGATATTTATATATTTATTTATTAGGGTCGCCAACAGTCCCAGCAACATCAATATGGATTTTCACTTACAACTAAGAAAGAAACTAGAGGCAACCATCACATGCTAATAGTATACATTAATCAGGCCTTTGAATGATCTAATTAAAAACAATATAAGAATAATTTGATAAATTCAAGTTAAAACTATACACAATACAACATGATGTAGCATAACACCAAGGATCAAACTTGGTTAAACAGCAGTTAGTTTATAGTGTCAGCCAGGATCCGCTGCAGCGACAATACATTGCGCTTAAATACATGTATTAGTTAGCAAATTATGTCATTCTTATTATTTCTGTTGCGACAGATGAGAGTTTAGTGATGAGTAATAACCAAAATTGGATTTAGATTGTCGTAGAAGGAATAGATTATATTGACCAACCCTTGGCAGCCCGCAAGCCTTTTTAAAACCTTTGCTGTGCGTAGAGTAAATCCAAGAACTAAACGCTCTATATGTATATTGAACTTCAAGTCCCTGTCCATTGTGATCCCTAAGTCCCTAATAAAAGGTTTCTCGCCGCACGGATATAAGTTTATCTAAGTACAATGCAATAACTCCTTGCAAAAGTTGATTTGACTAGTGTAGCGAACCACAAAGCACTTGTCGGCGTTCAGGGACATGCCACTTGACTCGCACCATCTGCTAAGTCTGTTCTATCAGTTTATTTAAGTTATTTTCAACAGTTAGGTTGTGTTCCAGAAGTCGGCGAGTGCCTTGAATATTTCGACGGTATTTCTTAATTTTTTGTTTAGTATTATTATGTTTAGTCTTCGAAAGTTTACAAAATCTATTTTTAAATCGTGGTAAGTATCGAGAGTCAAATATTAGAGGTTAGAACAGACACCCCATAGTTTGAACAAACTCGCCCCATACTTTGAACAGACTCGTCCCATAGTTTGAACAGACTCATCCCATAGTTTGAACAGACTCGCCCCATAGTTTGAACAGACTCGTCCCATAGTTTAAACAGACTCGCTCCATAGTTTAAACAGATTTGCCCCATACATAGTTTGCAACTTCGAAGAAATCAATGAAAGTTTTTGGTTCTGATAATTCTGGGTTGAATATTATATTTAAAGCTTCTTATATCGAGTACTATTTCAAGAATAGCATTTTTCGCGAGTCACACATAAATCTAAGCTTTTTACTAAATTTTAACACAATGTGCACACCGAATGTCAGCACCTACGTACAAAGCACGTTTTCCGTACATAAGCACAACTAACGTAAAATAAATAGCTACAATAAAACTTTAATTCCATTATCTCTCATAGCTAACTAGGTACCTATAACAACCCACACGCTATGATTTATCTCGCAACGTATCGTATATCCAGTAACTTATATGTGTGTAAAGACCGGGTACATCAAATTTATTTTTACTTAAGCGCAGTTGTTTATTTATATCAATTCTTAGAAATAAGAATAGCTGTTAAATTCTATAAGTACCACATTTAATACACTTTTTTATGCGTATTATCTAGCTTTTTCCTATAAAGTAAAAAAAAGTGATTTATTTTTATAATAAAAGAATCGCTGGACCCGCACACTTCTTTACGCGTATAATACACGAAGAACGTAATTCAACATACGCATGCTGCTTGTGCCATGCAAGCACTGAGCACACAAGAATTACATGGATTATTAATATTAATCCATTGGAAACTGAAGTCTTCATTTTATTTTTTTATTCCCTATTTATAAAAAAACTATGTACTCCTAGGTACTTACGAGTATAGTCCATAAAATTTCTGTCGGCTTTAATTAAATTTATTACAAATATATTCCTTAAAAATTAACAACCTAAATAATAATAATCAATAATAATATAATTAATATGTTTTTATTCAAATAAAGATGACTGCTGTTACAGAGCTATAGATATCTATAGTTAAAAGTCATTAAATAATAGATAGGGAGTAGGTACATGGCCGCGTTATCTAAAGGAATGCACCTTCTGACCTCTTAAGTAAATATAATTATCTACATTCAATTGTTGCAGAGAAAATATTCCCCGCTCCTCTAACAAAGGATTTCTAGTCATCATTATACACAGACTTGGCTGTTTATCAGCCAAGAGATCTGTTAGAAAAATGTGTGGAGCATGAGAAAATTATCCGTCAAAAGAATCATGTAACTTCATAAAGTATTGGGGATAGTTTTACATATTACCAGTGGATAAACTGCCTAAAGACTTTCAAGGTGAGTATGGAGCATTTAATTGTAACAAAACTTCAACATTGTCACATTTAAAATGTATAGTTTTAAATTGGTTTTTTTAAGTGACACTTCATTAAAAAAATAATAAAAAATAAAAAATTGATGTTCTGTTACCAACAAATGCTCTAGTTTAAACTCAACTTTAGATGTTAAAAGGTTCATATATTATTTGTCTTCTAGAAGTTAAGTCTATGAAATTAGATGCGGAGATCGAAGGATGGTTGGGTTTGGGGTCGTTAAACAATAATTTATATATAAATTATAATAATATAATATAAATTTTATTTATTTATGGTAGTTTGGTACGCTAGAGACATCCAATGAGCTTGCCACTTGTTATCATGGGACTATAGTAAAGTTGGCTAAATGTGAATACTATTCTTCAATAGTTTTCTGACCACCCAGAAAAGGGATATATGGTATTACATTTTTTTTTTTAATTGTCATTGTATAATAATTAAACCCAGTTTTTCCATTACAAAGTTCATCAATTTAATACATTATAATTTAAATATTATTTTTCTATAAGTTTTTATTCAGTTACCGATTGGTTGAAACTATAGTTACTTCAAATAACTTATTACATATTAAACATTACTGTTACATTTTACTTATTACATATTAAACATTACTGTGTTAACAGTGACTAGTTATTCTGACTATATAGGTACACTCCAATATTATTAAATTGTAATGCAATCATAGTGTTATGGTGACTACATAGGATGCACTACTCGGAAATAGTGACAAGTTATACTGATCATGCATATGTACAAGGCAATGGAGGCAATGTTAAATGAAACAAGGCTGATTGTATTAATTAGCTTTATTACTAGTGGTTACATGCACAACTAGGGACATGCACTATTCGTACTTCTACATTTTCGTGCATTTCTCTTAAATATAACAGTGGTTGCTCCACTGCTCAGTGTTAGAGGTCAAGGTATCAAAGTTTCCAGGCAAAATTACCTATGTTTCTCTGAAAATCGTGCGGCGAGTCTCCGGCCGCTAGTCCGATAATACAAATCCAGAAAATAGTCAGGTAAAAGTCGCTCGGCATCGTGCCGACCACGATCTCACAGAAAACAATCGCGAACCATCACCCGGCGGCTAGAGAACCCATTAATTACAATGTTCTCGTAATATTATTGTCTATTTTTGTTTACACTTCCTCGGCGCAGCATCCACTTATTTTTGTCCTACTCGAAACAGAGATGCTGTTTTTCAAGTTTTTTCAGATGATAACTTGTAGCAACAAAATATTCAGTATATTGGCACAGATCGATTACTGAACTCGTCAATTATTATTCGATAAATAAACAATTAACTTTGCAATTTACAAAGAAATACAGCTATAATCAACAAAGTCGATCACCGCAATAAACAAGCCCAACAAGCCGGCCGCTCGCGCAGCAAGCAACACTGTGCGCAACGCGGTCATTGGCGCAACGCAAACCGCTCCAAAACAAAGGTAGTGTTGCCACCTCCCTATAAACTATTTCCCTACCTTTTATATTTAGATTTAATAATCCAGTGAGATAATTAAAGGGCAATAATAAGCTAGGGTAAATTCAACAGTTATTAGCCACATTTATTTATTTATTCACGTAAATCTTTATTCAATAAAATAGTATATCAAATTAATAAATTAAAAAAAAAATTAAATTAAAAAACTGCAAATCTCGCGTGTACATGGAGAAAAAGAAGGAGGGAGCAATGAGGACAGGAGAGTGAGATATTATTGTCAGGATAGCTCTAATTCGTGAAAACGTAGGTTAGGTTAGGACGAGGAATAGCGATACTGCTTTTCCTCCAACAACACATTAATCTCGCTGCCATCCTAATTCAAGATCAGCTTTCCTGCCAGTTTTGTCACATTAAAATTATCAATTGCATTTACTGCTATATCGAGTACTCTTGTCCTTAATGCAACACTCAGATTATTTTTTATCATTAAGTTTAAATTAAACAATAAAAACGTAAACACATCCAAAAATCATTGCAAATTTATACAGCTATTACCAATAAAATAACAATTTATTATATACCAATAAAAAGCAAAGATTTGCCTCAAAAATGTAACAGCAATTCAGCATTATGACTGCATTTTAGTTTCTTGTAAAATGTGCAGTGTTTCTGTTTTTTTTGCATTCTAATAATGTAATATGCTTAGACTGGATTATACCAAAACGAAGTCTCTGTAATTGTATCGATAAAAGTAATATACAAATGGCTTCGTTTGAACCGGCTGACAGGTGACCTATAAATTAAATAGATACTGTCTTCAAATTTTTTTTTACTTTAATTGTTACAATTACGGATACTTTATTTTGGTTTAACTTAGCCTTAAGTAATAATAATACGAGTGTAAGTAGAAATTTATTGTCAGTCGGTAAAACGTATACGTTTTAGTTAGGCCGACACCAAATGCTTTGATAGTAGGCTTCTCCAGATCTCTTGTTATTACAGAATTTCGCATGAACCACGGCGCTCCGGATACCACCCTGAGTGATATGTTCTGCTGACTCTAGATCTTGTCTCTGTTGGTTTTGGTCAGAAGGTGATGCCAAGCTGCCGCAGCGTAAGTCGAGAAGGGATCAACATCTTGTAGAACCGCAGCTTTAACCTGAGCGGCAAACTGGAGTTAATTACAGGACGTAACATGGCTCGGGCAGGCTTTGCCTGATTAACAGCATTGATGTTATTTACAGAATTAGTAAATGCTTCGAGAAAACATTTAACAAAACAATCCTTTATTTATAGATAACTTGTTATTTTACCCGCTGCTAGTAAACAAGAAATACCATAAACATCACAAGATGTCGTAAGTTACCTGCCTTACCAAATTATTATGTTCGTTGTAACAGAATCTGCATTTTTGCCTTTACATTAAGTAATTACGACTAGGTAAAGAGCTAAAGCTTTTTTGAGTATTTTATGACCGATATGATTTAAATAGGAAAATATTTTTTCAACTAATAAAATAATACATTTAACTATAGTGTCGGTGTGGAGAGCCCGTGGAACATCTCGGACACCATGGGCTGTCTTGCGCTAGAAGTGCTGGCCGCGCTGCTTTGAAAGACATCATTCGAAGGGCTTTTGTCACTGCTGGAGTTCCCGCGATCCTAGAACCCTCATTAGAAGACACATTAGCCTCATCACACATCCAGGCGACCTCGTCAAGCGCGGGAAGTGCGGCGGTTTCTGCTGAGAATCTCAAGCTGCTCAAATACGCCAACCTTAGTACAGGTTACGTATTTGCGCCGTTTGGAGTCGAGACGATGGGCCCATGGGGAAACTCAGCCAAGCATCTGGGAGTTATTCAAACGGCTAATGGAAAAGTCTGGAGACAGGAAAGCTAGCAATAATTTCTGCCAACGTATTAGCTTAGCTATTCAGAGGGGAAATGTTGCCAGTCTTCTTGGGACTATCACTGAAGGGTCGTCTCTAGAGGACATTTTTTACTTATGTATTAATTATGTTTTGTCCGTTATAAAAAAAATATCGCTTATTTATACAATATAGAATAAATGACAAACAACCAAATTAATTACTTAAAAAACAATAGATATTTATTATGTCCATATTCCCTAAATCTACGAAAACTATCATAAGGTGGCAATACTGGCTAGTGCATAAATCTTTACTCACTAATCGACTAAAATAAAAGAATAAATTTCTCAATATTTTGTATGTTTTTATTTAGGTCACGAAAGGTATAATTTTTGAGAACTTTGTATAAAATAATATAGGTATGTTAACCTCACATTGTATCTATTCTTTCATATCGTAACAATTTTACTGTTTGGATGGTACGTCACTATTCCTTTCGTTCCGATACGCGATAATAGTAACCTAAGCACGCTTAAGGTGTTCCGATACGCGCTTAAACTGTTTTGCCAAGCTGTGTGACGTCACAAACGACATCATTTCTCGCGCTTAGACTGCTCACGATATCGAGGTAGATAGCTCTGAGCGCTGTCAGTTTTTTGTCATTATGTCGCGCTCCATTTTCAAGTTTATTTAAATTCAGTTTTTCTATTAAATTATTTAATATTGTAATTCGTTTATACTGTTTGTATATTACTTCTAAAACAAATCTATAATTAATATTTAAGTAGGAAGTGAAAAAATAAATTCTGTAACACGGCAAGTTATTTTAAAAGACCAAAATAAGTTAATAAAATTAAACTTTACACATATAAAAATTAATAAACCGAGATATGTTTCTTACTTGGTAAAATATATAAATTGAAGCTTAAAAATTTTATTGCCAAATTAATTTTTTTTTTTGAAATAGCTAATCTGAATAGCTAAGCTAATACGTTGGCAGAAATTATTGCTAGCTTTCCTGTCTCCAGACTTTTCCATTAGCCGTTTGAATAAAGCCAAGTAAGAAACACATCTAAAACATTTTATTTGTTGCAGATAAACCGAGATATGTATATTTGTTATATTGTAATTCATTTATACTGTTTCTATATTACTTCTTAAACAAATCTATAATTAATATCTAAGTAGGAAGTGAAAAAAAATGTCTTTAACACGGCAAGTTATTTTAAATTACCAAAATAAGTTAATAATATTAAACTATACACATATAAAGATGAATAAACCGAGAGATGTATATTTGTTAGTATTCATACTCAAAGATGTGGAATCCGACTTTATCTTCCATGCGTTTAAAAAAAAACTAACATTTTATGAATGAAAATGTGAGAGTCTTTCGCGCCATTTTGCGCGGAGATGTCAAGTGCAAGTTATTGTTTTGTAAATTAATTTACTGTGGATATTATTGGTCGAAAGTGGTGTTATTTTGTTTAATAATGTGCTACAATGTGAATAATTATGGAAAACCATAAATTGGACTTTAAATATGGGGCACAAGTTGCAGTTTATTTTTTGCGGTTTTCCCGCGCTGTGGACTCCCATATTTTACCCGACGTGTTTGGGCTATAATGCCGCGAGTGACTCCAAAAAAGCATCAAATTCTGCTGCATCTGGAATTTGATGATCCCCAACTCGGTTATGAACTCTGTTATGAACATATATTATGTAAATAAATTACGTGTTTAGGACTGATGTATTCTGTACAATGTCCTTTAAAGCCAATAAAAAAAAAAATGAAAATGTGATTTAGTCCGTTCCGAATTGATATCACGCTCTGAGCATCCAAATCGCGATATTTGATTTGAAACGACGGTCAGTGTCATAATCGTTCTAAGCGCTCTGAGCGCAATTCGGAATGAGATTTATCTATCACTTTATTCACTGACTTTATTTTGACGTATTCCTGTGCTATCAACTTTAATCTCATTTCCCAGCAAGAAATAACTGTTTTTTTTTTAATAAAATACACAAACGTACGTTACTTTATTTAACACATTATATTATACAATCTAGTTATTATATTTAGCAATTACTCTTTTACTTATTTTTGTAAGTTATGTAATGTAACAAGAAAGGTTAGGTTGCAATGTTTTGATGTGCCACCTCTTGTGTAGATGGGGGGGCACGGGCCAGCGTACAAGGTGCCGGACTATACGGAGTTCAAGGTGCAAGGCATCAAACAATTGGAAGAACTTGAGAGAAGACTCGCCGAGCATGGACTAAAAGATCCTTGGATCAGGTATTAAAACTATAGAAAATATAGTCATCTCAGACACCCGCCTGGGTCCTGAACGTGGATCTATACTTGATAATAGGAAGAGCCAGGCGAGAATCCACCAGAGTGGCTTAGTCCTTGGTAAAAAGTGAACTAGATGACATTATTAATTAAACCTTTTCACATATAGCTATTGTTTTTCTCAGGGTTCTTTGCATGTTATTTGTGACCAAACTTTAGTTTAATGGTATAAGCAATGTATAATGCAATGCAATTACACTGGGCAGTGTTGAAAAGAATCTTATCACAAGCATCTACATAGGCTTGTTGGTGTAGGTTTAGTTTAATGGTATAAGCAATGTATAATGCAATGCAATTACACTGGGCAGTGTTGAAAAGAATCTTGTCACAAGCATCTACATAGGCTTGTTGGTGTAGGTTTAGTTTAATGGTATAAGCAATGTATAATGCAATGCAATTACACTGGGCAGTGTTGAAAAGAATGTTGTCACAAGCATCTACATAGGCTTGTTGGTGTAGGTTTAGTTTAATGGTATAAGCAATGTATAATGCAATGCAATTACACTGGGCAGTGTTGAAAAGAATGTTGTCACAAGCATCTACATAGGCTTGTTGGTGTAGGTTTAGTTTAATGGTATAAGCAATGTATAATGCAATGCAATTACACTGGGCAGTGTTGAAAAGAATGTTGTCACAAGCATCTACATAGGCTTGTTGGTGTAGGTTTAGTTTAATGGTATAAGCAATGTATAATGCAATGCAATTACACTGGGCAGTGTTGAAAAGAATGTTGTCACAAGCATCTACATAGGCTTGTTGGTGTAGGTTTAGTTTAATGGTATAAGCAATGTATAATGCAATGCAATTACACTGGGCAGTGTTGAAAAGAATGTTGTCACAAGCATCTACATAGGCTTGTTGGTGTAGGTTTAGTTTAATGGTATAAGCAATGTATAATGCAATGCAATTACACTGGGCAGTGTTGAAAAGAATCTTGTCACAAGCATCTACATAGGTTTGTTGGTGTAGGTTTAGTTTAATGGTATAAGCAATGTATAATGCAATGCAATTACACTGGGCAGTGTTGAAAAGAATGTTGTCACAAGCATCTACATAGGCTTGTTGGTGTAGGTTTAGTTTAATGGTATAAGCAATGTATAATGCAATGCAATTACACTGGGCAGTGTTGAAAAGAATGTTGTCACAAGCATCTACATAGGCTTGTTGGTGTAGGTTTAGTTTAATGGTATAAGCAATGTATAATGCAATGCAATTACACTGGGCAGTGTTGAAAAGAATGTTGTCACAAGCATCTACATAGGCTTGTTGGTGTAGGTTTAGTTTAATGGTATAAGCAATGTATAATGCAATGCAATTACACTGGGCAGTGTTGAAAAGAATCTTGTCACAAGCATCTACATAGGTTTGTTGGTGTAGGTTTAGTTTAATGGTATAAGCAATGTATAATGCAATGCAATTACACTGGGCAGTGTTGAAAAGAATGTTGTCACAAGCATCTACATAGGCTTGTTGGTGTAGGTTTAGTTTAATGGTATAAGCAATGTATAATGCAATGCAATTACACTGGGCAGTGTTGAAAAGAATGTTGTCACAAGCATCTACATAGGCTTGTTGGTGTAGGTTTAGTTTAATGGTATAAGCAATGTATAATGCAATGCAATTACACTGGGCAGTGTTGAAAAGAATGTTGTCACAAGCATCTACATAGGCTTGTTGGTGTAGGTTTAGTTTAATGGTATAAGCAATGTATAATGCAATGCAATTACACTGGGCAGTGTTGAAAAGAATGTTGTCACAAGCATCTACATAGGCTTGTTGGTGTAGGTTTAGTTTGACTTAATAATTTTAAAAATCCTGTTTACATTTTATTTAGTGATAAACCTTGTTATTACAGGAATGAAGCGTGGAGGTACCACCCTGGATTTGGTTCCAAGTTGAGTCGTGTGAAGAACTTATTTTTCCGAGGGTTCCTGGTTGGCCTGGCCCTGACTGCTGCCACCGTGGCCTACGACAAGACCATTGGAGGGGGCAGTGGACATGGCCATCATGAAGAACATCATTAATTTTATTCTTCTAGAGATGTATTTGAAAAATATAACCTATGTTAAAATTAAAAAAAAAAAATTAAAATAATATAAATAACTCATTTAGATATTTTTTATTTATCACATACACCATTGTAATATAGTAGGTAATATTAAAAGTTTGTGTTTAATAACTGAGTGGTTTTTTTTTCGTAAAGAGAGAAGTTACAGCCTGACAAATAGGCATCACTGGCTAAATTACAGCATGACAAATAGGCGTCACTGGCTAAGTTACAGCCTGACAAATAAGCATCACTGGCTAAGTTACAGCCTGCAAATAGGCATCAATGGCTAAGTAACAGCTTGACAAAGAGGCATCAAATCAAAATAATTTATTTCCGTGTGGTTAGCATGTAACACTTG
Organism: Tinea semifulvella; assembly: GCA_910589645.1. Classification (NCBI taxonomy): domain Eukaryota; kingdom Metazoa; phylum Arthropoda; class Insecta; order Lepidoptera; family Tineidae; genus Tinea; species Tinea semifulvella. The sequence goes on from OU342605.1 coordinate 219,367, forward strand.
GATATTGTCAATACATACAAGCCAAAAAATAAAAAAAAAACAAATAAAAATATTACCATTGGCCATGGCTGGACCGAACCCAACATCAATACAATAATTATAACTAAAACATTGTTGCCATAAACGAGGAATTTGTTTTTACTTACAGCTAGATACTTAATATTTTTGTGGCTGTAAAAAGGCCATGTCAGCTTACAATCTGAAAATAATGATATTTATGTCCATAAATATTAATTCGTGGCTGTAAAAGCCGTGTCAGCTTACAACTACACAAGTATAATAGTAATGTCAAATTAATTACATGTCCGCTTACAATCTAAAAAATAATTGCTATGTCCAAATTAAACATTATATTCGTGGCTGTAAAAGGGCCGTGTCAGCTTATAATCTAAAACATTAATTATTATTTTTTTACTACTTAATGTTAATTCGTGGCTGTAAAAAGGCCGTGTCCAACTTAAGATATACATATTATTAATATGTAAAACAGTATTCTATGCAATGACATCATTTAGTGCATCCTTAAGATCATAATAACTTTTTAAATTAATATGGATTTAACTTTAAACTTTAAATATTCGAGACATTTTATTTCCTTGGATAGTTTATTATATAGTTTGATATTTTTATTTTTTATTATTATTTATTTAAGGTCGCTATTAACAACATGGTCATAAGTTTGATATTGTTACACAGAAAACTTTTCAAAGATTTTGTTAGGCGAGTTTTGGGGCATTTGATACAATGAGATTTGATATCACAAGTTGCAAAAAAAAAAAATGCAGCAAATTATTATTATACTGAATAAAGTTATTATAATAGTTAAAATCAATGATTTTTGCTTGTTCTATTTCATATAACAGATGAGGCAGTCTGCAAACATCAATGTTTTCATCTAAGTGTGGCTAATTAAGGCTTTTCAAAATGTATCTCGTGATGATTGGCATGGCTTCTTGGTGAAACCAGGCTGAGTAACTACAGCACTAGCCACTGTGTGCGAGTGCAGGTCTTGGCAGAGCAACAGCGGCACTTGCTATCCTTAGAGAACCACCTATAACGGCGGCTGGTTGGATTTACATGGTATTACTGATAACCAGAGATTACAGTTCACAATGCAAATGTAGGATTCACATTTAGCTATATTATAGGCACATTACGATCAATGGTAAAGCCAGGTTTACTTGAGAAATATCTCTCTCAGTACCTCCACGGAGGTAGTGGTTGTATTAGCATTGGGCCTTAGCTATATTTGCTCTATTAAAGACAAGTGTTTTAAAACATCTTATTCACCATCCAAACAAGGTCTCTTGTGGAGGAGATAGTGTTTAAGTCACTTAAATTTTGGCAAATGTGCTGAGTAAAGGAAGTTGATTCTAATTTTCAAACTCAACTTTTTAAAACTTTATAGGGTAAGAATTTTTCAAGGAAATAAAAACCGGTTAAAAATATATGAACAGATTTATTGAGTAAATATATTTATTGAGTAAATATATTTATTCAGTAGAAATCATCGCAGTTGAGTGTGGGCTTGTTGACCTGGTTCTTGACCTGGTCCTGTCCGAGGTACATGTCTGCTATCTGCTGGGCGCTCGTGGCGTCTTCTGGACGCTTGTCGTCGCGGACACGAACAAACCTGGACGGGGAACATGGGATTAATCCTTGTTGATCTAAGACATATTAGGAATGGTCAGCCAGATTCGAGTTACTGAGCAAACCAGGAGAATTTTTTTTTGGATATTATATACCCTAAGTCTGTTTTTGAGTTCCAAGAACATCTAATTTATTTTATTTTATACAATTAGGAAAACTTACAGCTAAACAATACTTAAATATAAAGAAAAAAGATAAAGTAAGAAAGGGCTAATAACAAGTTTTCACAGAAATAGATATGGAAACATAGATAAAACTAAACACTGAGTAGACTATTACAAAAAGAATGAGATGATATGAGGCAGAATAAGACAAAATAACAATAGAAATAGAACACTTATACAGATCGGCTTAAGGCATTTGTAAAGTAGTCCTGAGTCAAGCCACGTCGGGCAGCGGCTGGGGTAGTACATGATATGTCAATATGTGAGCAATGTTTATTAAAATAGTCAGATTATCTTGGTTGAATTGTAAGGATTCTACTGGATCAAAGGAAAACGTCGGTCATACATTTGTTGGGGAGCCACACAGACATGACGACGATTCCCGATGTCATTTAGTCCGATGAAGACACTAAACATGACAGCAGAACATCCGGTTTGTCTGTTTAGTTTGCAATTTTATATGTAGAGTTGATTATATATAGTTCATTAGGGACGCTATTTAAGTTCTATAATACAAGTTTTTTGTTTAAGCAAATATACTCCTAGACTGATTTCTGATCGAGTAATTTTTGCTAAAAATGTTATCTATTATCTAAATTGTCAAATATAAGTTCCTTAAGAAACAAAAATTTATTTTTATTTTGGTTTATTTAAAAATCCTTATCTTGGCTAATAATTTTGACGTTAAATTTATCATGCAATGCTATTATTAACATAACATAAGTAACGTCAGAGTTTAAGTTAAAAAAAACATGTAAGTAGCTAAAGGGGAATATCATCTATGATTTTTCTAAAAATAAATACAAAGTGAGTAGTGACCTGGGGAACCGCAAGGAGATGCCCTTGTCGGGTTGCAGCAGTCCGATGGCCGCGTGGTGCAGCGGGGACAGGGACAGGTCCGCACACCTGACCTCCCACACGCTGGCACACGAGAACCACACGTCCGGGGTCAGGGAACTGTCCACTCTGGAACAAACGACCGATTCGCACACTCCAACATTTCATTGCCTTCTTGTGTTGACTGTGAGTTATCGAAAGAACTGACCTATAATATCCCCTCGGCTGTTGGATGATGTGTTCCTGGAGGAGCTCCGCGAGGTGCTGCAGGTCTGCATCGGAGAAGCCGGTCCCGATCTTGCAGAGGGACTGGTACTGGTCGAGCTCGGGATGGTAGCAGGCCAGGAGGAATCCCCCGTACACCCCGGCCCGCTTCCCCCGCCCGTGCCACGCTCCTATCACTACTGCGTCTATCGTATCTCCTGCCCCGTCCAGGTAGTCCTTTTTCAGCTGGAACAGATCATGTTAGACTCTGTGAAGCTTGTCATTACAAAGTAGGGCAGCTGTGAGAAACATACACCCTTATTCTGAGACGTTTCCCCAACAGCTCCTCCACCCAACTATTACTTATATTACTGCTGGCAAATAGATTTCCTCCAGGGATCCTCGAAATCGGTATTCTCAGTTGTAAACTCTCCAAACCTCGAGAGGCATAAATGTTACCATATTAAATATTTCTGGTAAGATAAGTTTTTTTCTGGCAACATTGCAATCCCGTATTTTAAATATTAATTTTGACAGAACACTACTCGACCCGGCACTGGTAAATCCATAAATCTGTCTCTTTATTATTATGAATCTGTCACAAAAGTTATTTATAAACGAAGCATGAATTTAACGTAGAAAACTTTTGATATCATTTATTGGCGATGAAGCCCCATCTCGTGCCGATATCTGCGTGAGGGACGGCCTTCTCGGCGACGACTGAAGATGACATCAGTGTTGTGCGGAGTATGATAGAGACGGACTAAAGAATGACCTATCAGCAGATTCGGACATGCTTAGGCATCAGTATAAGTTGAGTGCACAAAATCCTACATGAACATTTAGCGGTCAGGAAGCTTTGTGCCCGGTGGATACCTCATAATTTGACCGAGGCCCAAAAACTCCGTCGTGTTGATCGGTGCCGTGAAATGCTTCAAAGATTTAACGGAGGTGACTCAAATGCTGTGTTCGACACACTTACGGATTTACTGTTATGATCCGGAAACTAAAAGACAGTCTGCTCAGTGGGTGTTTCCTTTCGAGGAGTTGCCAACTAAAGTTAAACTAAAAAGATAATGGCTTCGGTTCTTCGGAAGGAAAGGTTACGGGAAAATTTACTTAGAAGATCAAAAAACAGTTATTGCAGAGTGATACACTAACAATTGTGTGCAACTTGTCTTTGAAAAAGTTCGGGAGAACGATCAAATTCAAATTCATTTATTCAGTAAATTGGCAATATTACAAGCACTTTTACACGTCAGATACATTTAGAAGTTTATACAATTATATGAAGCTATACAAAAATGAAACATGATATAAACTGAACAACTCATATAATACTAAATACATATAAATCAAAACGCTACTGTCTAAACTCTAATGGCATAGTAATAATAATATTTAAAACAAAATAAAAAATATCAAAATAATAATAATAACAATGTCAAAGAATTTTATTTATTAATATAATATTGCAGCTGTAAATTGGCGTTGTCATACTATATACTAAAACAAACACAAATAATAAAAATAAAATGTCAAATACAATATATATGTATATATATACCTAAATCATAAAACTATATATTATCAACAGATAATCCTCAAATTGTCCATGCTTTTTTATCTTGAAGATATTCATCTACTGTGTAATAAGATTTTTTTATTAAAGTGTCCTGTACATAGGATTTTAAACTATTTATTGGCTTATTTAAAATTTTATCAGGAATTTTATTGTAGATCGGAACACATTGACCCATAAATGATCGTTTAGTCTTTTGTAATCTACAAAATGGCACATGAAGCTTGTTTTTATTTCGAGTGTTGACGGAGCACAGATCTTTATTTGATCGCGAGGTTATAGGATCCTCCAAAAAAGCATTTCCGTGTCAAAGTCTTCAGAGAAGACCTGCAAATTGGAGTGAGATATAAATATTAAGTTCGAAACTCGAGCTACAGTTTGGAGTCAAACTAAGAATTGGTAAAAAAACAGAAATTTAAAGATATATTACCTTAAGCCAGTTGTGTGATCTCCTGGCAATCTCGTAGCTGGCGTCCTTCCCCTCCAAGGTCTTCACCATGAGCCCCTCGCAGGACCCCTTCACCGACTCCTCCAGGAACTCCTGGATGGACTCCACACTGGAGCAGTCCCGGGAGACAGCAAACTGCCACTCCCCTGACCAAACAATATATCACACATTATTGTGAAGCAGAGACAAACTGTCTTCTAGCTTACTCCAACTCACACTTGTTAAAATACCATTTGACTAAATTTGACCCAGACTGTCCAAAAACATCTTTTTACGTACCTATATTGATACAAATCCTCGCCTCGACCCGTCAGACCTTTAGAGGACTTCCGATGCCTACCACCAAGCATGGAAGAAATGGAGGAACAAATCAAAAGAAAAAGTTCCAAATCGGCACCAGGCCCAGATGGCATTCCGTACATTGTATATAAAAAATGTCCTCACACCCGTAAGCATTTATATAATATATATCGAAAAATCTGGTCTACTAATCAAGTTCCAAAGGCATTTGGCGAGGCAGTCTTCGTTCTCATACCAAAGAAAACTGAGGTAAATGATCCCAAAGATGCAAGACCGATCGCTTTGACGAATACAATGTCCAAAATCTTCTTCTCCATAGTACAAGCAAGAATGTCCCGATTTATGATCAAGAACGAGTACTTCTCACGCCAGCACCAGAAAGGTTTTTTGCCGGGAGTTTCTGGCTGCTTAGAACACAACACCTTACTCGCTGAGTGTTTGAAGGATGCCAGGAAACAGGAGCGGCAACTAAGCGTCTGTTGGATCGACTTGGAAAACGCATTTGGGTCGGTGCAACATGAATTGCTGCAAACTGCGCTAAAATGGTATAACTTTCCAACACTAATCAGAGATATAATTGCCAATTATTACAAGAACTTGAGATTTGTCGTAACAAACAAGGACGGCTACACAGACACACTAAAATACAATGTGGGCCTGTTCCAAGGCTGCTGCCTATCACCTGTAGCTTTTAATATAATTATCAATATCCTAATCGACAAACTTAAATCTCGTGAGAAGAAGTGGGGATATAGATTCAAACAAAACAACATCTATACGGAATCCGTCTTAGCTTTTGCAGACGACTTGGCGGTGATAACAAGAAATCCCAAGCAATGCCAGGGCTTGCTGAAAATAGTGGATGATTTCTGCTCATGGACAAAGGGAATGAGAACGAAACCATCAAAATTCAGCCTATGTCTGGCTAGGCGAAACACTACATTTACGTCTTATGATCCTGGACTGAGTATAGCAGGGCAGAGAATAGCTCCGGTAAATGAAACCATGCCCTTTAAATTTCTTGGCAGAAGGATAAATTTTCAGGGAAAAACACCATCCCTAGAAGTAGTTGTAAAACAATTCACTGACGACATGAATAGGGTTACTCAACAGCCTATAAGCAATGTCAAAAAAGCTTGGATATATGACAACTACTTAGCATCTCGCCTCACTTGGCCTTTCCTAGTATATGATTTCAACAAAAGCCTACTATCAAGTCTGGACGCGGACGTCATAAGAACATTGAAGTCTTGGCTTGGATTAGCCCAGGGTGCTGACTCCTCAACATTCTTTAGAGGACGGAGAAACTTCGGAATGGATCTGAAAAGACCATCTGAATTATACAAACATCTACGTATAAGCAAATATCAAATTCTAACCAGCTCCCAGGATAATACAATTTCATCCCTTCCAAGAGACCCTCTGGTCTCAGATATGGAACCGAGACTACTATTCTTCAAGAAATTCATGACAGGTGCCCAGACTGACAAAAGAGGCATTGGCTGGAAGAAAAAAGAAAGTGACAAAGAGGTTATAAAATCCTTCCTCAGGAAAGATGAAGAGCATGAATACAGAGTGCACGCGATGACTCTAGAAGTTCAAAATGACTGGCTAACTTTGGGCGATTTTTGCATCCCTCCAGCCCTAAAGTGGCGCACACTAATGTACGATTGGTCTCCGGCGTTGCTAAAGTTCTACCTAAACGCTTTTCAAATGTCCCTCCCGGACCAGAGTAATCTGGTAAGGTGGGGAAAAGCTACGGAAAAGAACTGTACATTGTGTGGTGCTGCCATAGGAACTGCTAGACACACACTTGTAGGGTGCGTTACTCTCCTAGAAAAGGGCTATTACTCACGCCGACATGACAAAGTCCTAGGTGTTATCCGTGAAGCAGTAAGTCTTTCTATTGCAAGAGCCAGAAAGGGACTGACTACAAATAAAACTTTGACCACATTTGTAAAGGAAGGGCAAAGCACGAAAACTAAATGCAAGCCCACCTCGATCCTTGGCGCCGCATCAGACTGGAAAATTCTCTTGGATACATTTGAACACCATTATAGGATCCCAGATGAACTAGCTGTATCAGCCTATAGGCCAGACATCTTAGTGTTTTCTCGGAACTTGAAAAAAGTTATCCTTATTGAACTTACCGTTCCGTGGGAATCAAATATTCCAAAAGACCACAACATGAAGTCGAATAAATATTATGATCTCACAGAAGAAATGATCAGGAACGGGTTCAAGACTCAGCTTTACGCAGTGGAAGTTGGTGCAAGAGGAGTTCCAGCAAAATCTTTGCATCACTTACTGAAAGAATTGGGCCTAAGCAGGTCTGCCGTCAATACATTTATGGAACGAGCTTCCAAGACGGCATTAACGGAATCATACAGTATTTGGTTGGGTAGGGAGAGAAGTAGAATGGTGGATGGTGAGCGTATTATCGCGCAATAGAAAAAAAAAGGAGGCCTCCTTTTCTTAAACCAGCCAATTGTCGGTCGCAAGCCCGAGACACCATTCTTCTCATCTCTTACCCACACACGATGGACCCGGCACCCGCACGGTGAATCCATGGAATGCTTAGAAATTTGTCTTCTCTATTATCGCTTTCAAAATAGACTCCTTTCTAATCTGATCCGGTAAGTATAAAATCTATTCTACGAATATAATCCAGAATTTTACCAAACCACCAATCATATTGTCTTATGTATCTGATGTGAAGAATATAGAGTTTCCAAATGTATGGTGGCTGGCTACGATATGAAGCCGGATGATGTCCTGAGATCTGACCTGGAACTACATTGAAGTGTGTCCAAAGTAAGTCTGTGCGCGTAGAGATAGTGGCTGGCTACGATATGAAGCCGGATGATGTCCTGAGATCTGACCTGGAACTACATTGAAGTGTGTCCGAAGTAAGTCTGTGCGCGTAGAGATAGTGGCTGGCTACGATATGAAGCCGGATGATGTCCTGAGATCTGACCTGGAACTACATTGAAGTGTGTCCGAAGTAAGTCTGTGCGCGTAGAGATAGTGGCTGGCTACGATATGAAGCCGGATGATGTCCTGAGATCTGACCTGGAACTACATTGAAGTGTGTCCGAAGTAAGTCTGTGCGCGTAGAGATAGTGGCTGGCTACGATATGAAGCCGGATGATGTCCTGAGATCTGACCTGGAACTACATTGAAGTGTGTCCGAAGTAAGTCTGTGCGCGTAGAGATAGTGGCTGGCTACGATATGAAGCCGGATGATGTCCTGAGATCTGACCTGGAACTACATTGAAGTGTGTCCGAAGTAAGTCTGTGCGCGTAGAGATAGTGGCTGGCTACGATATGAAGCCGGATGATGTCCTGAGATCTGACCTGGAACTACATTGAAGTGTGTCCGAAGTAAGTCTGTGCGCGTAGAGATAGTGGCTGGCTACGATATGAAGCCGGATGATGTCCTGAGATCTGACCTGGAACTACATTGAAGTGTGTCCGAAGTAAGTCTGTGCGCGTAGAGATAGTGGCTGGCTACGATATGAAGCCGGATGATGTCCTGAGATCTGACCTGGAACTACATTGAAGTGTGTCCGAAGTAAGTCCCTCCGCACCCTGAGGGGTTCCTTAACCAAGGACCGTCCGTTAAGGTAGAGCAGATCGAACACAAAGACACACACTTGTATCTTGATGTCGGCTTCTGTCGCATCTTTTCGCTTTCGTGTTGACAAAACCTGAAAAATACAATGAGATTTATAGCTATATAGATAATTGCATGCAAGTTTTCAAAATGTGTTAAAATTGTGGATTCTAAAATATACTTTTATATATCGTGTTTAAATATTCGATAGAAAACGCTGCAGTTGCTAATGGCTGCCGGATGACGTCACGTAACAGTAAATAAACAATTAATTTACGACACAAACATAACTATTTTCTTTTATAAAAGTAGGTTTTATATATAACAATAATATAATAATACAATAATGTAAAGTAAAGTATCATCACGACCGTTTCCCTTCCGGGGTGGTTAGAAACCACGCTTATAAAGAAGCGGATTCACATTGAGCCAACTTTACTATAGGCCAATAATGACAAGTGGCAAACTCGTCGATGTCTCCAGCGTACCAAACTCGAGAAATGTCACAAATAAATTAAATGTATTTATTTACATTAATAAATATTTTTGTGTCCCGACTAGAAATAGAACCCGGTACCTCCGAGCCCTAAATCCACGGACTTATCCGCTAGACCACGAAGGCAGTTAAAATACAATAATGATTTACATAAAAATGCTGCTGTATGGGCATCGCCATACTAATATAATTATGAAAATGTCGAAACTATATATTTATCTTCATCACAGCCGGGCCCCTCGAACACGAGGGCTACTCACTTCCATACATTGCAATGGAACCCGCATTGGGAAATATCGAGGGTTGCCATTAATTCTTAAATTTAATCAATTTTGTTGTTTATATTTATTATTTCATATTTATCTCTATTTAAATCATTAAGATGAGATCGAACTAAGCCACCGTTGCGCCGTTGTATCAAACTACGGGTATATACTAAACGTTTTAAATAATATATTAAATTGGTAAATGTAATTGTAATATGTATTTTAATCTAAAAAGAGAAAATAAAAATACTATAATTATAAATTACATACATACATACATATCTTCACGCCAGATCCCTTGCGGGGTAGGCAGAGACAATTGAGCGCCATTTAACACGATCACGACATACTTCTTTCGCTTCGTCAACATTCATTAACCTCTTCATACATGCCCTTTGGTTACGAAGACTTTTTAATGCACCTTCAGTCAGTGTTTTATTTATTTGATCGTGATATGTGAGTCTCGGTCTGCCAGGGCCTCTTTTACCCACAACTTTCGCATTATATATCTGGTTCGTCAATCTTTCATCGCTCATCCTTTCAACATGCCCGAACCATCGTAGCATGCCTTTCCTTATTTTTGTCCCTATGCTTTCCTTCATACCAACCCTTTTCCGTATTTCGACGTTACGTATGCGGTCCGCCAAAGTGACGCCACATATCCGCCGCAACGACCGCATTTCTACTGCATTAACCCTACTCTCATGTGTATTCTGACGTATCCACGTCTCGCTTCCATACATCAGTGTTGGTACCAACATGGCATTGTGTATGGCGAGCCGAGCTTTGTCACTGACATTTCGACTGCCGATCAGTGACCCCAGGGCACCGTTAACACTATTTCCCGCGTTCACTCTTCTTTCAACGTCCCTATCGTACTTCCCATCCGCAGTGAAAACACAGCCCAGATATATAATTTCATTTACTTGTTCTAGAGTTTCATCATCAATGTTTCTAGAACAAGTAAATGAAATTATAAATTAATTTTAGGAAATTCCGGCGGTTCCACAAATACGAGTGTCGCGAACAGAGAGATGTGGTCACCTGGAAGGGCAGGATCTGTTCGGTGGCCACGTCGAAGGCCACAGCCTCGGAGTCGAGCACGCAGGAGGAGACGCCGGGCCCGAGCAGAGCCGGCAGTCTCCTCGTCAGGTCCGGGTACTTGGAGGTGTTGTTCTCCTGGTTCCTGCTGAAGATCTGGGCCGAGGAGAAGTCCGGAGCGGTCTCCCCGGGGATGTGGATCTGGGCTCGCTCTCCGTCGTACTTGTACTCGCAGGTGAATTCGGTGTTCTCAAACCTGGGGTCATAAACAAAAACACACTTAAAGGTACACAGGCGAGCTTAATACAATACATTCCCTAGAACGCACTATCCTAGACCTCCACTGCTGGAGATGGGCCTTCCAGAACATATATCTGGAGAGTTTGGCCTACACTCGCCACGCTGGCCAGACGGGTTGGCGAGGATTACTATTGCATGCTTTGACATTATTATGAATCTTATTGACACTTACTATTATTATTGTTTTACGTTTTTGGTTATTTGTATTTATGCTTCTGTCTGTAAATATGTAATATTTTAATTATGGTGTAATACATATATTTAATAACGTGATGTGTGTACACCTTTGCAGGTTTGGTAGTACTAATCGATAGCAATCACAACTGTAAATTTGTCTACCCAAATTCCTTACACGAATAAATATTTCATTTGTTCAGTTTATGTTCTCTGTTTGTCGACGCAGTATTCGCACTAAAAAGGCGATCAAAGCAATGAAGGAAAGAATCCGAAAGCAAAAGATTTTATCTAGAGAAACGAATTTAGCACCCAGAATCATACCGCGTAGATTAAAAGATGACTTAGGACTGACAATATCTATAACCTGACACGGCCTCTTCGAAGCCACGAATTAATTATTATTATTAACTTGATATTATTTTAATCTATAAGCTGACACGGCCTCTTTGAAGCCACGAATTAATTATTATTATTAACTTGATATTATTTTAATCTATAACCTGACACGGCCTCTTTGAAGCCACGAATTAATTATTATTATTAACTTGATATTATTTTAATCTATAAGCTGACACGGCCTCTTTGAAGCCACGAATTAATTATTATTATTAACTTGATATTATTTTAATCTATAAGCTGACACGGCCTCTTTGAAGCCACGAATTAATTATTATTATTAACTTGATATTATTTTAATCTATAAGCTGACACGGCCTCTTTGAAGCCACGAATTAATTATTATTATTAACTTGATATTATTTTAATCTATAAGCTGACACGGCCTCTTTGAAGCCACGAATTAATTATTATTATTAACTTGATATTATTTTAATCTATAAGCTGACACGGCCTCTTTGAAGCCACGAATTAATTATTATTATTAACTTGATATTATTTTAATCTATAAGCTGACACGGCCTCTTTGAAGCCACGAATTAATTATTATTATTAACTTGATATTATTTTAATCTATAAGCTAACACGGCCTCTTTGAAGCCACGAATTAATTATTATTATTAACTTGATATTATTTTAATCTATAAGCTGACACGGCCTCTTTGAAGCCACGAATTCATTATTATTATTAACTTGATATTATTTTAATCTATAAGCTGACACGGCCTCTTTAGAGCCACGAATTAATTATTATTATTAACTTGATATTATTTTAATCTATAAGCTGACACGGCCTCTTTGAAGCCACGAATTAATTATTATTATTAACTTGATATTATTTTAATCTATAAGCTAACACGGCCTCTTTGAAGCCACGAATTAATTATTATTATTAACTTGATATTATTTTAATCTATAAGCTGACACGGCCTCTTTGAAGCCACGAATTAATTATTATTATTAACTTGATATTATTTTAATCTATAAGCTAACACGGCCTCTTTGAAGCCACGAATTAATTATTATTATTAACTTGATATTATTTTAATCTATAAGCTGACACGGCCTCTTTGAAGCCACGAATTAATTATTATTATTAACTTGATATTATTTTAATCTATAAGCTGACACGGCCTCTTTGAAGCCACGAATTAATTATTATTATTAACTTGATATTATTTTAATCTATAAGCTAACACGGCCTCTTTGAAGCCACGAATTAATTATTATTATTAACTTGATATTATTTTAATCTATAAGCTAACACGGCCTCTTTGAAGCCACGAATTAATTATTATTATTAACTTGATATTATTTTAATCTATAAGCTGACACGGCCTCTTTGAAGCCACGAATTAATTATTATTATTAACTTGATATTATTTTAATCTATAACCTGACACGGCCTCTTTGAAGCCACGAATTAATTATTATTATTAACTTGATATTATTTTAATCTATAAGCTGACACGGCCTCTTTGAAGCCACGAATTAATTATTATTATTAACTTGATATTATTTTAATCTATAAGCTAACACGGCCTCTTTGAAGCCACGAATTAATTATTATTATTAACTTGATATTATTTTAATCTATAAGCTGACACGGCTTCTTTGAAGCCACGAATTAATTATTATTATTAACTTGATATTATTTTAATCTATAAGCTGACACGGCCTCTTTAGAGCCACGAATTAATTATTATTATTAACTTGATATTATTTTAATCTATAAGCTGACACGGCCTCTTTAGAGCCACGAATTAATTATTATTATTAACTTGATATTATTTTAATCTATAAGCTGACACGGCCTCTTTGAAGCCACGAATTAATTATTATTATTAACTTGATATTATTTTAATCTATAAGCTGACACGGCCTCTTTAGAGCCACGAATTAATTATTATTATTAACTTGATATTATTTTAATCTATAAGCTGACACGGCCTCTTTAGAGCCACGAATTAATTATTATTATTAACTTGATATTATTTTAATCTATAAGCTGACACGGCCTCTTTAGAGCCACGAATTAATAATAACTACCCGTTGTAAGTAAAGAGCAAAATCTCGTTTATAGCAACATTGTTTTTAGCGAAAAATTATAGCACAGCTGATATGATGAGTCCACCCATAGTTGCTGCTGGTATTATTGAGTTAGAAAGTAAAGTATCATCACAATTCCGGGGTGGTCAGAAACCACGCATAAAGCAGCGAATTCACATTTAGCCAACTTTACTATAGGCCAATAATGACAATATCAATATATCAATATCCAACGTACCAAAGGAGAAAAATATCACAAATAAATTAAATATTTTAAATGTATTACTAATATTTTTGTGTCCCGACCAGGAATCTAACCCGGTACCTCCGAGTCTAAATCCACAGACTTAACCGCTAGACCACGGAGGCAGTTAAGTAAAGTTAATTATTGAGTTATGTTCCTTAAATAATTATACATTATGAACGTATTTCCAATATCCGATTCTTTTTGAGCTAACCTAAAGGAAATAAATGATTTGATATGATTTAAAAATACCATTTAAATGTGTATCTGACCTGGTGAGCACTTCCGAGACTCCCCGGGTGGGGTGTGCCAGCATGGGCTTCAGAGGTATCCCCGGGGTGAGTCCGCAGTGCAAGGGGAGAGACTCCACCCCAGAGGTGAGCACCACCTTCAGGATCATGTCGTAGTTGGGACACGAGCAGTATGTCGTTTTGATGATCAGGGCATACTCGTCTACCAGCGCCTGAGGATATACGAGTATCTATCCATTATAGAAAAAAACAAAAAAAATTATCTCATATGTAAGCTGTTTCAGAGTCTGGGTTTTCCCATTTCTATAAACTAGTCCTGGGGTGGAGTGGCTGCCAGTACTGGGGTGGAGTGGCTGCCAGTACTGGGGTGGAGTGGCTGCCAGTACTGGGGTGGAGTGGCTGCCAGTACTGACCTTGTAAGCCTCAGGGTTGGTGGTGGCCTGCCTGTCCACCTGGGTTGGCGGCCAGTCCTGGGGTGGAGTGGCTGCCAGTACTGACCTTGTAAGCCTCAGGGTTGGTGGTGGCCTGCCTGTCCACCTGGGTTGGCGGCCAGTCCTGGGGTGGAGTGGCTGCCAGTACTGATCTTGTAAGCCTCAGGGTTGGTGGTGGCCTGCCTGTCCACCTGGGTTGGCGGCCAGTCCTGGGGTGGAGTGGCTGCCAGTACTGACCTTGTAAGCCTCAGGGTTGGTGGTGGCCTGCCTGTCCACCTGGGTTGGCAGCCAGTCCTGGGGTGGAGTGGCTGCCAGTACTGACCTTGTAAGCCTCAGGGTTGGTGGTGGCCTGCCTGTCCACCTGGGTTGGCGGCCAGTCCTGGGGTGGAGTGGCTGCCAGTACTGACCTTGTAAGCCTCAGGGTTGGTGGTGGCCTGCCTGTCCACCTGGGTTGGCGGCCAGTCCTGGGGTGGAGTGGCTGCCAGTGCGGACGCCAGCGCCTGCAATACCGACTGCTCTGCTAAACCCACTCTTAACTTTCCTTGGAGACCTCTAAAATTATAAAATTATATTATGATCAAGGTGGTGTCAACTTTCGATCAGTAACTCTTCATATGCCTAAAGTTTACACTAGTGTTCCTTCCTTTCCACTACCTCACCACCAAGATTTCGCCGTCTCATGAGTACCTAAAGGAGGTGAAAAACTTAGCAAGAGAAGGAGCCACTATAGAATCCGAGGCACTTGGAAGAAGAGTTATTTATTGTTAAAACTTAATCTATCTAGCATTATGTTTTGTAATAAAAAGTCAATGTTCAGTCAGAGATGTCTAATATGTCAACATATAACAAAGCTAGAAAAGTATTACTGATATTGTTTATTATTTAATATAGTGAATAATCTACAATGGCTATGCAGTTTTTAATATTTATTATTAGAGAGTGATTGAGAGTGTGTAGATAAGATAATACAAAAAATATTTATTTGCATAAATGTTAGTCTAATTTACAGGTCTTATAGTATAGCTTATATATCAAACATTAATTTTAAAATAAAATATATCCAAAAACGTACATGTAGTACAATATTCAAACAATATTGTCAGCTTAAACTTTAGGTATTACAATTGTCAAAATATTCTTTTAAATTATAAAACATCTTCTCTTTTAACCAAATTATTAAATGATTTTTTAAATCATTTTTACCTAACAATTTTAATTTGTTAGGTAAACTATTACCCCATATAATGAGTCCATAGCGTAACACAGAACGAATGTACATAAGCCATAACTGCATTTTTAATATTCGAGAGAAGAATTGAAGCGTAAAGTCACTTCAGTCTTACCTAATGAGATATTTCGCTTCAGAATGTCTGCAAGCGATGTACATTTTTTGTATTTTCTGTACCTTCTTATTCATTGATGCATGACCTGTCAACAAAAAATGTTTCAACAAAAGTGGTGGTTGCTCGGTTATAAGAACAATTTCCTTAACCCCAAACCTTTTAGGATTTCAAGGAAAGCATTCTTACAACCGAGCCAACACTGCTCAATTTCCTTAACCCCAAACCTTTTAGGATTTCAAGGAAAGCATTCTTACAACCGAGCCAACACTGCTCAATTTCCTTAACCCCAAACCTTTTAGGATTTCAAGGAAAGCATTCTTACAACCGAGCCAACACTGCTCAATTTCCTTAACCCCAAACCTTTTAGGATTTCAAGGAAAGCATTCTTACAACCGAGCCAACACTGCTCAATTTCCTTAACCCCAAACCTTTTAGGATTTCAAGGAAAGCATTCTTACAACCGAGCCAACACTGCTCAATTTCCTTAACCCCAAACCTTTTAGGATTTCAAGGAAAGCATTCTTACAACCGAGCCAACACTGCTCAATTTCCTTAACCCCAAACTTTTTAGGATTTCAAGGAAAGCATTCTTACAACCGAGCCAACACTGCTCAATTTCCTTAACCCCAAACCTTTTAGGATTTCAAGGAAAGCATTCTTACAACCGAGCCAACACTGCTCAATTTCCTTAACCCCAAACCTTTTAGGATTTCAAGGAAAGCATTCTTACAACCGAGCCAACACTGCTCAATTTCCTTAACCCCAAACCTTTTAGGATTTCAAGGAAAGCATTCTTACAACCGAGCCAACACTGCTCAATTTCCTTAACCCCAAACCTTTTAGGATTTCAAGGAAAGCATTCTTACAACCGAGCCAACACTGCTCAATTTCCTTAACCCCAAACCTTTTAGGATTTCAAGGAAAGCATTCTTACAACCGAGCCACCACTGCTCAATTTCATTATTTTACTAACTGTTTATTTGAATTTATCATAATCATAATCATCTTCTAATGATTTATAACCTGTGTTGTTCTATAAGTGATAATCCCTATTCTTTAACTGACAAACCTGTCATCCCGGCCACCTCCCGGAATGCCTGCAGCACTCCCCTAAGGAGGAGAGCCGAGGGAGCCGTAAGGGTCCGCTGGGAGCTCCGAGCTCGAAGTGCCAACTCTCCCAGGTCCCCCTCCTTGGCCAGTCCCGCCTTCATCTGTGTCAGAGTCCGTCCTGTACAACCTCCTACTGCTCGAAGGAGAGATGTTTCTGCTATACCTACAAAAGAATAACACCAATCTAGCCACAGTAGTGTTCCAAAATTGTGGATAAGAAGGCATAGGAAATCCATTCTAGTTTTAAAAAAAGAAGAAGAAGAATTTGTTGCTTGATAATGGTTGTGAAAGGAAACAAAAGGAGAGGTTGATACCAAGTCACTACAAATAAAATATTTAGAAATGCTAAATATTATATAGTTAGTGTTACCAAGTTCCAGTCCATGGTAAGCGGGTGCAAGCTGGTTGAGAACCAGGTACACAGACGGCAGCAAGTCTTCTGGAGTCAGCAAAATATTATATAGTTAATGTTACCAAGTTCCAGTCCATGGTAAGCGGGTGCAAGCTGGTTGAGAACCAGGTACACAGACGGCAGCAAGTCTTCTGGAGTCAGCAAAATATTATATAGTTAGTGTTACCAAGTTCCAGTCCATGGTAAGCGGGTGCAAGCTGGTTGAGAACCAGGTACACAGACGGCAGCAAGTCTTCTGGAGTCAGCAAAATCACAGAACGCAGGTAGTTGCTCAGGATCTCTATCATCTTTAGTCTGCAAAATTTATTTTTTATTTTAACATTAATTGATACAAGTTTATCCTACAAGGATATATTTTCGAGAGGGGTATATGAAATAACTTATTTTAAAACTTTCGTGCACACTCATTGTCGGATCTCAATTCACAAATTATAATAGTTTTATAATTTATTATTATTATTGATTACTAGTCTCGCAGCGCATTGCTGACATCCCTGTATCAAGCACTGGTGTAAAGTTCATAAAATTGTCAGTTATCTCTAAAGTCTATTTCTATTGTCACTAGTCGATCATGTGTCTTAACGCGATTTACCTTACTATTTTATACTACAATACTTTTTTGATATAAGTTATGTATTTTTTAAATACAGTTACATACAGAGAGAGTCTTATGGAACCTGTATATTGCACCAGTTGAAAGTGTTGCGATTGTGCGGTACTTGCGGTAAATTCAGTAATTAACAGCCAGTTGAAGAAAGGATAATTAAAATAATCCATGATCAACAGAAGACAAATTTCTAAGCATTCCATGGATTCACCGTGCGGGTGCCGGGTCCATCGTGTGTGGGTAAGAGATGAGAAGAATGGTGTCTCGGGCTTGCGACCGACAATTGGCTGGTTTAAGAAAAGGAGGCCTCCTTTTTTTTTCTATTTCGCGATAATACGCTCACCATCCACCATTCTACTTCTCTCCCTACCCAACCAAATACTGTATGATTCCGTTAGTGCCGTCTTGGAAGCTCGTTCCATAAATGTATTGACGGCAGACCTGCTTAGGCCCAATTCTTTCAGTAAGTGATGCAAAGATTTTGCTGGAACTCCTCTTGCACCAACTTCCACTGCGTAAAGCTGAGTCTTGAACCCGTTCCTGATCATTTCTTCTGTGAGATCATAATATTTATTCGACTTCATGTTGTGGTCTTTTGGAATATTTGATTCCCATGGAACGGTAAGTTCAATAAGGATAACTTTTTTCAAGTTCCGAGAAAACACTAAGATGTCTGGCCTATAGGCTGATACAGCTAGTTCATCTGGGATCCTATAATGGTGTTCAAATGTATCCATGAGAATTTTCCAGTCTGATGCGGCGCCAAGGATCGAGGTGGGCTTGCATTTAGTTTTCGTGCTTTGCCCTTCCTTTACAAATGTGGTCAAAGTTTTATTTGTAGTCAGTCCCTTTCTGGCTCTTGCAATAGAAAGACTTACTGCTTCACGGATAACACCTAGGACTTTGTCATGTCGGCGTGAGTAATAGCCCTTTTCTAGGAGAGTAACGCACCCTACAAGTGTGTGTCTAGCAGTTCCTATAGCAGCACCACACAATGTACAGTTCTTTTCCGTAGCTTTTCCCCACCTTACCAGATTACTCTGGTCCGGGAGGGACATTTGAAAAGCGTTTAGGTAGAACTTTAGCAACGCCGGAGACCAATCGTACATTAGTGTGCGCCACTTTAGGGCTGGAGGGATGCAAAAATCGCCCAAAGTTAGCCAGTCATTTTGAACTTCTAGAGTCATCGCGTGCACTCTGTATTCATGCTCTTCATCTTTCCTGAGGAAGGATTTTATAACCTCTTTGTCACTTTCTTTTTTCTTCCAGCCAATGCCTCTTTTGTCAGTCTGGGCACCTGTCATGAATTTCTTGAATTTTAGATATACGCCACGTTAATGGTAGTTAGCTTGTTACTTTGGTTATTTCAGACAATTACGAGCCGCATAGTTTAATATATGAAAATATGATCAGCTTCTCTGCAACTGATAGTAAAAATTTCAGATATTCATTTACCTTGCCGAGATTGCTTCAATTTGCTCCAAAGTGTTGGCCAGGGCTATGTAGGGGACGGGCTCTCCGTGGTTCCAGCAGGCGTCGTGTATGGGGTGATACTTGGACTTGGCTGGATTGTAGTCCACTTCTTCAGAACCATTGTGCGGAAATCAGAGAAAAATAATAGTATCATAAGCTTGAAACCGACAATGATTAAAAAGAGGGCTCCGTTTTTTTATTATTGCACAATGATGTAAAATGTGTTTAATTTGATGTTCCTTAAAAGATTTATTTATTATTGTTTAGTTTGTTGGTACCATTGTTCAAAATTGTCTTCATCTCAGTGAAAAAACTTGCTATTCTAAAATTTAAGCAAAAGCATGAGCTTACAGTATTATCGTGTGGGTTTTTTAAGCCAAATTTGCTGCCTACTTGTTAATACCAAAATTAGAGCAAATGTTCTAATATTTTTGGCAAGAGGCCTAATATGAAATTATGATTTTAGAAAATGTTGGAATTTACCATAGAGGATCATACTGTAGAGGACCGTGCTGTAGAGGACCGTACTGTAGAGGACCGTGCACCCGTGTCGCTACCTCACCATTTGCTTACCTTTTACTCTACTCTTCAGATCATCATCTCCGGTCTCTTCTTTTTTACTAGCTTTTTCACTCACAGCAGTAACTTCTTTCTCTTTCTTAATATTAGTTGTATCTTCTTCTTTTATACCAATCTCTTTGTTTTTATTGGCTTTTTTACTTACACAAGAGTTTAGTTCATCTCCTGCTTTTGCACCATTTTTTTTGATTTTTTCGCTTTTTACACTTACAGAACAGTTACTTTTATCTTCTTTCTTTATTCCATTTTCTTTACTGGTTCTATCTTCTTTACTTATTATAACTTCTTTCTTAATTTTAATATTTCCTTCTATTACTCCATTTACTTTGTTTTCTTCTTCTTTAACTGTTAGAGAAGTAATTTCTTCTTTATCATTCTTCTTTTTTAGAGGACTAATCTCTTCAATTTTAATGCTTTTTTTCTGTGGAGAGCCTTCCGAGCTGGAGCTGTCTATACGCTGCCGTTTTGATTTTCTCTGTAAACATAATTGTTCATAGGAATTCATAGATTGAACAGCCAGTGTCAGGTCCATCATGTGGGAGAGAGAAAAATAGTGTCTCGAGCTTGTGACCCAATGTATCAATAAGAAATACACTTTTATTGCATACATTTGTCATAGATTTACAAGTTTAGTTTGATACCAAGTTATGAAATTGTAAAGAAATTGGCAAAAATTATTAACATCAGAAAATTATTAACCCTCACAAACCAGCGTAGTAAGAGTGTGTGTTGCAGGGATGATGATGATATTTAATTATTAGTAGACAAATATAATAATTTACAGCCTTACAATTTCTGGTGATGCAGTTCTAGATTTGGCACTCTTCTCACTTCCGCTGCTCTCTATCCGTTGTCTTTTTATTGATTTCTAAAAAAAATTTTAATTTGTTTGAGCTTATTTCAGTAGTGTATCTGAAAGGTTGAAGTTTAACATTTTGATTACAAGGTATGTGATTGGCTGAATTAAGAAAGTGACAAGTGAAGTACCAATCACGATTTTAATTACGATTTGTAATTCGTTATGAATCTTAAATTTTTATTTTAAGAATTATAATTAGAGAGCTGCCTCTGTGGTCTAGCAGTAAAGTCCGTGGATTCAGACTCGGAGGTACCGGGTTCGATTCCTGGTTGGGACACGAAAATATTTATTAAAGTAAATAAATACATTTAATTAATATTTAAATTATTTGTGATATTTCCTGAGTTTGGTACGCTGGCGACATTGACGAACTTGCCACTTGTCATGATTGGCCTATAGTAAGGTTGGCTAAATGTGAATCCGCTTATTTATAAGCGTGGTTTCTGACCACCCCGAAAGGGAAATGATTGTGATGATACTTTACTAAGAATTATAATTGTATTTGTGATATGACTATAATTGCTGTAAAAGAGTGTAACCTGTGCAATTATTATAAATAAATGTGTGGATTGTCCATAATCTATTGAATAATTTATTTTTTATTTCTCTTCTCCCTAAATGAATGATAAATGAGATCATAGAGAAAAAAAAAGGGATCTAGCCCATACAGCCAATTCTGTTTTAATATAATCTTGGTTTTTGATGAGTTAACAAGGTCATTAACAAATTGCACATGTTACAGACTTTGATGCTTTTCAAGTCACTTGCAGCATTATTGGGTATATGGGAGTTTACACCAAACTGCAAAATATTAACTGTAACTTGTGCCCCACATACGGGGTGACTTTGTATGGCCTTGTAAACTAATATGTTATGCTATTGACAGGAACAAACAACTTTTCCTTCTTCATAAAAACTGAAATTTTTAAAAAGGGCAATTTTTAGAACCCAAAAAAAAATACATTTCTGACATTATGGTATATGGTAAAGTTGGTTGTTTCTATCAATAGAATTACATATTAGTGTAATGTAAGGCCAAAAAAATAATTTGTACTGTACAGTGTCAGATTTATTGCTTTCAACAACAAATCTCTTTATTAAATAAAACAATGCTACTTTCAACCAACAATATCAACTATAAAGTAATTTACAAAAAAAAAAACTTGCTCTGTACATGTGTAAATAATAAAGGGAATTTTCTTTTTTTGATTGATATAAGTGCAGGCCTAAGATTCTTACCCTTTTTATATTTCCATCATTTGTTGGTGATGCATTTTCGTTGTCTATACTCTGAAAAATAACAAGTATTGGTTAAAAAAAATAACATTATATGTTAAACCCTGGTTGCAGAAAGGATGATTAAAACAGTCCATGATTATTGCCACATTATTGGTAGATAGCTTGTTTGTTTAATTCAGCCAATGAGGTGCCTCATAGGTTAACATGTCAAAACATCTACCTTTTTGCAACCAGACATAATTCTCACAAAAAATATGTGCATAGAGATGAATTCCAGCAAATTGTTTGTGCGACATAGTGCAATAATTAGGCCTAATCTGCCAGAGGCATATTTATGGAACAAGCTCCCAAGAAGGCATTAGCAGAATCATACAGTATTTGGTTGTAGGGAGAGTGCAATAAAAAGAAAGAGGGGAACCGTTTTTTAACCAGCCAAATCACATACAGTGAAACCATTGTGGGAAGTGGGCTGTGGACCACTGGCTGATTGGATATGGTGTGTGGAAAAGAAAGTGTAATCATGCACTAAGCTGTTTTTATTTGTAAGAATTTTCTTACCTTATGTCTTGTTTGAGCTATCTCTCCATATTCGTTGTTTTTTTTAGGAGTTTTCGTAAAAAACGAAGTTATGCTCCTTTGAGACATGGTTAAATTACACTTTGATTTAAAACTTGCATATAAAATTACTGGGTTCTTAAAAATTTCAACTGAACTTGGGGCCGTAACTAATCTAATACATTCAAATAATCTTCGATACATAAAACTTTATAATAAATAATTTATTGGTATTATAATACCCATTTAAATCAGTTTTACGTATAAAAAAATATCACCTTTGTTTTTTTAGTTACGACCAGCTGTTCTTTTTGTTGCAATTTTGGAACAGGTATTGGATTAACTTTGTAGATTGCGTGTTATTTTATACCAAGTTTTAGTTTACTTGAAGGATAATACGCAATGTATATTAACATACAACGCTCAGTTTGAATTAAAACGCATGTCCTTATGTCAAAATTTGACAGCCTTTATTCCTGTGTAACTTTTGCGGCGTTCAAGATTATTTATTGTAATAGTACTTATGTTGAAAAAGTTATAACTAATATTAGTTACGTAACATTTATAGATAACAAATTAAATTAAATGATTTTAAATCTAATTATTTAGATTATAATTTTAAGTAATTATTGAAGGCCAACCTACACTTTATTAGTCTTTATATAATTTATATAATTAGTGTGTTAAAAACATTTAAATACAAATAAATAAGTGCTACATTTGACCTTTTTGTAGCACAGTGGTTGAAGTCGTTTTTATTGAAAAGAGAAAAAAACACAAATACCTACATCACAATTATTTTTATTAATACAAGTGGTACTAGAATTGGTAAAAGTAAAGTAAAGTATCATCACGACCGTTTCCCTTTCGGGGTGGTCAGAAACCACGCTTATAAATAAGCGGATTCATATTTAGCCAACTTTACTATAGGCCAATCATGACAAGTGGCAAGCTCGTCGATGTTGTTGATTGGTACCTTATGAATATCATGGTGTATTAAAAAGATGAAGTACTTGAAAATTGTTTAAGTCGAAGTTCGGTTATGTAAGTTTGAATATGTTGTTGCGCCTTTAAGGCCTTATCGAGAGGCAAAGTCTTTAGTTGTGCGGCTACGCTTTTCCCAAAAATATCAAATTCATGCTCAGAGACATTTGAAACATTAACTATTTCACTACTATTTATGCTTCTAACAAGTGGATCTGACAGTCTTAATTTTCTCTTTCGAGGCCTTTCAGGTTCAGGTGACATTTCGTCTGAACAAATTGATGCTTCATCAACATCAGTTTCTTGAAAACTGAGAGCTTCCACGCCTTCATTCTCAACTTCTATTTCATTGTAATCCTGAAATGTTAATAAATAATTTATAATTGCGGCAGTTTCCTATCTGTGACGTTCCCCAAATTGTTTTTATTTTACAAAGAGCCGCCCTCACCTGATGGTAAACGGTACCCGAGATACAAGAATGGGAGCAACTGACATCAGTGCCTACGAGTATCATTATGCCGGCCTATCAAAATGCTTTTTTACACTGAGCGTTAAGCGCTCCAGGTTATAGGAATGGGGAAACACACTGGCTGGGAAATCATTCCATATATTTAAATGTATATGTACGCGTAGGGATAGTGGCTACGGTTGGGGGTGCATATTTTGACCTGTGCGTGTGGTTCGGTTGCGGAATAGAAAAGAAGGGGACAAGGTTATGGAGCTCTTCAGAACACTCACCTTGAGGGCGGGAAAAACCGTCTCAACATTTTCAGTTTTTTGGATACTGTTTTGGCGTGGTGGTGATGTTCTTATAGTTTCGGTGGTTGAGGTCTGGAATCACAATGAAAGCAATGCCTTGTGCCAAACCCTAATTATTACACATACGAGTAAGGTATTAATTAATTAGAATTGCTAATTAAACAACTTAATATTATTACATTTATACAACGATCCGAACTGCACGGCGCGAACCACAGATATCTGCGGCGCGAACGTATAACATTTAAATTGGTTACTATTAAAACCTATTCAAATAATTTAGTTACAAAATAGGGAAATACACTCGAATTATATGTCGATAGTACCAACAAGTTTGTCTCAGAGTGTTTCCATATTTCATCTGTAATCGGCCGCGTTTGACTCTGATAACTCACAGCTCCTCAGTTATCGGAATTTATTTACGAACAGTAAACAAACAATATAATTATTGTCATCGAATAAGCTGTTCGATAAGCAAATATTGTGATAGGTCCGACCGGTACCGCAAACTATAGTAAAAGTTCTCCGAGTTCAAAGCCAATAGTATTGTGATATCTGCCGCTACGGAAGGTCGTCGGTCTGCGTGCGCGCACGACATGCTCGCTCTGTGGCTGGCGCTGCTGTTGGGAGTCGCCGCCGCGCCGCTCCGCGGACAGACGGTGCACGCGCGTGGCATTAGGATCGACACCGGCGCCGGCCTGCAGCTGGAGGAGCGCTGGGTGTGGGCCGACCCCACGCCAGCCACCGTGGACCTGGTGGACCGCGGGGCCTTCGACGGAGACAAGTGTCCGCCACCCAAGATTCGGGTCGGCAAGATCTGCGTGACTCCGGAGTGACACGGGAAACGCTCTTCCCCATACACAGAACAGTTGTGGCTCCAGTGTCTAGTGTTAGTAATATCAAGTCAGCATAGCCATTATAGTGTTCTCTAAGAATCATGACTATATTAACTGTGCATTGTTGAGAGAAACTAGATTCGCGGGATTTTAGGATAACATTACAAATATTCCCTAAGCAAGTAGCGCCGACAACTTTAAAGCTTACATTGCATTGTCAACTTGTTTACAAAGTATGCTGTCAACCGAGCACTATCTATTTCTACGATGACCTTAGTTAAAAAAGCCAGAGATAATGGCTTTGTAATATACCTACATATTGGCCGATTACTAAACGCTTAAACTAAATATAACGCGTTTCGAAATGGACAACTTTTGATCTAACCGATCGATTGCACGCGTTCGGTTCCGAGGCGAGGACTGGGCATTAGAACAGTGCTATGTTGTGTTAACTAATGTCATGATTATATAATGACGTCATTAGAGATGGTCGAGGAATGTATCAGTATTACCCGTTGAGTTACTGGCCAGGACCGGTGACCACTCCGTCACACGCATTGTTCCTAAAGGTAGTTTAGGAAAATCGAGACCACAGACTGCTCGAGACGCATTGTGCTATAAAACTGCGTTTTACAAATTGTGAAGTAACTGCATGCGCCCAGTGTTCAATTGTGACGATGTCCTTGTGTCGGTGACAGTCGCCTGTATCTGTAGCATCGAACGAAGACCCCCTAGATATAAGTCAATGGTATCATAATAAATCGTGTTTACTAAAGCTACTTTTTTATTGTCATTAAATACTTCATAAGGTGGTTTTCTGATGAATTTGAGATTTAGAATCCAGATGCACACGAGGACTGTGCATCTGGATTCTACCTACTGCTATGCTAATTTGAGGTAAAAAATATTCTGGTAGCGGGTCTAATTTTAATTGGTTCTATTCCTGTTCTTATGTTGCCGTACTCTTCAAACAAATAAATAAACATCTGTTTATATAGAATGTTATTATCATTACCTCGGCGTCGTCGAGAGAGAACTAGAGGTGGGTGATCGACCTTTGCCGGCTAATAATTTATCATTTTTATAAAGTTCAAATTCCCGGCTGAGGTAAACGAATTTTAAAAATCTTTTACCTTTTTAGTTTACTTTTTTTCTAAATAACAACAGATTTCTTTCAGTATAATTTGCCATATCCAATATTAAAGGTTTTTAATGCTATTTACAGCTAACATTCATATTATTAAAAGCTTGTTTATTATTATTTTTTAATTAGCGTGTATTAGGTATTGTTTTAGCTTGTTATAACTATATTTTTTCCGAAAAATATTTTAAATGGCAAATACCTCTTCGAGATTCGGAGAGATAGGCATAATAGAAAAAGGATCAACATTATTACATTCTCCGTGTACGGGTACCATGAGTTTCTCAAAACAATCCTCAACTTGGAAATGTCTTTAGAATATTAGCTGTACCTACTATCAGTGTTTTTTTATGAAAGCCGTTATGACTAATAAAAGTCAACTTAAATACTCTTACCCAATTATTTGGTGAAGATTTTATCGTGGTATTCATATTTTCACCATTTAACACCGAATCAAGAATAGGAAACCATATTAGATTCGGTATTCGTACAATATTGTTATCTTGTGCTTTAGATTCCCTGATTTTCTTGACTTCCTGGCAGTATGTAGACCGTATATTTTTAATTTTTGCTAAAACTTCCTTTTCTCCAAAATTAGGAAGGTTCATAACATTTTCTATACTCTTAATAGCTCTCGCTCTCAACGCTTTGTTTTTGTAATGCGGATGCTTGTAGTTCCACAAACAGTCGTGCAAGACATACTCGCTTACAAACTTAACTGTAGTGTCCGGTGACCACTTCGGAACAGACATTTCAGATTAACTACAAACGTATAACAAAAATATTTTCAGTAGGTCACACTTTTACTAATACAAATAGCAGAGGGCGCAAAGGAGGTGACATGGATTCTTGTGTTATGTTTCTTGCATGGATTATTGTGAAACTTAATAAAAAATAATTTACATGTCTTTATTCACATGTAAACTTAATTCTTATTGCCATATCGAATACATATAGCTAATCATTTTCTAAAATAACTTTTCAACACACTTGACCAAAATAACACTTTCTGTCACTATAACTAAAGACTCGCCCTTGATGACTAAACACTCGCTTGGATGCGGACGCGAGCACAGCTGATGAATGATAGCTAAAAAATGTGTTACTAGACTATTAAAATTAATTTCTACATTTGTAATAGCCACAGATGTAATAGCGACAAATGTATATATACCACAGATCAGATAAAGGATTACTAATGTATGTATACGATACATTGTCACTAAAAATGGCGGGTTACATCTGCCGAGTCATAAATATTTTATTCATTACATATCTTATTTAATAAAATTTTCATAGAAAAAAATAATGTCCATTTTTGTTACCTAAACACAATAAACATTGACGTGGTTTACACATTGGGTTTACACAAGTTAAGGGGAGTTCTTCGCGCCATTTTGCGTGGACATGTCAAGTGCAAGTTTTTGTTTTATAAATTAATTTGCTGTGGATATTATTGGTCAAAAGTGGTGTTGTTTTGTTTAATAAAGTGCTACAATGTGAATAATTATTGAAAACGATAAATTGGACTTTAAATATGGGGCACAAGTTGCAGTTTATTTTATGCGGTTTTCCCGCGCTGTGGACTCCCATATTTTACCCGACGTGTTTGGGCTATAATGCCGCGAGTGACTCCAAGTAAAGCATCAAATTCTGCAGCATCTGGAATTTGATGATCCCCAACTCGGTTATAAACTCTGTTATGAACATATATTATGCAAATAAATTACGTGTTTAGGGCTGATGTATTCTGTACAATGTCCTTTAAAGAAAATAAAAAAAAATTACACAAGTTAAAATTAATAACTTGTTTTGTGGTACCTAGTATTATTGATATATTGTTTGCTTTAGTGATTGTTTTGTTGTAACTTATTATTATCTATAAAACAGGAGGATGGTTTCGCTTTATGTTTTTCTCAAAATAATACAGAGTGTATATTTTTTAACCAAGTAAGCATAGGTACGGAAATTATGAACAAAATTGGCAAATTTAATAGGAAATTGCCATATTGAACACCTATGAACCGCCAGACAATATTTTATTTTATATATTTTTAATAAGTTTTTGACAATTCTTAGCATACCTATACCTTACAAATTCTGTGGGTAAAGTTTTATTTTACAAACATACGAGTATTCAAACAATTTTGAAATGATTTTCAAATAGTCAGACACCCAATAAAAAAATAAACAATTAAACCTCCTTCAGCTTCGAGGATCCTGGATCACCAATCAAATGCCATAACAACCTGTATTATGTTCCTTGCCCTTTACCCGTCACCGATCTGTTGTCCGAATAAGTAAAAACATCTTGGTAGGTATAAATACAACAAAGGTTAGCTGGTGGATAATGCCTCACGGCATAAAGCTCGCCTGTGCACATTAATTTTAAGTTATTTTAGTTTTTGTGCAATAAAGCTATTTTTATTTTTTTATTTAAAAATAAAAAACTTATTTTAGAAACAAACATATTTTTATTGAGCACCAAAATTAATAATATTCGAAAATAATATGCTGTAGAGGCCCTAGGTCTGTAGTAGAGACATACCAAAAAGAGACAGACCGTATGTATAATATTACTTTATGGATATAGATAGATTTACAATTGGTAATTAATATATTTATCGGCGTTTTCTGCTGAGAACCTAAAGTTGCGCGAATACGCCAACCTTGGTACCGGTTACAAATTTGCGCCGTTTGGGGTCGAGACGATGGGCCCATGGGGACCTTCCGCAAGACGACTGGCCATAGACCAAATAGCTCAGATCAAGGAACATAATACAAGGCTCGGATGTTCCTTGAAATAGCTGATCGCCTGGCCAAGGAGTTGTTAAAGCGGCTGAGTTGGTAAGGCTGACACTGCAAAACAGTGTCTACCAAATACTTTGGCGTCTCTAGAAGACTTTTTTATTTATAGTTTAGTTTATTTATAATTTTATTATTTAGGTAGATTTTAATTTATATATTTCTCTGCTATGTATTTAAACTCAGTTTTATTAATTTAAAGTACATTGATTGCTATTTAAGGTTGTTTTTATTTTAAGTATAGGACGCGTTAATTTTTGTATTTATTAAGAACGCGTTTTTGATTGGATTTATTGGAACGCTAGATGTCAAACTGGCGCCCTCTAGTGGTATAAACTTTAACTGTCACATTTATCTGTCAGTTTGTCTATCATCGTCCATGTTCGTCGTGTGCTATGAATTATTTTATTTTGTGTTAATTTTCTTAACTTTTATTATAAATGTGAAAAAATACGGCATGTTTTGTTTGATATAGTAAATCGTCGCTCAGGCTGAATGGATCCCGCCGTCGCGTGGTATCAGCCCGAGCAGGAAGGTCCCGCAAAGCGACTGTGGCTTCGTATTTGGGATACTCAGAGTGATTTAGATACAATGAATATTAAAAACTTAGAGAACTCGAACCCTAATGTGATTAAGACTCCGGAACCTATAAATGAAGTGAACGGTGAAAATAGGAATAATAGTTATTTTAATCCGACTCGTAGGAAAACGAATGATAACCGTGCGTCGACGTTTAATCTGAACAAGAACCACGATGCGCTGATAGGAGAGTACGGAGGTTGTCCTTGGAGAATCCCTAACTATAATTACAAGCCTGGAATACTGGGGTGAGTACTGGAGGCCGATTCGCGGCGGTCACGAGTCTGGCGCGTGGTGCATCATTTTTAGGTTGGAGTTTGTATTTTACCCTTATTTTGGAATGGAATGGTCTAGAAGGGTCAGATGGTGACTAAATCAGAGTCTGGCACATAAATAGAGTGGTAGAAGAAGTTTGTCCGGAAGTTGTTTTGGCCAAACAAATTCGCGCGCACTTTTAAACTTCCAAACAATAACAACGTAAACTTAACATTATTTTAATTAACAAAGTTTAGATGCTTGCCTTAGAGTTAGATTTACTTATAAGTGTACTATGAAAGGAGGTAGGTAGTTGAATTTAATAAATTTTCATAGAAATACATCAAAAGAGGGTAGTGACTAATTGTCAATTGGAATAACTTTTCCAAGTTATGTAGAGTAATTTGTTCAAGGCCAAAGCTTAATAGTAAATCATGTTGCAATCATAAGAGTTTTTTTTTTTTTTCTAAAAACCTATAGTGTATTATTGGAACATTCCTATATGCAGGCATTGGACCCTATGTATGTATATATTTAAAATCACACTGATTTTAATTAATGAAATAATTATATTTTAATAAATAATCTGGTTCTTACGTGTGAGTGAGGTTCGCTTTTTCTTACTGAATTTAGCTTAAAGCTTGAACAACTACTTGAACGATGTTTAAAGTAAAATAAAGTAATTAAGTTTTTATTTTTTACCTAAAAGTTATCTCGGGTTGGCTTTAGAATCGAGACGCACGAATTAATTATAAATGATTGTTGTATTTGATAGATAATGAAGCCCTGATGCATGAACTAGTAGATTTATTTGAGGGAGACGCCCCGTTAAAAAAATATAACACTTTTAAGTTTTTAGGTTAAGTTGTAAAAAGTGGTAAACATAATAAGAATTGATGCAAACCAACATGATATTATAACATACATGGAGGTATATACTAACACTAACACACTAACATTTATTTGGCATCATACTAACTGTCTTTTATACACTAAACATAAAATTTATAATTTGTTCTATTGTATTAAAAGTATTATTATTTAAGTATTTTTGCATTGGATTTAGGTCCTTTAATTTTTTTTTTTATTATTTATGGTCATGGTTTTAAGTCCTTATGTCTTCAATAATTTTTTTTTAATTTTTTTTTGCTAAGTATACAAGTTCTCAAGCCGGATTCGTCACTGCTAAGGTTAGTTTAGACTCAAGTTATAGCCAGAAATCCTTGACACTGCTAGCTTAGGTTAGATTCAAATAAATTAGGTCATATCCAAAAATCCTTTAAGTCAATTACGACACTGCTAGGTTAGGTTAGGTTAGACTCGATTAAGTCATATCCAACACACATCACAGCCAACTGTCATTATCAAGTAAACCGAATTGGCTCGGTTAGGTTAGGCCTTCAGTGCCCAAAACCGAATTGGTTCGATTAGGTTGGGTTAGGTTACCTCGATTAACCGCGTGCACGAGCCGAGTGAGCGAAGCGAACGTGCCGCGGTAGCGGTCGGCGAAGTGCCAGAACCGAATTGGTTTCGTTTCAGAAGTTTTATTCTCGGAAACAATTGCAGGGGCATTCATAATTATAACTACACAGAAAGCCTTTAGTACAGTTATAATAAATATATATGGCTGTATAAGAAATCCTTTAAGTCAGATACAACACTGTTAGGTTAGGTTAGACTCGATTAAGTCATATCCAGAAATCATTTATGTCAGATACGACACTGCTAGGTAGGTTAAAAAATAGATATATATCTATATTTTTACAACATATCTATTATAAGTAATAATTTCAGGTTACCTTATAATAATAGGTTATATTTAATACGTTAGGCATGGCTGTCATGGAGCTCTTTGCCTTCCCTATCGTCATTGGTCGTTAAAATAACAACAATAATATATAAAGTAGCAACGTAAAAACACAGATTCCATGGCCTAAGAAACATAATACTAAGGCATTAGTCTGTGCCATTGTTAAAAAAAAAAAAATGGTTAATTTTTTTCTTATTTTATTTTATTGATTTTAATTGTTTTTTGTTGCTCGTGATATTGAAATGTTTTTAGTTTTTACGTTTTTATTTACTTTACTAAGAGTATAACATTGATAAATAATGTTGACAGTATACTAGTTACTAAAAAGTTAAAAATGCGTCTTGTTATGTTTACCTCTTTTTACAACTTAACCTAAAAACTTAAAAGTGTTATATTTTTTTAACGGGGCGTCTCCCTCAAATAAATCTACTAGTTCATGCATCAGGGCTTCATTATCTATCAAATACCACAATCATTTATAATTAATTCGTGCGTCTCGATTCTAAAGCGTCCCCGTTATCTCTATAATTGTAATTAACTTTTCTTGAAAAGTTTGCAATTAGGACATTGCCAGAACAAAGACAAAATATATGTACTACTAAATCAATTAAAAAAAAAAACATTGTAATAGCTGGCTAATAAAGGCATAAGGCTTGAAAATGAACTTAATTTGTAATATTGGTGGATAGCAGCTGTAAAGAGTCATTATTATTTATACCTAAACAAAAATATCTATGTAGGAGGAATTATTAATTAAGCTTGTTTAATTGTTTATTTATTTTCAAAAAATCACAGCCTATTATATAAAGTAGCAATAGTGGAACACAAGACAAAGAGATGTTATATTATTTAGACAATACAATTAAAACAGAAATAACAGTAAAATAATTTAAATTTAAATTAATAGTGGTGATTGAACAGGAACTATCAAAAGTAAAAGAAAAATAATAATAATAATAAATAATTGAAAACTATTGGCTTTATGGTTAAAAATAAAAGGATGTGTATTTTAGTTGTAAGGTATTTATGTATGGGCCATCTGTTGCCTGATAATAAACAATTTGTTATTATTATTATAATTCAGAATTAAAATATACATGTATTCAAGAAATAGTTTTGTTACCTAACTTCAAATATTGTTTGAGTATTAATTTGCAGTAACTTCTAATTTGCCACTTTACTTTCCATGTTTTGTTATTAGTCGTTAGTTATTGTATAATAAATAAAAAATAAAAAAATATATAGTATATCTATTAGTTAATAATTATTAAACAAGCCTAATTAGAATAATACTAACATGTTCTCCTCACATGGAAACGGTGATGTTGTAAATGTATGACAAACATATGTGACAAAAGTGTAGTGTCTCAGTGGTACATGCTGAAAACACAACCTTTTTTATTTTATGGAAATTGTTCTTGTAAGCAGAGCACCACCATTCTTATAAGATTAACATCCATTCGTAATATTATAAATGTGCAAGCTTTGCCTGTGTGCATGTATGTAGGTTTGTTATGTTGGTTGGTTAGAGATAGGACCGAAGAATAGTGGATGGAGAATGTACATCAAAGAGTGGTCCTTAAGACCCACTTATTTGGTTAAACGCCCACACATTATATTGATCGATGCTGTCAATCTTATAGCTAAAAACATGTCTTTGATTATTTTAACTTGAAAATTTCTTGTAAGAACGCTTTCCTTAAAAAAGACCCCAGTTACAACCCCTGGGTCTTCCCTTACTTGGTCTCCACTCCAAAACATCAATGCCACTTTATCTTACTAACTTTGAAGGCTAATAGTTTTTATAATTTTAACGGGTCTTACGCGATGTACCTTAGAGACATTTCTCCCGAGGTTTCAGCCAAGTTGCATTGGCCGTGGTCACGGGTCGATTGGAGCTATGACCATATATTATGAATGTGTGTGAAAGTTTACAAAAGTTTAATTTGAAAGCTAAGTCGGTATTACAGATAGCCTACAGTGTATAGTATGCATAGCAGAGGAGGAGATGCCTGGACATGTACTCATGGAGTGCTCCAGTGTGACTTCACTCAGGCTGTGGTTCCTCTCAGACTGTGAGGACTCTTCCAGAGGTCTGAAGGAATGTTATGTCATTTTGGGCTTCACCCCCATAACTTCAGTTCTTCACTCTCATTCATACTGACATATTCTTACTAGACTCTACCTTGTCTGCTTGATGAAGCATCTCATTAGCTACAGACATTATTTTGGGTAACTTACAGAAGACAAATTTCTTAGCATTCGGACCATGGAGGACTCGGGTCCCTTGTCTGTGTGGGGATTAAAGGGAAAGGAAGGTAAAATTATTTGCATGGACAACTGTGCGGGTGTTGGGTCTGTTGTGCGGGGGAGACAAATAATATATTAACAAAAAAACATTATAAAGTAAAGAAAGTAGGAAAGAACCTAATATAATGGGAACGTAATGATTTTTTTCAATAAGGGAGTAATAAAATAAGTACAAGTATCATTATCATCACAGCCCCTATCTTCAACAACCACTGTTGGAGTTGTCCTTTCAGAAATTCCTGGATAATGTAGCCTATACTCGCCACGCTGGCCAAACAGGTTGGCAAAGGACAAGTATAGCAATGTTTAAATAAAAACTATTCTTTTCTGCATGAAAATAAATAATCTAAACTATTGTAACAGCTGTGCGGTGCAAACCTGTTTAAATAAACATTCAATTAATACATACACAATAAACATACTTGTGACTGGAGCCTTTTAGATTGTAAATTTTGATGTGGATAAACTGGGTTTGATTACCAATAAGGCTTAAAGTAATAACTGCTAGAAACAATAAAAGAGGCAAGTCAAACCAAGCTATAACGACTTGGTTACTAAACTAGCCATGTTCAAATACTAGAAACACTGCGGTATGTTTGATAACAGAATGTGGCGTAACTTTCCGAATGCAGCCCATCCTTGACTTACCCTGTCAGCTTTTTTGCTAAAATCGGATAGTTTGAGCAAGGTAGATGGAGGAAAGTTTAAGCAAATTTAGTATAGTAGTATAGTTTAGTAATTTTTAAATGATTTTATTGGTAGAAAATATACTCTTACCCTTGCTTGTTCTTATTGTCTTCTTCATAATTTATATTTTATTTTATATATATTTTTTTTAATATATAAATTCTTCCTAATACCTAACATTCTTTTTTTTTTTGTTTATAATAAACATACTCTTACTCCACCCTTGCTTGTATAAGAACTCTTGTCTTGTTACTAATACCTAACATTCTTATCATTTTTTATTGCTTTCATTGGTATAAAACATAGTCATTCTCATTATGGCTCTTACTTTAACCTTGCTTGTTCATATTGTCTTGTTCCTTATACCGATCATTCTTAATATTTTTTTTAATGCTTATCCAGTCCTATAATTACTATCAAGTTGCCGCTCATAACTCGCGCTGGGTACCGTACAACCGGCGACAGTACAATTAAATACTACGCAAGTAGTATACTGAAATACTTTGCAATGGGCTAAAATTAGACTTTAAATGTCCTAATGTTGGAAGGTGACTAAATTTAGCTGCACTCACTTCTACAATGTTCACGGTGACCTTTCTAGTTTTGGGTAGGCAGGCAATACCTACATATTGCAATTCAATCCTTCCTTATGCTGCTTTTCCACCAAAGATGTGCAAAAAAAAATACTTATTTATTTAAAGAAATAACATAAGGATCAGGAATGGATTCGAAGATTCAGCTGAAAGTTGGTGCGACTTACTAAAAGAATTGGGCCTAAGCAGGTCTGTCGTCAATAGATTTATGGAACGAGCTTTCAACACGGCATTAGAGAAATCGTACAGTATTTGTTTGGGTATAGAGAGAGGAGCAGAATGGTGGATAGTGTGCTTCTTGTTGCGCATTAAAATAAAAAAGAAGGCTTTTGTAAAGGTCGCGCAAGACTTGGTCACCATTGTTTTCATCTCTTTTTCCCACACACGATGGACCCGGCACCCGCACGGCGTATCCATAGAATGCTAAAAAAAAACTCTTTATTAATTTGTTTCAGTAAAATAATGGAAATTGAATGAATGCTCTAAAATTAGGTAAATGATAGTGAAAAGTAATTATAATTATCATAAAATTCACAATTGATTACTTCTTTCCTACACACGTTGTTCCCGGCACCTGCACCATTAAATCCATGGACTTGTCTTATTTGTCCACTGAGACAGCCACGATAAAAACACGTCTATCATGGGTCATAACTGGCAAAATCCCAAAATTCATTCGGGTTGATGACCTTACGTAGCTCCACTTTTGGCTATAATCTGTGATAGATTTTATGGCTAAACAATATACTAGGCTTGTTAATCAGAAAAACTCGTACTTTTAAAAAGTTTTCTATTTCGCATGGCCAGTGTGGCTCATTGTGGCCCCGCTAGTTATCCAGGAGACACTTTTATGTTATTCAAAAAGTTTTCTATTTCGCATGGCCAGTGTGGCTCATTGTGGCCCCGCTAGTTATCCAGGAGACACTTTTATGTTATTCAAAAAGTTTTCTATTTCGCATGGCCAGTGTGGCTCATTGTGGCCCCGCTAGTTATCCAGGAGACACTTTTATGTTATTCAAAAAGTTTTCTATTTCGCATGGCCAGTGAGGCTCATTGTGGCCCCGCTAGTTATCCAGGAGACACTTTTATGTTATTTAAAAAGTTTTCTATTTCGCATGGCCAGTGTGGCTCATTGTGGCCCCGCTAGTTATCCAGGAGACACTTTTATGTTATTCAAAAAGTTTTCTATTTCGCATGGCCAGTGTGGCTCATTGTGGCCCCGCTAGTTATCCAGGAGACACTTTTATGTTATTCAAAAAGTTTTCTATTTCGCATGGCCAGTGTGGCTCATTGTGGCCCCGCTAGTTATCCAGGAGACACTTTTATGTTATTCAAAAAGTTTTCTATTTCGCATGGCCAGTGAGGCTCATTGTGGCCCCGCTAGTTATCCAGGAGACACTTTTATGTTATTCAAAAAGTGCTTGTATATATCAGGGAGGTTATGCTGAACAAAAAAAAAACAAGGATGCTAATGCGTATGTTAGAAATGCGCATGTGTGAAAGCGAATGTTCGAAATGCGCAAGGGCGAGTGATCAGAAAATGCATTAAAGTAATTTGGATTACTTTAATGCTTTGCAACCCTCTCGATCGCACACTTCAACATTTTCAAAGATTTTTTAAGTCTGAGTGTCATCATCACCATCGCAGACCCAAGAACACAGAGTCCTAGATGTCCACTGTTAGAAATGGGCTTTCACAGAACTTTCTGGAGAATTAGGCCTACACTTGCCACGGGCGGCGCTGGCCAGACGGGGCGGCGACAATTTATTAACGATTACATAAGTTGGTATTCTGCGAGGCACAAAAACAATGGTGTTGTAAATCTATGTACAACATTAACATGTACGTAAGAAAAATGTATTTCTCATTGGTACATGCCGAGGTTTGAACCCAAGGTGGGGTTTAGATGTTAAGGAAACCGAGCCGCTATACTCGTACCGTGTAGTCTGAGTGTACTTTGCAGAAATCTCGATCAGCTTTTTAGGAAATACAATAACGGACATTTTAGGAAATACAATAACGGACATTTTAGGAAATACAATAACGGACATTTTAGGAAATACAATAACGGACATTTTAGGAAATACAATAACGGACATTTTAGGAAATACAATAACGGACATTTTAGGAAATACAATAACGGACATTTAAGAGATACTCATATATTAATCTATATTTGTTTTAGTAAAATAGAGGAAAACTTTTATAAATGCTTTTGCTATTTTTCTCTGCCTAAAATTAGGTAGATATGAAAATAAAAATATATCTAAAATGACAGTAATTTTATTTCCTAGAAAGCTGATAGACTCTTGAAAAAGGCATTTTATAAGTTTCTTTGAATATACCTAATAATTTATAGAAATAATCAAGTATGTAACTTTTAAAAATGTTGTGCCCCGGAAAGAGACCTGCTAGCTATATTTAACAGTAGTTGAAAGACTATTAGTTTATGAGGAGGCAATTTAGATTAGGCCGTGGCAGGGTAGACCATGTCACAACGTGGACTCACAGCATGGCCTAATGCGAATGCTTAAAATAATGCGAATCCAAATGCGAATATTAATTCCCGAGCTGTAGAGATAATGTCGCCCTATACATATACTTGTGTGTCAAGTAAAACCGTTTGTAAGCATTTTGACAGATGCTCCGAGAGGTCGAAAGCAATATTAATCTCTATAGCTCGTGAATTACCCTACGTGGTATCTTTTGGATAAACATTCATAAGTTTGTTTCTGAAATTGCAAAAGTTAAGAAGTGTATTTTGGTTCCAGTTTACATGAAGAGATCGAGCATTTCTACGTGTATATGTCTCCCAGCGAGACGGAGCACTTGGTCCGGAGTACCGTGGTGACCCGCATCCGGTGCGCCATCCTCTCTCTGTGGCCCCAGGCGAGGGTCGAGGTGTTCGGCTCCTTCCGCACCGGCCTCTACCTCCCCACCAGCGACATCGATCTCGTAGTCATAGGTGAGTACTGTGGTGGTCCCATCCTCACTCTGTGGTCCCAGACGAGGGTGGAGGTGGAGCCTTTGGTTAGTGTTCATCGCATCGAAGCAGAGGAACCGGGGCTGGTAGCACAACGTGGCCTTCTTTTTAAATGAGCCTATATCGCAAGCCCGGGACACCATTCTTCTCCTCTCCTTCCCACACACGATGCACCCGGCACTCGCACGGTAAGACCATAGAATAGCATACGGTTGCGGCCAATCTGCCAATAAGACTAGTAGTTTTTATTTATTCATGAAGTCTAAGAGTTAGTCTGACTGCCGTGTTCCGCCTGCTGGGTTAAGGTCTACCCTTGTACTTTTTCCGACTTATGTAGGTGAATTCGGCCAAGTTCGGGGACTCCGAACCTTATCTTATCTTATTATATGACACGGCTGCTAAAGATTACCACTTTGTTGCTACTTGCTGCGTACAATGACTAAACCAGGGACAACAGTCTCGACATTAAAAATCAAACGCTAACTTAGCGATTTAAGGTGGCCATTGACGAGCCTTCCAACAGATCAAATTATATGGTCACTTTCCAAAATTCGTTCATGATTATCGAAAACACATTGGTTTTTAAACGACGTCACAGCCTTGGATAACTTCTACGTTGATTTAGTTTATTTTGCGTTGCGCTGCCGCCAGTGACGACGCGAGACGCCTCGGATAATCTTGTTGGTAATGGCATCGCGAACGCTAAATGCGATAATTGATCATCAGTTTACTAAATAGTTGGACGCAAGTCCAATCGAATAGTTGGATTAACGGCGCGTGCGTTTGGATGTATAGTCAGTGCCTACATTTAGTCGTAAAAATGTCGGAACGTATCGAATTTAACTGTCTAAAAAACATGCCTTAGACTTATTAATTCATACCAACGGGATGTTGTCTTAGTTGCGATTGGCATTACTAGAATACCATAGAGTAATAAATGACGCAATATTCCTACTTCTATGTAGAATACTAATTAAAAAAAAAAAGAAAAAGAAGCGGTTGGTTTTGGCAAACTATTTAGCGACAATATTTGGCAGTCCGCAGATCGATACAGTTTTACCGTGTGACAGCAGACAGCTGACATTTGCTTCTATAGTTGCAAAGGAGTAAATATTATTGTCCATTGACATAAGTTCTTACATTAAACTATTACCGTCCTTTGGAACTAATGATATTGACCAAATCAGCTCTTTGATTTGTAAGTGGCAACATTTTTTTATGACTTACCGACCGAAATCTGTAAGAAACTGCCGGCCCTGGCCGCACACCTGAGTAGCAAGACTTTCGTAATACCGCCTCCGAGGTCTAGCGGTTAAAACCGTGGATTTAGACGCGGAGGTGACAGGTTCGATTCCTGGCCGATACAATATTTTATTTGTAATACTTGTCATGATGGGTCTATAGTAAAGTTGAATTTCCTTATTTAAAGCGTGGTTTCTGATCACAACAGAAGGGACACATGTGATAATATTTTGATATAATAGCGCAATTGATGACATGTTGTCTTTTTATCATGCTCATGATATGATCTCATTGAAGGCGGGAAAACCGCTTCTCGCCTTGTTCAGTATTCCGAACTTTTTTGACGTTGTTTTGGTGATGCTCTATAATGTAGTGCCTGTGGTTAAGGTCTGAGCGTATTTTCACTCCGAGAATGTTGAAGCTGGGCTTTAGATCCTTCGTGGTGCCCTGAAGAGTGGGGGGGGGAGAGAAGGGCCGTCAGTGCGCACGCCTGGGTCCTGTTGGCATTCAACTGGATGA
Organism: Tinea semifulvella; assembly: GCA_910589645.1. NCBI lineage: Eukaryota > Metazoa > Arthropoda > Insecta > Lepidoptera > Tineidae > Tinea > Tinea semifulvella. The sequence goes on from OU342605.1 coordinate 259,500, forward strand.
GCATTGAACTTCGTCTCCCGATGAAGATGACTTTGAGGACGAGGGAATTATTACAAATAAATAGGACATTGGAAATTTCATCAAGTAAAGTGGTTTTAGTCGTTTTATAGGATGCTGACAAGTATCTACCTTTCAAGAATGTTATTTTAGTTGATCCAAGATCCAATGAAGTAGATACAATATATTTTTGTTTTAAATCAGTTTGCGATGCCAATAACAACTTTTTTCACAATTACTACACCGATTAGCAAGCAACTACGATTCCCTAAAGCATTTGCTGTACAGTTGCTGCTTGCTGCTCAGGTGTGCATTGATCCATTTCCAGACACCCGCTATTCATTACTCGAAGTTACCCCATACAGCAGTAAACTTTAAAGTTATAGCGTACAAGTTACAAGCTAAATTAGTGGAAGGCATTTTCTGAGCTTGAATGTTTAATTTTACGAATATTTGGGCAAATTCCAAAGAGAGTATTGAAATTTTAGGTCAGCCGCCCTGATTTGTGATGTTACTCGCGACCGGAGATGTAAGATAGTAAAGATCAACAGTACGATACTTCTGCTAGACCACCGTGGCAAATTACTCAAAATGCAAAAAACTCACGCTGACATTTAAAAAACAAACACCTAGTCCACTGTTACACCCAAAGTATGTCAGTGTGTCTAGATTTTCCCAAAAATAATAAACGATACGGCTCATAAAAATATTCTATTTTAGGAAATATCGTGTACTCGTACATTGCTTGTTAAATACTCACTGTATCACCCGAGTTACATATAAAACTGTTAATGAATAGCGTGCAATGTAAATAATCACCTATCATGTATTACCTAATCGCTAAATTCTTATTAAATGACGGTTGGTGATAATTATTTGCATACTTTATAGATCATTTGAAAAACCTGCTGTATCGCTTTATTTGGTTAGATCTTAACTTTATCTTGGAGTCGTTTTCTCGCTTTATATTTTATGTTATGTTTTACTTTGTAACTTACCAAAACAAGTCGTTATTCCCTAATTCTCCAGACTCTCTACCTCACACTCTACACTTCGTTGTGTAATTGACGAATTAAATAGGGATACATGATTTGATATTATGCGCGTGGGTAGGTGCGTGGACTCTCGGGTAAATTATAGTATGCACGGAAAAAAACTAATTTTATAATACATCTGCTGTCCTTATCTCTAACTTTGATAAACCTATTTTCAAATATTTCAAGCCAAATAACACCTAGCAATTCAGTCCTCATATTTCTCCTTTTCTACTGTTCGCCAGTCACTGTACTGTCTCGGCGTGTATCAGTTTATCGACGTCTTGATCCCTTCAGATTGCGCAATAGGCGAGGTCGTGCGCACGCGTCATGTGTTTACTGTAACATTATTTAGCTGTGACGTCACGAAACAAAAAGACCCGCTGCTCTAAAAGACTGTTAAGCCAAAAAATAAACTTTTTTTTATACTAGCACGACATGTGACCTTGGGCCCACCTGATGGTAAGTGGCGCGCAAGGTCCATGAATTTTAGCAACTGGAGTCAGACACTCATAACTGCCATCAGTCCCCAACACTATGCCGGCTTGACTAGATGCAGGTTTAATAGTTGTCTAACTTTAAAAAATATAGTTTTAATTGAAATTGAGAGTTGCTGTCATTGAAAGCTATTGCGACCCAGTTAAAGAATGTTGTTCTCTAACTGGGTCGCAACAGCTTTCAATGACAGCAACTCTGAATTTCAATTAAAGAGCTTTTGATCTTTAATTGAAGAACGCCAGCTTAATGAGAACAAAATGATAACTACCCACTTTACAAGTGAGGATCAGGAAGTCAAGGAAGTATTTGTTTCAGGTCAATGGGAGAAGTTACCTTTGTGGACTTTGGAGAGGGAACTGGTGGGCCAGGACATTGCGGAGAAGGACAGCATTAAAGTGCTGGAGAAAGCCACAGTCCCCATTGTAAAGCTCACAGACAAGTACTCCGATGTCAAGGTAACAAGAAAACATCTTTAAACTTTATTGCACTAGTACTCTGCATAAGCTTTTTTTATATACCTACTAGTACGACATTTGTGACCCTGCGTCCACCCCATCGTAGTGGCGCGCAAGTTCCATGAATTTATACATTAGCAACTGGACTCCAGGTTATATGAAAGTGGAAGAGAGATGTATGTAACAATGCGACAGATGTGCGAGTCCCCAAATTTATAGGTACGCGAAGGGATGGTGACTACGGTATGTGGGTGCATATTCTGACGTGTGGTTCGGTTGCGGAATGGAGAGGGAGGGGTTAGGTTAGAGCTAGAATTAAGGAACTGTTATCGCAGGTATCTCCCAAATAGCAGGAGTACACAATCCTATTTACCGTTGATATTTACTGACTTGTTATTTTGATATAGTTTGAGCAGTTACTATAGTAAGGTATTTAATTTCAGGTGGACATATCGTTTAATATGAGTAATGGTGTTAAAAGCGCAGAGCTTATTAAAGAATTTAAGGTACGTATTTCAAGAAAATCTCATCATGTAGGTTGGACCTTTGTGATCGGCAATTTCCACGCTGACGCAAAAATGTTATATCATTAAAGCTCCTAGCAACAGAGTCGTAGACGTGGTTCTGTTGATGCATATCAACGCATAAAATGCTAACAATTTTAGCGTGAACTGTTGCACTACCAAAATAACTGACATTTGATGTTAACATAGCGTTTCTGATAAGAGTTCCAATAAAAAAAACGGAAATTTTTCTGTCAAAAAATCAACTGCTACTTTTATAACAGATTTTTGACATAAATCTAAATTGCGCAAGTTGGTTATTTTGCATTTTTACTTGTCAATGTCAAAAAAATTACCAAAATATTCCATTTATCATAGCTGATGGAGCTAAAAATGTCATCATCATTGCATTCGAGAGGCGGTCACATAGTCCTAGACCTCCACTGTTGACGGTGGGTCTTACAGAAATTATCCTACACTGACCGCCAGGCCAGGTTCTTAAGTTTATTTTTATGACCATTTATTAACCATTCCACAAGTTGGTATTAGTGGAACCGGGACCGACGGCTTGACGTGCTCTCCGAGGCACGGAAATGGTGGTGTTGTAAATCTATGTTAGAAAAGTATATTTATTATTGATCATGGCGCGGTGTCAATTGACCTTTTTAGGATTAAAATAAAACCGTGCCACCGCTGTTAAAAAAGTCACACAACTTAAATAGAACTATTTGTGGAGCTGGTTTATGAGCGCGGCTGGAAAACTGGAACGGGGCTCCGGCTAGACTTCCATTATAGGAGTTGGTCCTTTCAAAACATATTTTTAAAGAATTTGGCCCACCCTTGCCGCGCTGGTGTCCATTTTGTTAAATTAAATATTCTGACCTCCATTTTCGAAAATCTTCCAACCTTGGTTTTTTATTATCATAAGTTTGTATATTTCAGGAAAAGTATCCATGCCTGTCCCGACTGGTGATGGTATTGAAGCAGTTCCTGCTGCAACGGGATCTCAACGAGGTGTTCACCGGGGGGATCTCCTCCTACTCCCTCATCCTCATGTGCATCAGCTTTCTGCAGCTCCACCCGAGGCCAGAGAGACTGCACCAGGTATCGCATCATCACTGACCTCCACTGTTGGAGATGGACCTTACAGTATTGGCCTACGCTGGCCACCCTGGCCAGACGAGTTGACAATTTATTAACAACTCCATAAGTGGAACCGGGACCGACATGCTCGTGGTTCTGTCATCTCTGACAAATGTACATAAGGAAAGTATTTCTCATTACACTTGCCGGAGTTCGAACCAACCTTTTTAGGGTATTGAGGAAAGTGTTCTTACAAGGGTGCTGCCATCACTCCTAGTAGTATGACATGCCAGGGTTAATATTAAATTAATACAAAATTATTTCCAGACAGGTCACACAGCACCATCTAGTTTCCGTGGTAAGCTACGAGGTTTGTGTTACGGAAACTAGATGGTTGATAAACTACATATTATACTTTTATTTGTAAATATATAGGTATATATTAACACCCAGACCAAGACAAATTATACAATGTACAACTTGCCCCCGGTGGGAATCGAACCCACGACCTCCCGAGTTCACGGCAACGTTTGTTACCACTAGACCACGGAGGCGGTCAATTGATTTCGAATGACACAAAGCTCAATATACTGTGTGACTTTGTGTGACCTAATGTTACACTAATATCTAATTCTATTGATACAACTATTTCTAAGAAACAATATGTCAGAAATGACAAAAAAAAATTACTTCTCCATACAAACTTAATTTTAAAATAGCCAATTTGTATGGAGTATCATCACAACCGTTTTCACTTTCGGGGTGGTCAGAAACCACGCTTATAAAGAAGCGGATTCACATTTAGCCAACTTTACTGCCGGCCAATCATGACAATTGGCAAGCTCGTCGATGTCTCCAGCGTACCAAAGGAGAGAAATATCACAAATAAATTATTTAGTAAGTATGAGTATGTCCTGACCAGGAATCAAACCCGGTACCTCTGAAATCTGAAATCCACGGACTTAACCACTAGCTAGACCATGGAATTCGTTCTATGTTTTGCTATATTTAATATCATTTCTTTTCCCAGTCATACAACCTGGGAGTCCTTCTGATCGAGTTCTTTGAGCTTTATGGCAGAAAGTTCAACTACGTGAAGACTGCTATTCGGATCAAAAACGGGGGCAGCTACGTGGCCAAGGATGACATGCAAAAGGTCAGTTATACATTCATATTTTGAAGATGTTAATCTTTCAACTACTTCCGGGGCTAGGTCTACTGTCAATACATTTATAGAACGAGCTTCCAAGACAACATTAACGGAATCTTACAATATTTGGTTGGGGAGGGAGAGAAGCAGCATGGTGGATGTTGAGCGTCTTGTTGTGGAATAAAAAGAGAAGGCCTCCTTTGTAATCCAGTGTATAGTTGGTTCCAAGCCCGAGACACCATTCTTTTCATCGCTGTTTTCCCACACACAATAGACATGGTGAAGCCAAATACTAATATAATACTAACGTAAACACACTTTTTTGATGTTTTTCTTGGAATTTTATTAGTTTTATTCATATTTTACAACCCACATGAAGAATTAACAACAAAACAATTCAAAGCAAATGTTGGACAACAGCCATATTGAAATATTTACTCTGTCACAAAAGTGTTGAAAGTTTTCAAATAATTCGATTACAATACTTTCATTAGCCAGACTTTAATAATAGTATACATAGAAATAAGTTTTGACTTTTGTAAAGTTATAAATAAATACTTTTATTATGTCCTTATAAATAACATAATGTTTTTTAATTTGTCATAAGACTTTTGTAAAGTTATAAATAAATACTTTTATTATGTCCTTATAAATAACATAATGTTTTTTAATTTGTCATAAGACTTTTGTAAAGTTATAAATAAATACTTTTATTATGTCCTTATAAATAACATAATGTTTTTTAATTTGTCATAAGACTTTTGTAAAGTTATAAATAAATACTTTTATTATGTCCTTATAAATAACATAATGTTTTTTAATTTGTCATAAGACTTTTGTAAAGTTATAAATAAATACTTTTATTATGTCCTTATAAATAACATAATGTTTTTTAATTTGTCATAAGACTTTTGTAAAGTTATAAATAAATACTTTTATTATGTCCTTATAAATAACATAATGTTTTTTAATTTGTCATAAGACTTTTGTAAAGTTATAAATAAATACTTTTATTATGTCCTTATAAATAACATAATGTTTTTTAATTTGTCATAAGACTTTTGTAAAGTTATAAATAAATACTTTTATTATGTCCTTATAAATAACATAATGTTTTTTAATTTGTCATAAGACTTTTGTAAAGTTATAAATAAATACTTTTATTATGTCCTTATAAATAACATAATGTTTTTTAATTTGTCATAAGACTTTTGTAAAGTTATAAATAAATACTTTTATTATGTCCTTATAAATAACATAATGTTTTTTAATTTGTCATAAGACTTTTGTAAAGTTATAAATAAATACTTTTATTATGTCCTTATAAATAACATAATGTTTTTTAATTTGTCATAAGACTTTTGTAAAGTTATAAATAAATACTTTTATTATGTCCTTATAAATAACATAATGTTTTTTAATTTGTCATAAGACTTTTGTAAAGTTATAAATAAATACTTTTATTATGTCCTTATAAATAACATAATGTTTTTTAATTTGTCATAAGACTTTTGTAAAGTTATAAATAAATACTTTTATTATGTCCTTATAAATAACATAATGTTTTTTAATTTGTCATAAGACTTTTGTAAAGTTATAAATAAATACTTTTATTATGTCCTTATAAATAACATAATGTTTTTTAATTTGTCATAAGACTTTTGTAAAGTTATAAATAAATACTTTTATTATGTCCTTATAAATAACATAATGTTTTTTAATTTGTATTTAAAGACTTTATCTTTAAGAATTATATTATTGATTGTTTCAGGAAATGAATGATGGTCACCGACTATCTCTCCTGTGTATAGAAGACCCGTTGACTCCAGGGAATGACATAGGTCGCTCCAGCTACGGGGCCATGCAGGTTGGTGTTATATTATGATCTCACAGAAGTATTGTAAAATCTTTGCAAGAATAGGTGCTAAGCAGGTCTGACGGAGATACATTTATTGTACAAGCTTCTAAGACGGCTTTACAGGAATCATATTTGGTTGGGTAGGGAGAATGTATGGTGAGCGGCTTGTTGCAATAAAATACAAATCGCAAACCCAAGACATCTTTCTTCTCATCTCTCTTTCCCACACACAATCTATTCACAGTGAAATTATACAATGCTTAGAAATTTGTATTCAAACGGATTCTAGACTTGGCTTTACGAAGTTGGTTTGGAGAAATTTCAGCAAAAACTTGTGCCACTTACTAAAAAAATTAGGCCGTAGCAAGATATTTATAGAATGACATTTGGATGAAGAGGGAGAGGACCAACTGTATGTGCACCAGTGGATGGCAACTGGGTTATTTCACAAAAAAAATAAGGCCTCCTTTTGTAAACTCACCTTTAATCAGTTCCGAGCTCGAGACACTGTTCTTTGTCTCTGCCTACACATGATAAACCCGTTTCACACAATCTATGGAATGCTAAAACATTTGACTTCTCTTTTCTCTAGCGTAGCAAAAGATAGACGTCCCTAGGTCTGCAGGAACATGATTGGTCTTGTGGAGTACTGGAGTTGTAAGAGGGTACAACATTATTGTGTGTCCTTGCACGAGAGGAACTCCTCGGAAGTATAGTTTGATATTTTTCCAGGTGAAGCAGGCATTCGACTACGGCTACATTGTGCTCCAGCAAGCCGTGGGTCCCCATTGTAGTCGCAGACACTCGCAGCTGGGCCGAGTGCTCCGGGTCACCGACCACGTCCTCCAGTACAGACGTTGGGTGCATCAAACTTTCAGGACCTACTTCTTCCCACCGCCCACCGAGGAGGACAGCTCCAGCTCCGAGGACCTCCCTCCAGGTCGGTGAGACACCCACATTCTTAGACGTTTCCTCGAAGCCTCCTCCACTCATCCATTCCTTCCAGCTGTCAAACGGAGAGATTGCTGGACATGTCGCCTCGCCCCAGGAATACCCCTGTGTAACCCAAGGCACGTGGCGACCGGCTCGGCACCTCCTCCAGATGTTGTGTATGCTATTTTCGATTAATATTTATATTATTTTAGTTTATTATTTGTGTAATCTGCTCCATGGTCTAGCGGTTAAGTCTGTGGATATAGATGCAGAGATTTGTAGTATTTCCCCAGTACGCTGGAGACATCGACGAGCTTGCCACTTGTCATAATTGGCCGGCAGTAAAGTTGGCTAAATGTGAATCCGCTTCTTTATGAGCGTGGTTTCTGACCGCCCTGGAAAAGATACGGTCGTGATGATGATGATAGAATACGGGAACGCCTGTTGTCGCCGAAAAAAAAATTATCTTACCGGAAATATTTCAATCAAATCAATTATGCTTTTCGAGGTTTGGAGAGTTTACAACAAAAATTCCAATTCCGGGGAGCCGTGTGCCATCTGGAATGGTTGAGTGGAGTATCTAGAGTTGAGGAAACGTCTTAGAGTGAGGGTGTCGGTGCAAACATTGTTGAACATCATACAGCGCTTTGTGACTTTATTAATGTAATGTTTGTCTGCAGATTCTCCTCCTCCGCTGTCGTCCCTGCAGTGCTCCTCCCCCACCCCCCGCAGAGTGTCTGCCCACCAGCACCTCATCATCCAGCACATCATGTCCAACTCAAACTTCAACAACATCCCCTCAGGTAACATCGTCATCATCATACTCTAGGATCGACACTCCAATCGTCTAGGGGTCCACTAAATCTCTGTAGGAGTTCCGCAAAAATAATTAAATACATACTAAATAATCAATTTGTTGTGATACAAAGTTCACCTAAGCATCTAGTTATATGTAAAGTTTACACACACTCACACCGTACACAAAAAGAGGATCTCAACCACACATTTATTTTCTTTTTGTGTACATTTTGTTTCTTTTTATTTTGAAATGTAAAGTAATAATATATATTAAAGGGTGTCTGAGCGTCGTTGACTGCCGCCGGACAGACCGATACATATAGGCTTAGTTCGGTTGCATATGTCTGAGCGTCGTTGACTGCCGCCGGACAGACCGATACTTATAGGCTTAGTTCGGTTGCATATGTCTGAGCGTCGTTGACTGCCGCCGGACAGACCGATACATATAGGCTTAGTTCGGTTGCATATGTCTGAGCGTCGTTGACTGCCGCCGGACAGACCGATACATATAGGCTTAGTTCGGTTGCATATGTCTGAGCGTCGTTGACTGCCGCCGGACAGACCGATACATATAGGCTTAGTTCGGTTGCATATGTCTGAGCGTCGTTGACTGCCGCCGGACAGACCGATACATATAGGCTTAGTTCGGTTGCATATGTCTGAGCGTCGTTGACTGCCGCCGGACAGACCGATACATATAGGCTTAGTTCGGTTGCATATGTCTGAGCGTCGTTGACTGCCGCCGGACAGACCGATACATATAGGCTTAGTTCGGTTGCATATGTCTGAGCGTCGTTGACTGCCGCCGGACAGACCGATACATATAGGCTTAGTTCGGTTGCATATGTCTGAGCGTCGTTGACTGCCGCCGGACAGACCGATACATATAGGCTTAGTTCGGTTGCATATGTCTGAGCGTCGTTGACTGCCGCCGGACAGACCGATACATATAGGCTTAGTTCGGTTGCATATGTCTGAGCGTCGTTGACTGCCGCCGGACAGACCGATACATATAGGCTTAGTTCGGTTGCATATGTCTGAGCGTCGTTGACTGCCGCCGGACAGACCGATACATATAGGCTTAGTTCGGTTGCATATGACTGAGCGTCGTTGACTGCCGCCGGACAGACCGATACATATAGGCTTAGTTCGGTTGCATATGTCTGTTTTCCTGTACCATAATGATGATATACGTATGTTATTGTTTTCATATCTTGTAAACTTTACTGAATAAAGATATTATTATTATTATTGGAGCATACACATAAACCAGCGAACATTTTACATATATTAATAATATATTTGTTTTAGTAAACTGGGAGAAAATCGTTATAAATTGTTTGCTATTTCTCTGTCTAAAATTAGGTATATGTTGCTGATTGACTACATATCTCTTAAGTTCGAAATCATTGAATTTGTTGAAGTGTGCGAGCGAGAGGGGTGAAGCTTCCACATCCTCTCGCTGCAGGTCCGGCTACTTGTAGACTATGAATCAATTTAATTGTTTATCTTATTTACAGGATCAATAAGAAAGAGCGAGGAGGATTATGAGAGCGGCGTTCGGAAGGTCCTTCCCCCCTGCGACCAGGCCTCGGCCAAGAGACCCTCTCCCCGACACAAGACATACCGGGCCCGGGGCAGCCGGCACCGACGGAGACACAGGGACTAGGGACCAAGTAACGGAATATTGGATAGATAACTGTTGATATTATACTGTTGACTGTAGGGTCGGTATTGGAAGGACATGAAGCCTTGATGAGATCCGTGACAGCGAGAAAAATTAATATTTGATATAATTGAAAATCATCGGTTAACTGAGAAATTTTAGGATTTATGTCAGTTATTACGAATACAATAGTGTTCATTAACAATCCATTCGCGTTATTTGTAACACACCTATGACATCCTGTTGTCCTATATTAATAGAATCAAAATTACTGACTGTTCCTTTGTACTGTTCCATACATGAATGCTGTTTATTTGTAAAAAGCCACCCGGAACTCTTTTAAACTCTTGGGGATAATTGCAAATTTTTAAACGCGTTATCCTAGTAGAATAATTATTCCAGCGCATAAAAGTACTCAATATAGCCGAATTTGTTATGCAATGGGAACAAAGATATTTAATAAGCTTCCAGTTACTATAAGGGAGCTGCCACTAAAACTGTTCAAATTAAGAGTCCAACAAATCCAGGTTATTAAATGTTTGTGTTGGACAAAAGAATATCTAGAAGCTAAGCTAGACAAAGTCATGTGACTAAATAAATATTTGTATGCTAGAAATAGCGAAGCGTGTCATATAATTACATATAACAATTTAAATCCCTGTACCTACCAAGAATAAGAAAATTATTTTTTAAAATTATTAAACTCACTACATTAGAATCTGGATACCGCGAGGTGCTAGCAGTAATAAAATAACTCCTATTTATCTGCCTCTATAATTGATTAGTACCAAAGTCCGTAAATTTAGACTAGGAGGTACCGGGTTCGATTCCTGGTCGGGACACAAATTTATTAATGTAAATAAATTTATTTAATTAATATTTAATTTATTTGTGATATTTCTCTCCTTTGGTACGCTGGAGACATCGACGAGCTTGCCACTTGTCATGATTGGCCGGCAGTAAAGTTGGCTAAATGTGAATCCGCTATTTATAAGCGTGGTTTCTGACCACCCCGGAAGGGAAACAGTCTGATGTATACTGATGATTTTCAATTACATCAATTTTTCTTTCTGTGTGTATGGGATCTGGAAGATGGTATCGGGGACGAAGTACTCAATACTTTGTCTATGTCCCTAATGTAGAGACAATATTACTCTATGGGGAGACCTTGTACGCTCTTACTTTAACACCCTTATTCTAAGGCGTTTCCTCGACGGCTCCTCCACCTCCTCCACTCAACGTTTCCTTCCAGCTGTCAAGTCCAGAAGTCACTGTAATTGTGATAATTAAAGTTATAAAATTCGTTGAATTACGACTGACCTTCAAAATAAAACTGGTACAATCGAATCAATTTTTAACTCTAATCGTAACAATTACAGAGAGTTTATTGTTGTTTGACAGCTGGAAGGAAATGTTGAGTGGAGGAGTTGTTAAGGAACCTCAGAATACGGGTATTAGTCAAATATGTGATGTGTGATTGATAGAAACAAATGTCTTTTCCTAACAAACAATGTCGAAAGTGATTTTTTATTATTACAGCTCCCTCGATCTACAGTCTTCGGAGATGGGCCTTTTTGATTACATATAAGTGTGGAGAATATGGTCTACACTTATGGCAAATGTATGTTTTAAAAATATTTGTCATTAGTTCATGCCGGGGTTCAAACTGCTAACCATTCTAACAACCAAGCCACCGTTCAAAGTCTGTTAATTTTAAAATAGTAAATTTGTATGGAGAAGGTAAACATTTTTGTATTTCTAACAAATGGTTTCATAGAAAAGTTGCCAGGTTCTATCATTAGAATCATATGTTAGTCTAAAGTGTCTCAGTTGTAAGAATGCTTTCCTTAATATCCTAAAGAGGTCGGTTCAAACCCCGGCATGTAACAATGAGAAATTTATTTCTCTTTTGTACGTTTGTCATAGATTTACAACACCAATGAGTATGATAGCACACTTACTTACGAAATTGTTAGAGTATAGTAGTTAAAAATTATATACATGAGCCTCGCCAACTCGTCTGGCCAGTGTGGCCAGTGTAGATCAAATTCTCCAGCATGTTCTGGAGAGCCCAACTCCAGCAGTGGAGGTCCAGGGGATGTGATGAAGAGCATACAAAGTCACCCAGCATATCTCATTGGAAGTTCAATTCTGTGCTTTTTGAGATATTTTAGTATTGATTCAAAATTACATATATTTCTGTCTAAAACTTAAGATTTCTTAAGTTTTAGACAGATTGACTTTAAAATAACGTACTCTTAATAAATCGTCCAAATTTAAACCGCGGGCAATAATTTAAGCTCCCGTCACAAGCGAAGTGGGACAGCTATGTGCTTCGTCGACTTTCTGCTGTCGATAGTTTTTGAATTTGCTTTCTCACATACTTGCGATCCAACTAAAAATGGGACTAATCCTTGTCACAGTGAAATTTGTATTGTTATGAGACATATTTTTCAAGTTACATTGCCCGTCGTCACGGGTTATTTGGAGCTGCGCGGTGTAGCTTTCGTGCATAATAGGCGGTAAATATAAACCTACCCACTTATAGTTTTTAGAAATCGCGATACACAACACTCACAATATCCTCGGCTATATCGTGCGATTTATCCCGTGATAACCGAAGTACATGAAGCGATTGAAATAAAGAAACACAAAAAGAACAATGGCGAAATATTATATAAAATTGACAAAACTTAATTGATTATATTAATATTATCTCAAAGGGCTTTAGAAGAATTTATTATTTATTTCTCTACCTGTCCCATTCGTTCGAAAAGCATTCAATAAATCTGAATTCTAACTGCCTCCGTGGTCTAGCGGTTAAGTCCGTGGATTTAGACTCGGAGATACCGGGTTTGATTTCTGGTCGGGACACAAAAATATTTAATAATGTAAATAAATACATTGAAATAATATTTAATTTATTTGTGATATTGCTATCCTTTGGTATGCTGGAAACATCGACGAGCTTGCCACTTGTCACGATTGGCCGGCAGTAAAGTTGGCTAAATGTGAATCCGCTTCTTTATAAGCGTGGTTTCTGACCACCCCGAAAGGGAAAAGGGAAAGTCGGTTAAAAAATGTAAAGAATTACTTTAAGAATAAAATGCTTAAATTGAAGCATTACATCGGGAGTAATATATAAAAAATAACCAACGAAAATAATCGTTCATATAACTCAAATATGACTATCTAATTGAAGATTTTCTCGGATTTCTATTAAAATAATATAAATAAAAGTTGCAAATTTTGTTCTTTCATGTATGGGCGTCCAGTAATTAATCGGTTATATTACGAGTGTTGTGTGTCCATTATGGACGAAGGCCACACCGCGGAGCCCCAGTCCACCCGTGAGCACGGCTGACTACCTAACTACTAATTTAATGGCGTTGTGTTATCTGCAACTAAAATTTGAGCATCGAGCAAAAACTGTACAGTATTTGCATAAAATAAAACAAGACACGCAGAAAACTGCACCAATTAATTGTTGTACAGCATTTGCTGTGCGCTTGCTGCTAAGACGTGCGGCCATCTTTAGCCGATTCCAGTGCATTAGTTAATATTTTAGCAGGAATGTTGTGTTTCTTTTAGTTATAGTGTAATGGATCGTTCAATGCTGTCAAAAGTTATCGATAGTTTGACATTTCTTCTGTCTTGTCACGAATGGATGGAACTCAAATATCCAGCGTAATGTAAATATAAAAAATACTACTGTATAAGATGGTTGTTAAGTTTTGCATCCCTCTCTCTCGCACAATCTAAGACTTTCAAATAATTTTCTAGTGTTGGGACCGACTATAGGCTGGTTTAGACAGTAGGTCTCTCCCCGACCCAATGCTGATGGAAGCTCGTTCCATAGTTGTGTGTCCTGCAGACCTGCTGAGACCCCATTCTTTCAGTGTTGGGACCGACTATAGGCTGGTTTAGACAGCAGGTCTCTCCCCGACCCAATGCTGTATGACTCCGGTAGCACCGTCTTGGAAGCTCGTTCCATAGTTGTGTGTCCTGCAGACCTGCTGAGACCCCACTCTTTCAGTGTTGGGACCGACTATAGGCTGGTTTAGACAGCAGGTCTCTCCCCGACCCAATGCTGTATGACTCCGGTAGCACCGTCTTGGAAGCTCGTTCCATAGTTGTGTGTCCTGCAGACCTGCTGAGACCCCACTCTTTCAGTGTTGGGACCGACTATAGGCTGGTTTAGACAGCAGGTCTCTCCCCGACCCAATGCTGTATGACTCCGGTAGCACCGTCTTGGAAGCTCGTTCCATAGTTGTGTGTCCTGCAGACCTGCTGAGACCCCACTCTTTCAGTGTTGGGACCGACTATAGGCTGGTTTAGACAGCAGGTCTCTCCCCGACCCAATGCTGTATGACTCCGGTAACACCGTCTTGGAAGCTCGTTTTATAGTTGTGTGTCCTGCAGACCTGCTGAGACCCCACTCTTTCAGTGTTGGGACCGACTATAGGCTGGTTTAGACAGCAGGTCTCTCCCCGACCCAATGCTGTATGACTCCGGTAGCACCGTCTTGGAAGCTCGTTCCATAGTTGTGTGTCCTGCAGACCTGCTGAGACCCCACTCTTTCAGTGTTGGGACCGACTATAGGCTGGTTTAGACAGCAGGTCTCTCCCCGACCCAATGCTGTATGACTCCGGTAGCACCGTCTTGGAAGCTCGTTCCATAGTTGTGTGTCCTGCAGACCTGCTGAGACCCCATTCTTTCAGTGTTGCCAACATGTTGCTAAGATTCGTCCTTTCAGTGTTGCCAACATGTTGCTAAGATTCGTCCTTTCAGTGTTGCCAACATGTTGCTAGTATCGTCTCGCACTAACACCGTCTCGGAAGCTCGTTCCATAGTTGTGTGTCCTGCAGACCTGCTGAGACCCCATTCTTTCAGTGTTGCCAACATGTTGCTAAGATTCGTCCTTTCAGTGTTGCCAACATGTTGCTAAGATTCGTCCTTTCAGTGTTGCCAACATGTTGCTAGTATCGTCTCGCACTAACACCGTCTCGGAAGCTCGTTCCATAGTTGTGTGTCCTGCAGACCTGCTGAGACCCCATTCTTTCAGTGTTGCCAACATGTTGCTAAGATTCGTCCTTTCAGTGTTGCCAACATGTTGCTAGTATCGTCTCGCACTAACACCGTCTCGGAAGCTCGTTCCATAGTTGTGTGTCCTGCAGACCTGCTGAGACCCCACTCTCTCAGTGTTGCCAGCATGTTGCTAAGATTCGTGTCGCACTAACAAATACTCGTATATGTATAAAATGTTCGTAATTTAATTTCCTAAACATTTGAAAATGTTGGAATGTGCAAAGAGTTCTTCGCGCCATTTTCCACGGACATGTCAAGTCTTAAGATTTTTGTTTTTATAAATAAGTTTACTGTGGATATTGTTAGTCAAAAAAAGTTTCATTTTATTTAATAATGTACGATGTATGATGTGAATAATTATGGAAAACGATAAATTTGACTTTATGTATGGGGGCCAAAGTTGCAGTTTATTTGTTGCGGTTTTCCCGCGCTGTCAACTCCCATATACCCGACGTGTTTGGGCTATGTTAACGAGAATTACTTCATAAAAAACATCAAATTCGGCAACACTTGGACTGGGGTGTATCACTAACTTTTTATCACGATAGGTGGCGCATGATAGATGGTACCTAATATAACTGTCAGTTCCATAGAAAGAAATATTATTTTTTGGATATTATGCCGAAATGTGCAGTTTTAAGTGTACAAATCGAGATTTCCTAGCGAAATCAAAGATATGGTGATCTCAAAATTGTCGTTCTATTAATTAGACCTTTTTTCTTTTTAAATACGGTGTTCGCTTTCATAATTCATCTTCTAAGGTTAGCGACCGTTAAGTTATAATACATTTTTCTGTTATTAAAATAAAAAAAAAACTTTACAAAAACATTTTAAAAATGGTGCGACATAGGTGTTAAACAAGGTACCATTGCCGCTAGCGACATCTACAAAAAGCTTTGCCTGATACACCCCATTTGATGAGATCTCCAACTCAGTATTGAACATATATATAAATATTTTTTAGTCATTTAAAGAATTTTTAAAAAGAATGTGCGAGCGAGATGGAGATATGTGTCCAATATATTCCTTAACCTATGAACGTGGTATTGCAAACTAAAACGAGTTACCTCCATCGGTGATGAGACCGACGACTTGCCCGTGGTCCCCTCCGGTGCGGGACACAAACAAACGCTTTATAGATCCTATATAATTACTAATATTCGGTGTATATAGATTGTATGATGATTGCAATCTATTGTCAACTTATTGTAGGATGACATAACCCTTAGTCAAGGTTGTATCAAAACGAAATGTCTGTAATTGTTACGATTAAAGTTAATAATTGATTCGATAGTACCAACTGACGGCTGATCTTCAAAATAAAACTGATAATTCAATCGTTACATTTACAAAGTACTTCATTCTAATCCAACTCAGCCATAAAATCAGATTCTCGAACCACGAATAAGATATCTAATGTTTAAATTTTTGATTATAAGTCAAGTCATGACTCAATTAACAAAGTCAACTGACTTATAATTAAGTCAAAGTCAAAATATGTTTATTTACGTAAACCTATTACAATAATTTAGTAAATTATTTTAGCTGTGTTGGATTGATTAATTAATTTAGAACGCCTTCTTTAACATCCAAAAAAGGTGGGTTCGAACCCCGGCATGTACCAGCGAGAGTACACTTTTCTTACGTACATTTATCATAGATTTATAACACCACCGTTTCTGTGCTTCGAAGAGCACGTTAAGCCGTCGGTCCCGGTTCCACTAATACCAACTTGTGAACGTAAATAAATTGTCATTGAAAATTAACATCAGATCCTCGGCAACCCGTCTGGCCAGCGAGGCGAATGTAGGCCAAATTCTCCAGAAAAAAATCTGGAAGGCCCAACTCCAACACGGGCTAGAACTCTGTGGCCCCTTCCTGTGATGAATTAATTATTGATTCTTCTCCTGCTAGTGGAAGACTAAACTGTCAGCAAAAGAACAGCAGCCTAGCAGATGACCTGTTAAAATAAGATAAACCTTGGATATCTTATAAGTGCTTTGGGAAAGTGATGGCATTAATACGTCAGCACTGATTGGACTCCATTATTTATCCATCAGTCTTAAACCTTTAGTTGATTATAATAAGGTCAAGGTGTTATTACCGGAATATCATTTAACAACACGACAAACCTATCGATAAAGAAATAAACAAAATAACTACCACGGTATAGCGTATAGTCGTACAACATCGCGCAAGTCTTTGTGACTCATTCTACAGAGGAGTCTACTTATGATCTGGTCTGTTCTGTCGCGGGTGCAGCCATCGGTCAGGCGGTCTACTCTGCTATTTTGTCAACAAATAAGTTACTAAAGCAAATAGAAAGCTAGAACCAACAAGTAGATAAGAAAAAAGGACACACCACGCGAAAAAATCATACCCTAGTCTTGGACTTGCGCAAGATTTTTTTCCAAATTTTGCTAGTGTTTACTTTTTTTGGGGGTTAGGTTTTCAATAAATTTTACTTGTGTCGTATCCGTAATTTTAATTTTTTTTAGTTCCTAATGAAAAAAAATTAACGTATTTGGAACTTGGGAGAGCTCGTTTTAAAATAATTTTATTTTAGTATACCTAAATCTTAACTATACCTAATGCCTCCGAGGTCTAGCGGTTAATTCCGTGGATTTAAACTTGGAACTACAGGGTTTGATTCCTGGTCGGGACACAATAAATTATTTAATTTGTGATATTTCTCAAGTTTGGTACACTAAGGACATCGCGGAGAGAGATTTCCTTAGTACAATTGGAAAATAAAATTTATATTGGGTCAGAGTCTTGCAGAAGTCTTGCGAGACTCTTGCGCGAGACCAAGACCACCTATTCTGAGGGAAGGTCTTGCTTTGGGCAACTCTACTGCGGGCGCGCTTTCTTCTCACACTTCACTTTCTCGGAACTATTTCCAGCACGATTTAGAGTCCAATCCTATTTTTTTTTTTTCACAGTTTGTTCCAATTTTAGCCGTAGGACTTGAGTCGTGGTCCCGACTCTATATTCAACTTCTACGAATATTCTCGAAGTTATGTGAGGCGAGGCGATTGCGATGGGATGTTTGGATAGGGAGGGGATTCAGGAACTAGGGATGTGCTAACAATAATAATACATGTATAGAATAAATACATATTATACCCCACATATCACTAATTAGATCGTGAAATTTCTGAAAATCAATTATAAATTAGTTAAATTGACTTGCGCGGTATTGTTTGCTAAAAGACGATATACTATCAAGGACGACGATTTATTTTCTTTAAAATGGAGGGTAGACGAACAAAAGTAAAATATATTTTACAATATTATAAAAATAACGTTTGGATTTTAAACCTATAATTCTTATTTTTGAATTCAGAAGTCGTTTTTAAACTGTAAATATTTAATACTTTATTTATTTAATTAACAGCATTTTCTATGAAATAAAAAATAAATAAAAAACGCTAACTTAAAGCAGCTTTGAGTAATTTTTTATTTATATTTTGCGATGGTATTTATAAAAAAAGGTAGGGTTTAAAAGCTAGGTTTTTATCACAAAGATCTGTTTTTTTTTTATGTATTCATGAAATGTGTTTTTATAAAAAAATAATATCACACTGTTGCTTTAAGGTGGCTTTCACAAAAAAAGAAAGAAAAAAATGAATTTAGGTAATTGTAAAAAAAAATGACTAAAAATTAAATAAAGATTTTACTGTTAATTTTTTCTTAATACATCAAGTTACTTTTATATTGTGCACGCGAATGATTTATATTTGTGGCACACTAACTAAAATTGATTTTTGATTTCTTTAATATTAAATAAAAAAAAATGCATTTAAAGACTCGACGGAAACGCAAGTGTTAACTTGAAAAGATTAATATTATAACAATAACTTCAATTGTTTTAAATTGTACTGTCTAACCGGTTAACATTTAACGCGACGCGATTGGTAGCTAGATTCACACTTACTCTTTGTAACCAAATGTTAAATGTTCATTAATTTAATCACCAGCGGTTAGTCTTATGATTAGAAATGTTAAGTAAAAAAAAAAACAATATATATATATACCTTAGAGACGTATTTCTCCCGACGTTTCGGTCAAGTTATATCGACCGTGGTCACGAGAGAATATTCATTTAAAATAATCCGTAATTTGCGTTTTTGTCACAAAACCGACTTACTCGTATATAAAAAAAAAGCGCGAAAAATATTGACGGAATTATGTTGACCAGACTCGACGCCATTAAAAATTAAGATTTAAATAAAAACAATGACTGTTATGTTATCAACCCGTCTGACCTCCTGCTGAGGAAAAGCCTAATTCTATAGAAATTATATTTGGAAGGCCCAACTCGTGACAACAAGTAGCTTGCTATCCCCCTGGGTCTAGGGGGATTCTCACATTTCATTTGGGTAACTTACAGCTAATGGAATAAGACATCATTCATTTTGTATCGGCTAAATTGTATTCCCAGTTATATATGCAACAACAGGCATTTATGAAACGTCATTTTTTTTTTAAATAATTCTATGCCTGCTAGTGGAAGACTAAGCTGTTAGCAGAAGACCAGCAGCTTATTCTAACAATATTACAATGTAAATAGAAAAAACCCTTTACTTTATTTTATTTTATTATATATATTATATCATGACAGCTCTTGTTAAAGGGCTTGATTGATACAAAAATTACAAAATATAGCAATGTAATGACCAATAGTAAGCAAAGAACAGTTATCGTCATTAACAAATCAAATTATATAAACATAACCCCCTTGCGGTCTAGCGGTCGTACTATACAAGTTTCTGATCACCCCGCTAGGTCAGTCGTGATGATACTTATTTACTTTTTTGTTCAAACGTGAACAGAATAAGTAACGCGTGCTAGGCCTGCAGTCGTATTTCTAGCAATCTGTGAGCTCAAAAAGCTTACAAAAAGTCCAAAACAGCCGATATGCAGCGATTATTAGTTTAAAATCGCGTTCTTAATTCGACGGACTAATCTGACAGTTGTATATAAAACGCGGCCACAACTTGCACGAGTCAAAACGTCGTCGGTAATTCGGTATGTTTGAAGGGTGAAATATTTTATATTTCCCAACTCTGTAAATATTATTTGTAGATTAATATTATAGAAACTGACGTGTTGAGTTGTGGTGGATTAAACAGATGTCATTTTAGTCCGTCGGACTATGAACTAGTCGTGTATTTGTTGTAAGTTGTAGGTAGGTATTTAAATATTTTATTGTTGTGTTAAAGGAAACATTTAGGCATGTTTTATTATTATTTATAAAAAAAGATTCGTTACTTTATTATTATTTTACTTAATCTTAATATTTAAGCTGTATATTTAAAGATGATTTATTACTGATTCGACTCTTCTATATCTGTTGTGTAACTACTTATTTTTTTGTTTAACATTTAGAATTTAGCTTTGTTACGAGTATATGCGAGGAAATGAGTGCTCGAGGATATATTTTTTATTTGGTAAACAGATTGAAGGAAAGATTTTTTTTTATGGTCGTCACAAAAAATATACAGTGTAGGTAGGCACAGCACGTTGTCGAAAATAAGGTCGCCATTCCGGCATGTACCAATGAGAAATTATTTTTTCTTAAGTACATTTATTTGTCATAGATTTACAAAACCACGAGGGAGTCTGGTCGTTTCCACAGCCTTCTATATCTTGCAACAGGCGTGAATTGCACAATAGTCGCTGTCAATCGTAATTTTAGTTACGAATTATTAAGTAAAGTAATATTAAGTAGCATTGCTGTGTGGAGATACTTTATGAGACTCCCGGTTCCACTAAAACCAATTGGTATCCGACCCTCGGCAAACCGTCTGGCCAGCGTGACGAGTGTAGGCCAAAGTTTCCCTCTATATGTTCTGTAAGGCTCATCTCCAGCTGTGGTGACTGTGATGATGATGAAATGTGCTCGCACACCCAATACATTTAGGAGTGTTGCTCGCACACCCAATACATTTAGGAGGGTTGCTCGCACACCCAATACATTTAGGAGTGTTGCTCGCACACCCAATACATTTAGGAGGGTTGCTCGCACACCCAATACGTTTAGGAGGGTTGCTCGCACACCCAATACATTTAGGAGTGTTGCTCGCACACCCAATACATTTAGGAGGGTTGCTCGCACACCCAATACATTTAGGAGGGTTGCTCGCACACCCAATACATTTAGGAGGGTTGCTCGCACACCCAACACATTTAGGAGGGTTGCTCGCACACCCAATACATTCAGGAGGGTTACTCGCACACCCAATACATTTAGGAGGGTTGCTCGCACACCCAACACATTTAGGAGGGTTGCTCGCACACCCAATACATTCAGGAGGGTTGCTCGCACACCCAATACATTTAGGAGGGTTGCTCGCACACCCAATATTTTCAAGCCTGTTCTCAGATATGTAGACTATCAATTTTCTAGAAATTTATATTACGGACATTATGGACAAATTTTAATTTATTTTAGGCAGAGAAAAATGGCAAAACAAATATGTCATTAATGTTATTTTCTTTTAAAGACTACATTCTCGGAGGGAATTCTTTCAAATGTTTGAATATGTTGGATTGTGCGAACGAGAGGAACCCTCTTAACAAAAACAAGTGTATCGACAAATAGGAAGTCAGCTCAGTATAAGCATAATGTGATACTATTCGACGACATTTTCCTCGCATATTTCTGCTATAAAATCTGCCTTAAGGAGGCTGTGTTAGCATTTAATTTTGAAAAATGTATTTATTCGAATAGCTTTTCCTTGATTCTTTATGATAATGAAACTTAAAAGACTTTGCTATAATAATGCGAACTCGTCGGTAGTCAAGTACACTCCTTAAAGAATCGACAACAAGTTACTCAGCAGATATAAGATTTATAGTAAGGAATTGTAAACAAAACTATATTATAATGTCTGCCAAACTATCACAAAACTGCGAGATTGTGATCTCTCGTAACCTATCGGTATTCCTGTGAGCCTACAAATGTTTATCAAATTTTAAATTACAGTGGCAATATATTACCTCATAAAGTACAATGGCCATTGCCTATGTACTGTCAGACCCAGACGTAGAAGCCGCGAACTTATCCAGTACGGTAGAGAAATAATAAAAAAATTGGTAATTACATCAAAGTTGAAGAATAGGGATGTGGACTGTACTCAAATAAGTATATCATTTTACCACGAAAAGGTAGTTTCCATAATAAAAAACACAATATTTTCTTCAATAAACAAGGGATTAATTATTTATTTAATAAAATGTAATTAAATATTTCACCCTCAAGTCACGTGACAATGAACACCAATCAAAATGCGTGACGTCACTTGTTGCCACACAAGAATTTTCGCTGTCAAGTACTATGGTGCTTGTTGATATTTGGAT
The DNA here is from genome assembly GCA_910589645.1 of Tinea semifulvella. Classification (NCBI taxonomy): domain Eukaryota; kingdom Metazoa; phylum Arthropoda; class Insecta; order Lepidoptera; family Tineidae; genus Tinea; species Tinea semifulvella. The sequence continues at coordinate 281,928 of OU342605.1, forward strand.
AATATTATTACTGTGATTCCCGTGAAATTTCAAAGAAATTTGCTCAATTATCTTATTGAATTAATTTTTAAAGGTTTTCCCATAATGGAAAGTGGATATATTAAGGCAGATAGTTCAAATTTGCCAAGAATTGATTGCTTTACGGTGGTTAGTTTCTTCGCAACAAATAGTAACTTCTGCTCTGCTGAATTTAGAAATGTGAAGACCTCCATGTAACTAATATACTCAGGATACATTATATTATTTATAAACTCGAAAAGTTCAATTGAATATAATAAAATAATTTGATTTTGAGGTTATGTTGTTTACTTTATTTCTAACTTCAAAATTCGAGTTTTTATCTTTGAAAACTTGAAGAGTAAAATTCTTTTAATACGAGGAAATCTAACAAATATTATCAAACTTACATCAACATGATCCTCACAGAAATACATTTTACAACTGCCGGATCCCGACAGGCTAGTTGAAGCCACATTTTCCGCATCGTTTTTGTACGTGAAACGTGAATAAATAGTTTTTCAGGTGTTTTAATAGTAGTACTGTCACACTGCGGCACCGCACTACATTTATAAAATGTAGAATCCATCTTATTAACACAAAACTACGAAATAACTTTCTATTACATACAACTTCGACAATGTTTAGGAACAAGTGACGTTACAGCGGGCGTTTGACAGGTATCCACGTTTTGGTGCGAAATTTGAAATGGAATTTGAAATAACTTATTTTAAAGGTATTAGTTGTATTATGTTTATTAGTTGTAAATAGTTTGGGCTATATTTGGTACTTAGGTATGCATCCATTCCCAAAAATAGTCCACATCCCTATTGTAGATGCGATGTAAAATATTATTATTAATATTTTTGTAATTTTTTTTATTATAACATTTACAGTGTTTTTAAAAATATATTTGGTCAAAAAGTTTTACTTACCTTGGGTATGCCGAAGATGCATAATTCCCTTCGTGGTCTACCAGTTACGGCCGTAGATTTAAATGCAGAGTTGACGAGTTATATTCGTGGTCGACATAAACTATTTGTGGCATTTCTCTACTCTGGTACGAATTTGCCACTTATAATGTTGAGCCTTTAGTAAAGTTGGATAAGTATAAACTAACAAAAGCGTGGTTACTGACCACCTCGCAAGAATTATCACCAAAGTAATGTCCCCTTCCAGGAATACCTTTACTCTGAGGGTTGGCGATCTCTCAGTCTAAAACTAATGTAGGGCAATTTGGCTGTGGTTTAGTGGTCGGCAAGTATTTTTATATATTGACAATTAGCTTAGATATATATAATAGTATAAATATAATTATCAATTTTAATGATATGTCCCACAAAGAGAACGCAAGCCAAATGCCGAAAAAAATCTCATATTATACAAAAATAATGCAAAAAAAAAAAAACAATATGTTAACTAAATGAATAAAAATAATAAACGTTTAAAAAAATCTAAAAATGCTAAGCATGGTGTACTGTAAGTTCAAAATATTAGATAAAATGTTCCAAAATATTAAAGTTCAATGTGCATTAGGTTTAAAATTGTTATGTACTGTAATAAGGTTTTGTTGTGTCTAGCTCGGGGGGGGGGGGGGGTAAGTCAATGTATCCTACAAAAAAAATTGCTACGTAATTTATTTTGAGCTTTTAGCAGGCTTGGAACACGCTGGGGACTAGGATATCTTGTGCCCGTGCTACGGAGGCTGAAATGAAAATTTTCTTTATTTTTCGTAAAAGATACAGTTAAAAAAATATTTTTGTTCCAGTTCTGTGCTAAGCCTGCAGTTATTTGTCTAAAAACATATTGTACAGTAAGATAATCGTTTTAAATAAAAAAAAGGATACGTTGGCCCTATGAAAATATCACCAGTCCAGCTAGGGGACCCTTCATAGGTTGTATGTATTTGAGTGGAGGAAAGTCGTTGTACAACCGCGGATTGTATGTTCAGCCGGCTAACCGCTATGGTTAACTGCTACCAAATATCCTTTTAACATTAATAATATTAAGGTATGTATAATTAACGCTAATAATTAAGCTCCAATTTAGCATGAAATGGTGGTGCAGTCACATGTCTATCATGACAAGTACTATCCGCGGTTGGTACAATTACAAAACCTAAAACTTATTCTACTAATGATGCTTTGTGTATCGGTTGGTGCAACTATTAGGAGCCGGTATTATGTTTGTGTAGAATTTGAGATAAAATTGACCTTTTTTTATATCAAAATTATTACTATCTGTGGCTACAATTGATGTACACGATAAAATACTAGCATAATAGAGAATATTCAAGGTTTTTCGTTTACAAGTTACATTATACTCTAATATATAAAAATATATACCTTAAAGGAAAACTTAAACATCCAAAGAAGGTACAACACTATCACGCCAAGTCTGTGACGTCACAACGACGACCATGCGAACTCGAATCTCGCCGGGAATATTCTAAAGTTCTTCCGTATTTATTAATTACAATATAAAAATACCAACAAGACATAAATGATAAGTGATTGTGACGTCACATTATTTCAACCAAGAGTAAATCGTTTTCGAATATAAAAATTGCAAACGATTTTTTTTTTTAATATAACAAATTATTCAAATAAAAAACACTATTCTATATAAATTTGTAATAAAAAAATGCATAATATATGCCAAAACTAAAGTTTTTTACTATACATGCATATTATTGTATATGAATTACAGGCTAACTACAAGATTTTAATATAAAATAATGTTTATTCTATCATGTTAAAGTGGTTCAAGCGATTTTTTTTGCTATATTGAAATGATGATACTCATGGTACTGGCTCTTGAGTTAAATGTATATAAAATGAATCTATCAGCGACCTCCCTCGGTTTCCGAAAGGCACTGTCATATCAGAAACACGAATAGTAATGACTCGAAGGGAGCTTTACAATACTGTATATACTAAATTTTTACTCGAAGGAATGATTACAAACAATATCTTAAATGAATTTTTATTTTTTTTTTTTTTTTTTTTTTTATAAACTATATTGCAATAAAAACAAAACGAATATATATTTATGTGTATGTATTAAACCAAAAGACAAACTATAAAAATTTAATACTCACAAAAAACAGCTCCTCCAAATCGCTGTCCTGTTTGGCATGGTGCCCAATACACTGGCAGCAATTCCTATCTCAATTAAGAAATATACTAGAATAATGTATTCATCTTGATATTATAGAATAACATACTCTTTATTACCCGATATATAAATTGTAACTCATTAATTGGGAAATAACTATATGTAGGTATCGTTTAGAATATCAACAACTAATTATTTTTATTTATTCCTTCATTATTTTATTTTAATGTATAATATGAAACTGCATATTTTTCAAGATTAGGTTCAAATTAGGTTCAAAGGGGAACCTTTTAAAGGGGGTTTGCACCTCTCTCGTTCTCACAGTCCAATATTTTCTTAGATCAAGTCTCAGTGTACCTTGAGAAATGTAGTCTATCTATACTTACTAGAAAATAAAATTACACATATTTTGGAGGTATTCTCCCATTCACTGCCTAAGCTCAGGGTTAATAACACTAGCGCCGCGCCACCGTACTATCGTTTTAGCAGTTCGCAACGTATTCCCATTAAAAAAAACTATTCTATCAATTAATAAAATCTTTAAATTATTCATAACATTAAACCACGGACCTTTACTATGTATATGGTTGATATTTATATCTAAATTATCGTTTTAATTATATATCAAAAACTTAATGACATACGCGTCATGGGCCGTCACAGCACGTTTTTTGATGACGCATACGTTGGCGCTGAATGGGTTAATTATATATTTGTTTTAATAAAATAGAGGAAAATTTTGATAAATACTTTTGCCATTTTTCTCTGTCTAAATTTAGGTATATGAATGTGAAAAAATGTCCCAAATATCCGTAATTTTATTTCCTAGAAATTTGAAAGACTACTAGTAAACTCGAAAATGTTTGAAAATATTCGATTGTCCGAGCGAGAGCGATTTTAAGATATGATAAGGCCAACAAATGAAATCGTCGTCATCATCGTTTCGGTAACCAACTGTTCACGTGTAAGTTACCCAACTGTTACCCAAAGCTGTTAGTAGATCCCGGGTATTTGCAATGAGTTACCCTCGTCCTGTGTCATATATTCCTAGCAGAAACTGAGCGCCTGTACATTGTTGTAAATAAACTCCAGATATATATTTATATACTATATTATTATTTAAAAAAAGTTTTTAAATTAAAATAAAGTTGCAAAAAAAAACCAAAAAAATCTAAATAAAGCAAATACATACACACATGCAGCGTGTTGTATGATATGAAAAAACTTAACTTGTTTTTATTTCTTGTCCCAAACTCCCTACCGCTTCCGGTTTGTTTTCTATACCAAATAAATTTATCACTTTCCTCAACTTATAGGATTTACTCTTGTCTACAGCAAGTAAAATAATTTAGTATAGAAAACGAACAACTCTGGCACCCGTATTCTAAGACGTTACTTCAACGCCTCCACTCAACATTTCCTTCCAGCTATCAAACGAAAATTAAGTCTGTGAAATGGGGTGTATCACTTACTTTTTATCATGACAGATGGCGCATGATAGATGGTACCTAATATAACTGTCAGTTGCAATTTATTATTTTCTGGATATTATGGAGAAGTGAGCAGCTTTTAAGTATACAAATCGAGATTTCCAAGCGAAAGGAAAGATGTGGTGATCTCAAAGTTGCCGTTCTATTAATTCAACCCTTTTTTATATTTTAAAGACGATGTTCGCTTATTTAATTCGTCTTTTAAGGTGGGTAACGTTAAAATACATTTTTCTGTTATAAAAATAAATAAAAAACAAATAAATTTAAAAAAGGATCCGTCATAGGTGTAAACAAGGTACCAGTGCCGTTAGCGACATCTACAAAAAGGATCCGTCATAGGTGTAAACAAGGTACCAGTGCCGTTAGCGACATCTACAAAAAGGATCCGTCATAGGTGTAAACAAGGTACCAGTGCCGTTAGCGACATCTACAAAAAGCTTTGATACATCCCATTGAGAGTGAGACGATTAAAATTTAAAATACGTCTATTGTACCAGCTTACGGCTGAACTTCTAAATAAAACTGTCGGCTAGGCTCTATTTTTAATTTAAATCGTAACTTCTACAGAAAGTTCATTTTCGTTTGACTGCTAGAAGGAAATGTTGAGTGGAGGGGCTTTTGAGGAAATGTCTTAGAATGGCCAGGTCGCTCAATGTGTGCTTCGCGGAGCCCTTACGACTATAGAAGCTTCGAGGAAATACTGCTCATAATGAAAAAATACTAAAGGCATTTGGTGGAAGAACCAGTATTCCTAGACCCCCTCAACGGCTCCTCCACTCAATTATTCCTTCCATCTGACAGACGGAGGTACTCCGCGACGTACCTTCAAGCGTGTTTATGTTACTTTGGGCTTATATTCATATTATTTAAACTTGTTTTATTTAGTAATAATTAATTAAATAAACTTATTTTAGTTATTCAAACTCATTAAATCTGATTTCGTTCCATCGTTGAATTATAATAAATTTTCGTGAAACACAAATATTCATAATATGAAAGAGACATACTTATGGATGTCAAAAGTGTTAGAGCCTGTAGTAATGGGGTGTATCAGGAAAGCTTTTTGTAAATGTCGCTAGCGGCAATGGTACCTTCTTTTACACCTATGTTCCATCATTTAAAAAAAAATGTAGTTTTTTATAACAGAAAAATGTATTTTCAATGGGGTGTATCACTAACTTTTTATCACGATAGATGGCGCATGATAGACGGTACCTAATATAACTGTCAGTTGTATAGAAAACTTGTATTTTTATTATTTCCTGGATATTATGCCAAAGTGAGCAGCTTTTAAGTGTACAAATCGAGATTACTAAACGAAATCAAAAGATATGGTGATCTTAAAATTGCCGTTCTATTAATAAAACCTTTTTTCTTTTTAAAGACGGTGTGCGCTTTTTAATTCGTCTTTTAAGGTAGGTAACGTTAATTTAAAATACATTTTTCTGTTATTACCATATAACTAGTTACCATATAAAACCATGAAAACATTTTTAAAATGATGCGATATAGGTGTAAAATAAGGTACCATTGCCGCTAGCGACATCTACAAAAAGCTTTGCCTGATACACCCCATTAACGTTACCTATCTTAAAATACGAATTAAGAAAGCGCACATCGTCTTTATGAGGAAAAAAGGTTTAATTAATAGATTGGCAATTTTCAGATCACCATATCTTTGATTTCGCTTAGAAATCTCGATTTGTACACTTAAAAGCTGCTCACTTCGGCATAATATCCAGAAAATAATAAATTTCGAAATAAAAATACAAGTTTTCTATGCAACTGACAGTTATGTTAGGTACCATCTATCATGATAAAAAGTTAGTGATACACCCCATTCGTAGAACCAGTGATCGTCACAATATAAATTCGTATGCAATGTGACCGCGGCCTTTACATCTCAGCCTTAGGGTGTGTCCACATAGGAACTGCAACTAAGTACTTTACTTCACAATGCCTTAAGTTCCTGTTTTGATATTTTTCTATGGTTTAATTTAATGATTTAGTTCCATTTGTTTACTTAAATGTAATTGAAATAACCCTATGGTTAGCTATCCATGGACATGCTATTTTCAATTTTAAAATGATATGACTTGCGTTAGGTAGTGTGCGTTTGTGCATTACCCTAACAATCAACCGTCTTGTTTGACATGACGTTATAAATATACATATATATATATCGCAAATCATATCGTTTTAAAATTATAAAGCACGCTGCAAATCCTACATCGCTAAGTGCTTTTTTCACGAAATTCGTTCGACTTGTTGCGTTGTTCTGTTTTTCATACAAAATTCGGTAAAAAAGCAAGCTTTGCTGTTAAGTCGAACGTAGGTAAGTAGTAACGAATAAGCGCTTGGCTATCGTATTGATACTTCTTGTGATCTCAGCTTAACCTGTCCCTCTCCGACCCGTTATTCCTTCGTCCATCCATTCAGTAACCCCCCGCTCCAGTGTCGGTATGCGCGTCGACTCGAGCGCATCTTGCAATAGATTATACAAAAAACGTGTTTTCTGACTTAAAGTTGAACAAACATTGTTTGAATTGATTAAAATAAATCACATGTGACAGTTATTTATAGGATTAGTTAATCTCCACTCTAAGGCGAGTATTTTGTATGTTTTAATTGAACAACTTACGATTGTTCAATATTAGAAATCTAGCGTTGCATTATTGGTGTTAAACAATAGTAATTAACGAGAATAAAAGTGGTTTGGTAAGTCCGTGAAGGCATTGACCGTTGCTCCTTATACCATACATCGCGGCTTCACAAGTGGTTCATTTTTAACTTATAAGAAGCTTATAAGTGTAGTTGAAATGCTTTCAAGTTTTCTCTTAATTTTAATAATTTATATAATCTAAGTTTAGCAGCTTCATTAAATAGGTACCTACTCGGTGTTGTAAGGTAACTTAGGAAATGATAGGAAAATATTTATTCGGTAAGTGCATTAAAACGTGATTTTCTTTAATCTAAATAATTATTTTATTGATATTATTACATATTTATTACCTCAGTAAGTTGACAAGTAATTACTTACCATGAAACCTAATTAATCGTAACTATTTTAAGTAGGATCTACGTATCCTTAAAAATATGGCGCCAAAATTATAACGCATTCAGCGGTTCATATTAATTTATTATTTAATATTCAAAGGCCAAATATTGACCCTGACATTTCATATGCTAAAAAACTTTTATTCAATTAAATCCAACATTTATGACTGTACCCAAAGTTTCCCAATTTATTAGTAGGTAAGTAAGTAAGTATCTATAGATAATAAAAAAATGTCAAGACAAACTTTATTGAGTATTTCTAGACATAAAAGTTTATAGAAATACATATACATAATATTTTTAAGCCTTGAGGCTGGTTGTAACCGAAACGAAGTAATTTGTAAATGGTAACGATTAAAGTTAAAAATGGCGTCGATTGTATCAGCTGGCGCAATCTATAACTATATTCATTACAATTAAAAGAGACCTCGTTTTGGTGCAACTCAGCCTTAGTAAACTGAATTCCTTCCCATACCTGTAAAACTCTTATTATTCTAAGGCAGCCCGTGCACAGTCAATATTGATTGGGATGGTATAGTTCCGAGGATCGCGTCACGAGCGGTTTATTCATGAGTCTGCGTACCGTACCGTACTCGCCGCCGCGTCACGAGCGGTTTATTCTTCAGTCTGCGTACCGTACCGTACTCGCCGCCGCGTCACGAGCGGTTTATTCTTCAGTCTGCGTACCGTACCGTACTCGCCGCCGCGTTATTGCTTGTTGTATTACATTAAAGTCTATTAAATTTAAAATTTAGGTATTCAACTAACTGCTGAAGAAATAAATAAATAATAACTATAACCTCATTATATAAAAGTGTACTGGAATAGATCCTGGACCCGGTTATTGGCCAAAAGAGTTGAATGTCGACATTTATCGAAATATCTGTCATCATGCAACTTATGCTATATTCAACTTGAAAACCAAAGCTTCCTTTTTTTACCGAGTTTTGTATGATAACCATAGACAAACACCACGTCGAAAAAAGCTCTTTCAGCGATGTCAAACATAGCGTTCAAAGAAACAGTTTCAATGGACATTTCTATCGCATGCGACATTACAAGCGCTTATAGCATAGTGTAAGGGACTGACGTCAGTCATGGGTGTCTATTCCAGTAGCTAAGATTCATAGGTCTCGCGCGCCACTTACCATCGGGTGGGAGCAAAAAAATGCTAGTAAAAAAAATACCTTCAAACTTGATCTGAAAATCGCGATCTTAATTTCATTATGATTCATCAATGAGTTTTGTTGACCGATTTCGTCGACTGTGTACGAGCTGCCTAATATTAATGCAATGCAAGAAATATGATGACAAGAAATACATCGTAATATATCTTAGTATAGGCTAAATAATGAGGTCGATTTCATCACGCGGCCAGTATCATAATTCACCATTATCTCACCTAGTTTAACTGAAGCTAACCAAGTTAACTCAACAACAGCCTGTTAGGTAGATAACTAATTCCTAGCGAACTTTATATTAAAAAACTATAAGGAATCCTAACTCCCGTATTCTTAGACGTTTCCTCCGCTCAATTAAATTCTTCCACTCCTATTTAAATGTTCCAATGTCACAAGGTTAACGGGAAGAGAATGTCTTGCGGCATTACGTTCACCTTTTTGTATAGATTTACAATAAAGTTTAAAAAAAAAAAACTTAGCTGTCAAAAAGGGACGCATCAGAATTCGGAATCGATAACATTATTCTGCAAACTATAAAATAGTTGTTCAGTAGATAGCTCTCATTACAATAATATTACCACAGTTTAGTTTACTGATAGATAATTTAATATTGTCTATTCTATCGAATACTTAACACTTATAATTAGCTCACGGTCTCTGCTTCTATACACTGAGGAGTCCTCGATCTACATATATTATTATGTAACTCCAACATTTTAGAGTAATTAGTACTTACTACTTAAGTACGTTGTAGGTTACTGGTAACTAACACGTCGTTAGGCAAGAAGATCTTCTTTAATGTACTAGGTAGGTACTAGAAATGACACGACTAAAATCTACCGTTGTTATTGTTTAAGTTATTATTGGTTTGTCTTTTGGACATAAATATAAATTTAATTAATTTAAAGAAAACATATATTTATTCGAAGGAAGTAAGGTACAATGATTATTAATTAAACTAAAATTTTAAAACATAAATCACTATTAATTAAAAATAAAATAAAAGTAGGTACTTAATAACTAATTAAAAATACAACTACAAAATTAAAATAAAAAATATAATTAAAAAACCTGCAAACAAATATATTTGAATTTGACTACTTACTACACAAGTCGGTAAGTAGTGACTATAAGATGTCAAAGCTACTTCAAATTCTAAAAAGAAACATTATTTGTTCGTGAGTTGGTTTATGATTTGTGTTGCCTACCTACCTATTGGTCACATTTTTGCGAGTCAGCATTATTTACTAAATCCAAAAGTCGATAGGAGCATTTTTTAATGACAGTTATCAGAGTACGATTTCGCCAAACACAAGCGTAAATAGTTGGCCAGAAAAATCAATAAATAATAAAAAAAAATGACTTCAAATAATTAATTAATTTAACACGCTTTCTTTCAAACCAAAAACTTAAATTGGCTAAAAATAGGTTAAAAACAATAGATACCTGGTTAGAGTTTTTATGGAAAATCATCGAATTTGGAGAAATTCGTTTCGCTTAGTTGGAGGTGATAACGGATCGAATGATTTAGTAGTTACGCTCTAAATGTAAACAGCGGGGCTATAGCGTATCCTGCCTAACACTTTTGATAGCCACAACCAATTCGTCATAATTCGGAGAAAAACGAAATGGAACCTTTGGGACAGCGGTTCTCAAACTTTTGGCGATGGCAACACCCTTTTGGAAGGCGAAATATTTGACTCAAAAATAATAAAAAGCCGGTTTCTGTGTATTATTTTAGTATATTAATAAATAGATAATTATGCTTGTATGTATTTCCCTCTGCAACCTTATATTACCCCCTTTATTATATATTTTTTGTATTAATTATTGACGCATAAGTCGACGTCTGTTTAAATACTCATTATTTAAACACGATGATTTATTTCATATTTTCATGGATATTCAAGAAAATTGGCAACACTACGACGACGCTCACAGAACGCTCACAGATGTTTAAATCAAATCAAATTGTTTATTGTCTTTCATGAGTTATACGTATTATTGACTTTCGTGAGTTGTATGTATTATTATTAAAACGTAGATGTAATATCCATTGGGTTACACCCATCATTTTTTTATTTTTATTTTTTTTATTTAAAAACTTTATTGCACTATGTACAAAGGCGGACTTAATGCCGCTAGGCATTCTCTGACAGCCAAACCTTTAGGACATTTAGACAGTATAGATGGTAGGTGCAATATTAAGTAAGTCCATATATATCAATATATACATACCAATATTTACTAACTATTACATAACACGTACATAAATAAATTATATATATATATAAATATACTATATACACATAATAAATATACAAATAAACCACTTAAACGATGAGGAAAGTAATATAGAAATAATGATGTGGTTGCTGCAAATGAAAAAGGAAAAAAACTATATAAAAAAATAGAGAAGTTGAAACAGTTAGGTTGATAAGAAGTACCTATATACTAAATTTTTGAAGATAGCTCGATTTGAAGCTTGTCTTATATTTAATGGTATGTCGTTCCAGAGATTTGCAGCAACAACAGCAAACGAATGGGAGACAAAAGAGGTGTGATGAGAAGGAATGGAGAGTGTGGAGTTGAAACTAGATCGAAGGGTTCGATCGTGAATAAAGCCAAGAAATGTGAAGCTGTCTTTAAGGTACTGAGGCGTGCCGGGTTCATTCAGGATACGCAGAGAACTCGACAATTTCGCCTCTTACGAATAGGGAGCCATTTGAGTTTATCCCGAAAAGACGAAATATGATCAAACTTGCGTAGACCAAAGATAAATCTAATGCATGTGTTGTGCAAACGTTCCATTTTGTTGAGTAAATCTTGTGAAAGGTCCACACAACACACATCGCCGTAATCTAGTAGTGGCAGGAGGAGTGACTGGGCGAGCGTAATTTTAGCTTTTAGCGGCAAGAAGTTTTTGAATTTGTTAATCGAGTGCAGTGAAGAAATTATTTTACGACTGATATTAGTGATCTGCGGTCCCCGGCAAAGATGAGTATCCAGGTATATACCCAGATCCTTAACCTCACTGGAAAAAGGAATAGGCACGTTGTCAAACCGAACAGGGTCAATTCTGACCATGTCAACTCTGGATAAAAGTCGGGAGCTTCCAACAATAATAGACTGACACTTGCTGGGATTGACAACGACACCAAACCTCGCAGACCAAGAATATATACTACTAAGATCGGAGTTAAGCCAAGCTATAGCACTATTAAGAGTGTCGACATCTGTCTGCACGTAGAGTTGCAAGTCGTCAGCGTACAGGTGGTAGCGGCAATGAAGAACGGAGGTGATACCATTAATGAATAATGAGAAAAGTAAGGGTGAGAATATGCCACCTTGTGGGACGCCTGTACTCATTTCGCACCAGCTTGAGGACGTTTCATTAATGCGAACTTGTTGTTGACGCCCTTTTAAATAATGCGAGAACCATAATATTGTTTCCGACGACAATCCCAGACGAGACAAAATAGCGATGAGCAAATCAGGATCAACTGTGTTAAAGGCATTGGTGAAATCAATTAGTACAAGAACTGTAACTTTTGTTTCATCCATGCCATTTCGGATATCTTCAGTAAAGCTGAAGTAGTACTATAACCGGGACGAAAGCCTGACTGAAAAGGATTAAGGAGGAGGAGGAATTCAGATATTTGTTTATGGACGACGGACTCTAATACCTTAGAAAGAAATGGCAAAATTAAAATTGGACGAAAGTGACTGGAGAGGAAATTTTAGGGACTGGAATAATAAAAGCATTGCGCCATAAGGTAGGAAATTGATTAGAGGAAAGTGAGAAATTTATAATGCGCGTGATTGTAGGTAAGAGTATGTCAAGAATTGTAACGATCATAGTACGACTGATGTCATCACATCCTATTGCTTTATACTGCATAACATAGACGAGTAGCTACTGCAGTCCTACTTAAATATGATTAAAATATTTATTTAAAATTTATTATAAATGTTAATGATACATTTAAAGGTAAAGGTTTTAAAAAAGTCAAAACTAAACTAGTATTATATAACAGCCTCGTTAGAAGTTATTTAGAGTATGCCAGTATCGCCTGGAATCCAGGATACTGTGCATCATCTCAAAGAGTGGAGGGTATTCAAAGGGCCTTTACCAGACATCTTGCATTCTTTTCACAAGGCATCTCACATAGGAGTTCTTATGCTCAGCGTCTATCTTACTTTAAAATGAATACTCTCCGTAATAGACGCATGTTATCAGATTTAACATTTCTACACAAACTAATTCATGGAAAAATAAACTGCACACAGCTTCTTGAACAAATCAAACTCAGTGTACCAACAAGATACCCCACACAAAATTCAAAACATTTTTAACATACCCTATCACAGAACTAACCTAGGTATACATCATCCTCTTTCCAGAATACAATCAAAATACAATGCTCATGCTGCAAAATTTCCAGATATTGACATCTTCGGAGACTCACAAAGAGTATTTAAACATAAACTGCTAAAACAACTTGCCCAAAATTTATAAAATTTATGAGTAAATTTTATGTAGGTTTTTATTATTATTATTATTATTATTATTTTTTTTTTTTTAATTTTACTTTATTACTTGAAGTAGGTAATATTTTAGTTATTTTCGTTACTTTTTTTATTATTTCTAAAAGGAATTTGTATGTTTATTATATATATATTTTTAAAAATTGTTTCAGAATTAGTTTTTCGAATAATATTTAGTTTTTGTATACTTATTGAAAATTTTATAATTTTGTTATTTCTTATAGGCAATAAAAGCTACTGTGGTAATGTGGTGGTCGCCTATAATAGGTGCAACATCTAACTTCTGATTTAGTGTTAAGTACAAATAAGTGTGTGATGTTAGCACTGTTGGCTACCCTATTATAAATAAATAAAAACAAACACATAAAACTATTTTTAAAATATTACCATGCAGTACGTGTGTGTGTGTGTGCGTGTGTGTATGAGTAGTTGATGGGACAGTATACAGTTTTTAAGCTAGCAACCTATAGTTATAAATACGATTCCTCCATTCTTGGACTTCGATCATAATCCTTTAAAAAAAAATAAGAAAGAAACTTGTTAGTATTGAAATGTTAGCAATTATATCAAGATAAATAACACAACTAATAGTAAACTTAAGAATAATAAACATTATTGTTTGTTTAATAGTTATGTTAAAAACACGAAGATTGGCGGGAACTCGCCACTAGGGTGACTACTTCGAATCAATAAGATATCGAATTATACGTCAGGTAATTGATAGTTGGCTTGTCATTTTAATAGTTGAGCCCTTCTATGGTTGAGCCAATAACGGGGGGTATTCGACTTGGCGATTTGGTATTTTGCAGCGCAGAGGTTTTAACCGTATTTCATTCGTCTTTTTTTTTTTTTCTTTACCTGTGGTATCATTAACGAAAACTATTAAATATAAATAATAACATTTTTGACCACAGACAATTCGCTTTGATTGCACTACCCGAAAAAAGCATTCGCAGTAAAATCGGTGACGCAATTCGCTGTGAATCTCGCGTTTGTGTCTTTGGTTATTCGACTTTATCAAAAACTCAAAGCGTTTAGTAAAGCAATTCGAACGGCGCCTGTCAAAGCGAAATTCAGATAAAAAAGCGCTTACAAAACCAAATCGAAGACGGCCAAGTGCCTTATAACTAATAAGATAAAACTTTGATATCTTATTCCCTTCAGATTTCTGGTGTATATACACCCCACGAAGAACAATTTCCGCCTATAATATACATTTTTTAAAGTTGATATAGGACTATTTGCCAGTTCACAAACGAAATTTTTATTTAAAAGCATAGGTTAGGCTTGCTGGAAGTTGGGCATGTAATTGACCTTACTGAATGCCGTGTCAATTACATGGATCTTAACCGTCTGAGTAAGCAATAAAAAGCACTAACACTCATTCTAGCTAATTTAAATTTCTATGACAGAGAAAGTTAATTTTTATAAATTGCTACATTTACGAACTAAGCAATACAACTTTGTGGAACAAGCGACGAGGTCAAATATGAGGTAGACCCGCTTTTTTTCATGAAAAACTTCAAACTTTTATAGATAACAGTTTTAAAAAAAACATGTCTACTGAGTAATGTATGGAGTAATGTGAACCTTATGGCTAGTTTTTTTTAAAGATTTTAATGGTGTACAACTATAGCGCCATCTATAATCGTGTAGCGCAACTATTTCTTAATGATAACTTCTATAAACTTAATAAATATTAGTGTAATCAACATTTACTTACGGAAATAAACTGACACAAAATTTACTTGTCGAAAAAGAACGTGTTTTTTAGACTTCCGTAGCAAGCACGTTGGCAAATTGTTTTTAAAACAACAAAATAATCAATTTGTAAGTGCATGTCGAACACGAGCAAAACAGGCGATGACTGTCATACACTATTTTATTTTATTTTTATAACATTTAAGTATATAGTAGCATTTCATTCATTCATTCTGTACCGATTGGTCTAGCTACCAATTGCCTGTCTAATTATATAGAAAACTAATGTTTTTGTGTACAAGCCATTCCGCTATGTTTTACCCGAAATCACTTAAGTGGTTGGTAAAGTACCGGCCCTAAGGTAATTTAAATTCTTTATTTTGAATGGAAACGATTATAAAGAAATGAATAGCCGATTTAAGTGAAGAAGGATCCCTCTTTAAACTAAGTCCTAACAATTAGGTACTTCTGATGCTAAGATTTCATAATTACATGGCCTATTGTAAAAATGAAGTGCTTACAGCGCCAAGTCGAACATGAACCTACTAGCCCTGTGTTTGACTTGTTGCTTTAAGTGCTTTATTTCGCTTTGAAAGCTGTTCGACTTGGCGTTGCTCTATGGTTTTTAATTTAAGCAAAATTCTGTAAAAAAGCGTTGAACGCTTTGCTTTGCTTTTAAATGAAACACGCCATAGGCACGGGTACCTCGTGTCGTCATCCGGCATCCACTTGCAAGCTTAAAGTTACCGACTGAAAATTCAAATACGATATTTAATAGTACATCTTAACCCACTTGTTACTAGCGTCCTTTTAAAAGGCAGGCACTTAAATATAAATGTTGTGATTTATGAGGGTAGTGTAAACACAAGTGGTTGATAAAATTTGAAAACTGAGAGATGTGGCATTACAACACTGGTGTTGTCATTGTGCTGATGTCGTATTATTTTCAATATTTAAACCATTGTATTTTGATTGAAATTATCATGAGTGGAATGAGGTGAGTTTATTTATTATTGTTATTATTTTAATTCTTTTGACTGTATAAAATGGAAGCTAGAGGTTTTATTTACTTGAAATAAATAAAAGTCACCAGATATTTAAAGTATTTCGAACCTTTACATGGGTTTATATTACGTGTCCTTTATAAGGGCCAGTAGTAATATCAACTACTAATGTTTATATATCTTTTTTTAGGAAAAAAATTGATAAGGCATGAAAATCTCGCCTTCATGACATACTCGAATAATATAATATAAGTACAAATCGACAAGATCTGAAAATATTGTTGTTTGTAAGTGGGATGATAACAGTGTGGTAACAGTTGCTTCAAATGCAGCTAAAGTTATGCCACTAGGTAAAGTGAAACAATATTCCAAGCAACAGAGAAAATATATTCAAATTGACCAGCCAGCACTAATAAAAAAATATAATGAAAATATGGGAATATTGACAGGTCGGACCAAAATATCGGCTTAAATCGAACCTCTATACGGGAAAAGGTGGTATTCCCTGTTGATTTTTGTCACTGTGTGGACATGGCTGTTCAAAACGCGTGGCAACTGTATAACATTGTCACGGAGGTATACTCGACCATCTACAATTCAGGAGGCGAATAGCTACTGCATTTTTGGAAACCTACCGGAAAACTGAAAATAAAAAGCCAGGTCGTAGTTCAGGGAATTTTCGACAAGATTCACGATATGATGATAACCGGCATATTGTCAAATACCTGGCAAACAACAGATGTGTTGTTTGCCATGAAAAAGCATGTAAAACTTGTCAGGTGACGTTACATCC
The DNA here is from genome assembly GCA_910589645.1 of Tinea semifulvella. NCBI lineage: Eukaryota > Metazoa > Arthropoda > Insecta > Lepidoptera > Tineidae > Tinea > Tinea semifulvella. Next base: position 298,816 of record OU342605.1, read on the forward strand.
AAAGGCATGTGTTGGTAATACCACACCAAATTGTAACTTGAATGTTCCTTTTTTTTATTTTATTATTCTTTATTGTGTTTTTTTATATATTTTTTCTTTAGGTTTATGTTCATTCGTAGTTTACTTTTAGTTACTACTTCTAAATAAAGAACTATGACAATTATTCCCTGTTATGTATTTTCTTATATACCTACCTTACAAATAGCAAACAATCAAATCTTTTCTCTTTATAATATTAGTACAGATAAGTAGTTGATATTACTGGTGTCCTTTTAAAAGAGCACCATTTTCTCAGTTTTCCAGAAGTCGACGATTATTTTTATTATTTATCCTAGCTACTAGGATACATAGAGGTACACATATATCAAATACAATATAATCTGACACAAAAAGTGTATTCAGTAACAAGTGGGTTAAGGCGATTTAGGACCCATAAAAAACTAGATATTTTTTTCAGGAATCCGTAAGTAATTTAAAAACATTTAAAATAAAATACAAGTAACCTATTTAAATATCGGTAAGGTATGTTTCTCTCCTCTAGTTAGTTTAATATGATTGTTACGTTTCAATCAGTTGTTTATTTAAATCTAAGTATATAACATTATTTTCTTTTACAAGAATGTGTGGTTACATGTATCGAGAGGCATTAATTTATTTCGCAACACATTGTAAGCACTTGGCTCGCTTTACCTTGTGCTAAAGATATTTTAGGGTTTATAGGATTTTCATGTTTATTGCACCACTCACTGGGAAATGATATTTCAATTGAACTCTTCAAGGCTGCGGGTATAAAAAAGTAATCTTCTATATTCAGATTGTGTGTAGGTACTGCATCCGTGGTCTGGCGGTTAAGTTTCTGTTCATATTTCTCGAGTTTAGTACGATAGAGACATCGACGAGCTTGCCACTTGTCACGAAGGGCCTATATACATTTTGGTTATATCTGTACTCGCTTCGTCGTGATGATACTTTACTTTTTTTTAAACATTATACATGGATTATTTTACTGACAATCATTTCGATAATTTATTTTGTATTCGATTAAGATCGCAACCTTATTTTGTATTCGATTAAGATCGCAACCTTATTTTGAAGACTATAAATGACGTTACGGTTGCTATATTTTTTATATTATAATCTGGTTCATTTAACTTTAATTTCTAAGTTATATTAAAACTACTTAAAAGTAAAAATTAAAATAAATATAAATTAAACCTAATAAAAACAATACTGCATGTAAAAAAAATCCTTTAGAGATGACCCTTCAGGAATAGTCTCAAGATGCATCCCAGGCTGGCAACATTTCCCCTATGTATAGCGAGGCTAATACGTTTGCAGAAGTAATTGCCAGCCGTCCTGTCTTCAGATTTTTCCGTTAGCCGTTTAGACAAATGCCAGACGCTTGGCTGAGTGTCCCCATGGGCCCATCGGCTCGACCCCAAATGGCGCAAATTCGTAACCTGTTGTTGGCATATTTGCGCAGCTTGAGGTTCTCAACAGAAACCGCCGCACTTCCCGTGTTGACGAGGTCGCTTGGATGTGTGATGGGGCTAATGTGTCTAGACATGTCGCATCCCACACCAGGGACCTGCCAAGTTTCCACGGCCCAACGGTCATACCGTCGGGTCTCTTGCCATCGCTCCGCGCAAGCCCTTCGGGTGATGTCGTTGCGGCCAGCACTTCTAGCGCAAGAAAGCCCATGGTGTCCGAGATGTTCCACGAGCTTTCCACACCGACACTGGTTGTGGAGCTCTTCAGAACACTCACCGTAGTAGGTATAGCTCGTAGAATACGCTCAGGGAGGCCACATCTCGGCGAAGCTGCAGCGATTCGAGAGTTTTAGACACTGTAGGTCGTCCATTATCCGAATCGCCCGCTTCTGCAGGACATTGAGAATATCTGTAAGGTACTTAGCGGAGTGAAGGCACTCGTTCGCCGCGTCAACATGTATCCATAAATGTATTGAGAGGTAGTGTGGGAGATATTTCATGTCATCTACTATAAAATAGACTATTAACTGCCTCCGTGGTCTAGCGGTTAAGCCCGTGGATTTAGACTCGGAGGTATCGGGTTCGATTCCTGGTCGGGACACAAAAATATTTATTAATGTAAATAAATACATTTAATTAATATTTACTTTATTTGTGATATTTCTCGAGTTTGGTACGCTGGAGACATCGACGAGCTTGCCACTTGTCATGATTGGCCTATAGTAAAGTTGGCTAAATGTGAATCCGCTTATTTATAAGCGTGGTTTCTGACCACCCCGAAAGGGAGACGGTCGTGATGATACTACTTTACTTTTTACTTAGCGGAGGCATTCATAATTAAACGACGTGGCGTGATTAAAATTGTAGTTTAATTTCTTAAGCATTGACATTAATATTAATTGTCCCCCCCCCCCCCCCCCCCCCCACCTTCAGGGTCCGCTATGCGCGACAGTTTACGTCGGCTGGCGTCCAATGACGAGATGGGTGACATCAGACCACGCAGGTCTTACGGCAAGACAAAGCGAGTCCAAGCCGAGCTACTCGATGGAACACTCATTGAAATTGATGTCGATGTAAGTAGAACACACACACCGGTGGAACCCATAATGATACCCATAACTGATAATGTTTTTACAATTTTAACATCATTGTTTTTAATGTTTTTAATCATCGTTCAACAATCATTATAAGTAGTTCTAAACAGAGTCCAGTTTTTTTGCGACATCTTAATTCGGTTGGACAATATTGGCCGCTAACTTCGCACGCTAAAATTAATGCTATTTCAGAGAAAAGCCCGAGGCGGTGATCTCCTGGACAAGGTGTGCGAGTCGCTGGACATCCGGGAGAAGGATTATTTCGGTCTGCAGCGCGAGGCTCGCGACCGTCGGCTCTGGATAGACCTGGGGAAACGACTGTCCAAAACCTTTAAAAGTGAGTTCATATACATATCTCTACATTTTAATATAGGCCTCCTCCGAAGTGCGTTCTCCTCACACGATCGCTTACCCCTAAAAAAATATACAAATACAAAACAATTTCGGCCCAAATATTGACGTAACTCACTCTCGTAATAAAAATAAAAACTTTTTTCCCGCTTAGCTCAATAAATTCTAATCGCAAACAACATCACCAAGTATAAATCCAGAAAAGTATTGGATGCACGTTTCGGGATCAGGCCAATTTGCCGTCAAGCCGGCATAGTGTTAGAGACTGAAATCAGTCATGAGTGTCTGATTCCAGTTGCATTTATGGACCTCGCGTGCCATTTACCATCAGGTGGGCGCAAGTCCACATATCGTGAAAATATAATATTAAAAAGATAATAAATTTGTTTTATTTTCAGATGAGCCCTGGGACGTCCGTTTAGCCTTTAAGTTCTACCCTCCAGAGCCGTCTCAGCTGCTGGAAGATCTTACGAGATACCAACTGACCCTCGCTGTAAGACGGGATCTACTCGAAGGTAACAATTAAACTAATGTCATGGCATGTAAACAACATTAACCTACATGCTTAGCTACATGCGTTTAAGTACATTCAATACCTTACGATATATCTTGAATGCATACAATATACTACTTCTTACTTCGCCTAAATATCTACCTATTTTTAAATATCGTGTTTGAATTTTCGCAATTGAAAATGGCTGCCGGATGACGTCACGTAATAGTAAATAAACAACTAATTTACGACACTAACATAACTATTTGCTTTTATAAAAGTATGTTCTAATTTATTAATTGTTCTTTTACTTTGTGCTTAAATACTCGAAAAAAAACCAACTTTATTAAGCAGATTTACTTGTGTGGCAAGTGAACAATATTTACTATTCCGACCGCTTCCGTGGTCTAGTGGTAACAAACGTTGCCGTGAACTCGGGAGGTCGTGGGTTCGATTCCCACCGGGGGCAAGTTGTACATTGTATAATTTGTCTCGGTCTGGGTGTTTATATGTATAATATGTATATATTTACAAAAAAAAAGTATAATATGTAGTTTATCAACCATCTAGTTTCCGTAACACAAACCTCGTAGCTTACCACGGAAACTAGATGGCGCTGTGTGACCTGTCTGGAAATATGTATTATTATTAAGTGACGCCGAGGTAACGTTCCAATATGTCTAAAATAATCAATTTATTTTATTAAAATATAAATGATTTCGTAAGTTAATACTTACTCTACAGTGAAAGTACTCTACTTTTAGGTACTCTGATAAAGATTATAATGAAACAAAAAAACATATATTTTTTCACAATATTGCTTGGCTTAGCAAAGGATCGAGATCTGTCTATTGTAGTGACCACCGCCACTCAGTCTTGCAGTACTTCCGGATGTAAGAAACACAGCTAAATCGTTTTAGCTAATCCCTTACGATTATTTCATTAGGCCGGCTGTCATGTTCCTCAATAACAAGCGCATTGTTGGCGTCGTACATCCTGCAGGCCGAGCTCGGGGACTGCGAGAGCGAGACAGCGATACCCTTGGACATGCTCACGGAACTACATGTGGCCGACAAGGACGACCCGGGAATGCTCATGGATAAAATCATGCAGTTTTATCAAAATCACAAGTATGTTTTATTGTAATTTGATTTGTTTTTATATTCCAGAGACATATTTATAGTGCTTATCAGTTGTTAGCGGGCTATCAAATAAAATCATAAATTTTTATATACTTATTCGATTTTAATTAAGTTATTTTCCTTTAGGCCCTTTTTATTTCTCAAACAACGGTAGGTAAGTGAAAGACAGGAAAAATGTTAAACGTTGTTAAACTTCACGTTTCTCCCGGTTAGTCTAATATACGTATCTCCCGGGTTGCAGAAAGTTATTTTTATCCTGACGGTATTTTCAGAGGTCTAACTCCAGCGGAATCTGAACTAAGTTATCTAGAGAACGCTAAGAAGTTATTTCTGTATGGGGCAGAACTCCACCCAGCCCTGGATTGTGAGGATGTGGAGATAGCCCTCGGAGTCTGCGCTAATGGGATCTCTGTCTATAGAGACAAGTAAGTACAGATGTAGTGCATAATGGTTTTCCATTACAGCTGCTGTCGTATACCGATTAGGACCCGAGTTTTTCCGATGGAAATACATTATGCACTATATCTGTCGTAGAACAAACATCATAGGTATACATTAGTTATATTTTAAATTTATTATTCTACTGATATTTTACTGGCAACCCCTACCTCTAATATTCACTTCCCAATCCCTACTGCCGTGTCTGACTTGAAAGCAAAGTAAAGCTCGCGTTTTATACTAAATTTTGTTTAAAGAAATGAAAACCATAAAGCAACGCCAAGTCGAACGACTTTCAAAATAAAGCGCATAAGGCGACAAGTCAAACACAAGGTACGTGTGACGAAGCGGTACCGCTAAACAAATAAATAAGAAACATCAACATTAACGGAGAGACTATTCCTGTATGCTACATCTCCTGCTCCTTCGAAATCATGGTCATCATCAGCCTCTCTCTACTGCTGGATATAGGCACAGAATGATACTTATTAGTTAAACCAAATCAAATCAAATCATTTATTCATCCTTAAGTATAGGTACATACATATTACAATAGGTATTCAGTAGTTTGCTCGTTCAGCTATACTTTACCCTTAAGGTATATATTTTTTATTTAAATGCCAAAGTCAAAATTATTGTCATAAATGCATATAAATAAAATAAAAATAAAAAGAAATTTTGGTATACAAACACAAAAGAAAAATATATAATTAGTGTCCTATTTTAAATATTATAATCTATGTCAAATGTGAGATCATCGTCAGTCAGAAAATCGTCTATTGTATAATAACATTTTTCCAGTAAAGCTTTCTTTAGTTTTGACTTAAATAATGGCAGAGGCAAGTCCTTGAAACCGTCTGGCAGAGTATTGTACAATTTAGGAGCCATACCAAAAATACTCTTACCCAAGAGAGCTGTTTTATGTTTAAAGGAGTATATTTGGTTTCGTGGACGGGGACGAAAAGATTTATAAGTTGAGGATTTTACAATATTGAAAAGGTTAAGATTAGTTTTTGTAAAGACTAAGACCTCGTATATATAAAGACAGGGAAATGTTAGTATTTTGAGTAGCTTAAATTTTGGTAAACAGCTCTCTGTTGAGTCCATAGCGCACATTGCCCTAATACAACGCTTTTGTGCCTTGAACACCATGTCTCTGTTTGTCGAGTTTCCCCAAAATATGATACCATATCGTAATAATGATCCCATAAATGCGTGATATGCAATTTTCGTGGTCTCAATGTTCGATATCTTGGATAATGTCTTTAACGCGTATGAAAATTGGTGGATTTTATTACATACGTTTTCCACATGCTTTTTCCAAGTGCATTTCCTATCTCCTCCGTCCGTGGTCTAGTGGTAACAAACGTTGCCGTGAACTCGGAAGGTCGTGGGTTCGATTCCCACCGGGGGCAAGTTGTACATTGTATAATTTGTCTCGGTCTGGGTGTTTTTATGTATAATATGTATATATTTACAAAAAAAAAAAAGTATAATATGTAGTTTATCAACCATCTAGTTTCCGTAACACAAGCTTACCGCTTACCACGGAAATTAGATGGCGCTGTGTGACCTGTCTGAAATATTTATTTATTTATTTATTTATTATCTATTTGTATCCCTAAGAAATTTGTGTCCTCTACTGATTCTATAATGTCATTTTGAAATGTAGTTAAAATGTTTGTTTCTAATCTCTGACTAAAATGTTTGTTTCTAATCTCTGACTAAAATGTTTGTTTCTAATCTCTGACTAAAATGTATTATTTTTGTTTTTCCTATATTTATGATTAAATTGTTATTTGATAGCCAATCAACGATCGCCCCAATCGTTTTCTGGATTTCATCACTATAATTGTTTTGATCAACGCATTTTACAATAACTGTGCTGTCATCAGCGAACAGAACCATTGGATGGGGTACAGTATTGGGCATGTCGTTGATGTAAATTAGAAAGAGTAATGGGCCTAATATGCTTCCTTGTGGCACACCGTAGTTTACAGGTCGTGCATTAGACGTGTACACGATTTCTTTCTTAGTTTTTGGACATATGCGTCTTATTTCAACTTTTTGTTTCCTATTGCTAAGGTAAGATTCTATTAAATTTAGTGGAACACCTCTAATGCCATATCGATACATTTTATTGATAAGCATTTTGTGATTAACGAAATCAAATGCTTTCGTCATGTCCATAAAAATGGCACAAACTGGTACTGTTTTATCGATATTAGGCATTGCGTTATTTAATAAGTCGAATATCGCCATATTTGTCGATTTGCCTTGACGAAATCCTTTTTGTTCTGGACAAAGAACGTTGTTAGCTTCAAAAAATGAGTAAAATTTATTGTATAAAATTTTTTCATATATTTTTGAAAAAATGGGGCATAAAGCAATGGGTCTATAGTTTTTTTTGTCAAATTTATCTCCTTTTTTATACAACGGTTTTATAATTGAAGTTTTCATATCCTCCGGGAAAATCCCTTGTGATAATGCTAAATTTATGAGATGGCTTAGCGGTTTAGAAATAATATTAATGTTATATTTGATTATTTTAATGGCGATACCGTCGTGTCCTACACTATTGGTTGTTTTAAGGCTTTTAATGCATTTTATAATGTCAAGGGGATGAATTGGAGTCAAAAATATAGATTTATTTAAATTAAATGTCAAATTATATTTTAATATGTTATTATTTGTAATGTCAAAATTTTTGGATAATGTTTCAATTTGGTCAATAAAGTAATTATTCATGCTATTTGCAATGTCGAGTGGTTTAGTTAAAACTATGTCATTATCCTTTAATTTTGTTATGGTTTCTCGAGGGAAGCTTAATTTGTTTTTGTTTATTAGTTGCCATGTTGCTTTCGTTTTATTTAATGAATTTTTTATAAAATATTCATTTAGAGATTTTTGCGTTAATTTTATTATTTTATTTAGTTTTTTAGAATAAGTTTTTAGTGTAATTTTATTAGCTATAGTAGGTTTTAATCTGGACTGTATTAAAAGATTTCTTTTTTTTTTGCAACATGTTTTTATTCCTTTGGATAGCCATTTAAGGCGTTTTTTAACGGTCACTGTTTTGTTTATGTAGGGAAAACATAGGTCATAAAACAGAGATATGGTATTCCTAAACAAGTCATAAGCTTTGTTCGAGTCCTGACAATGAAAAACGTCGGAAAAGTGCAAACTATCCAGACAGTTTCTAAACTTAACCATATTGTCGACACTATAATCTCGTTTAGAAATTTTCCAATAGTTTACTAGGGTATATTTCTGAACTGGACATGTTATTAACTGTGCCGTATGATCTGACATTGCATATTCAATAACCTGTATTTTACATCCGCGGATGTTATCTGCAAAATTGTCAATGCAGGTTTTACTACTTAGTCTAGTTGGTTCGTTAATCTCTAGTTTTAAATTAAAATTATACAATAAATGTTCAAAACTTAGTGATATTTTGTTTCTCTTAAGTCTATTTATATTAAAATCTCCACACAATAATATTTTTTTCTTCCAGCAATGTAACTTTTGTAGGATCTCTTCCGTTAGTCTAAAAAATGAGTCGTAGTCTGTAGATGGTACCCTATATACACATATAACTACAACTTTGATAGTGGTTAATTCTATTGCACTGAATTCTGCGCAATTTGCTATTGATAGTCTGTTAATCCAGTTTAACTCTTGATATTCATGACCATGCTTAACGAGAATACAGGAACCCCCTCTTCTAGTTGATTTTCTTGTATAACTTGCTGCTAGTTTATAATTCTGCACAAAGAGACGCTGTTTATCTTCTTCCAACATGTTATGTTCAGTTATGCATATTATGTCAACTTCTTTATTTCTGTTGAAAAGGTCATCTAGACATATTGTCAGTAGGTCACATTTATTTATGAGACCTGCTATGTTCTGGTGAAGTATATTTATGTGTTTAGTCACGAAAAAAATCTATATCAATATTATCATTATTAATGTCAACATTTGCGTTAAAATTATAATAATTATTTATGTCAATAATAAATTCTGATAGCTTCTTCAAAGCATATTTCCAGCCATATTTCTTTAACTGTCCCCTACCAGCGTTCTTCAGTCCACCTGTCAAAGTCAAAATATATTTATTCACGTAAACCTGTTACAGTTATTTGTGACATTATTATCTAGAATGATTCTACTCCTGTTAGTGAAAGACTAAGCAGCAAAGTGGTCCAAAAAGCTGTCAATAGAAGACCAGCAGCTTAGGGATGTAAAGTATTATATGTAATTATATTACATCCCTGTACCACCATGTTTCTGACAAATAAATTATTTCATTTCATTTGTGTCGTAGTGTTATTGCATCAAAATCGGTCCAGTAGTAGACATGAAGGACGGAGAACATACGAGTATATAGAAACCATTTTTCACATTTATGTTATGGTTCGCAGTGTCCTCCTAAACCGTTTCCCGTGGGCCAAGATCTTGAAAATCAGCTTTAACAAGCGAGCCTTCATCCTGGAGCTCAGACCCACCGAGTACGAGGAAGTGACGTCAGTGGTGACGTTCCGAGTGATGACGTCACGAGCCTGCAAGGAGCTCTGGAAGAGTAGTGTCGAACAACATATGTTCTTTAGGTAAATAATTATGTGTATAGCACATTGCGCCCTATTGATGGTAAGTGAGTCACACATTGCGCCCTATTGATGGTAAGTGAGTCACACAGCGCGTTCCTTAATTCCTACAAAGGTCGGTTCAATACACTTTTCTTACGTACATTCGTCATAGATTTACAACACCACCGTCCCCGAGCCCCGGAGAGCACGGTAAGCTGTCGGTCCCGGTTCCACTAATACCAACTTGTAGAATCGTTAATTAATTGTCATTAAAAAATTACATCAATCGTCTGGCCAGCGTGGCGAGTGTAGGCCAAATTCTCCAGATATATGTTCTGGAAGGCCCATCTCCAGCAGTGGGGGTCTGGGACGCTGTGTTCTAGGGGCTGGAATGAAAGTGATGATGAGTGACACAGACGACTGAAATCAGTTGAGATGTATTTTTTAAACAATTCGTGCCATAAGCCCCGTTACGCATTCACGATTAACAATAATCAATATTTGTCATTACATTAAACCCTAGTTGATAATAATTGTATGACTTCAGTAGCTCTAGCATGCACAAACTTGTTACCAAACCGAGATCTAACTGAGAAAACATTAAATATGGGATTTTAAACAGCGCCATAAGTTGCGACGCTGCGGAACTACAAATTAGCAGCTCGAAATAACTTTTTCTAAGTTTTTTATAATTAGCACATGTGACATCGTTCCCACCTGATGGTAAGCGGGACGCGGGGTCCAAGAATGGGAGCAACTGACGCCAGCTACAAACGACCGAGTCCCTACCATTATGCTGGCATATCGAGATGCTTTTTCAAACTTCGCTTGAAGGTTATGGGAATGGGGAAACACACTCAAAGTCAAAGTCAAAATATCTTTATTCACGTAAACCTATTACAGGCATTTGTGAAACGTCAATAATTTAATTATTTTGAATGATTCTACTCCTGCTAGTAGAAGACTAAGCAGCAAAGTGGTCCAATAAGTAAGCTGTTAGCAGAAGACCAGCAGCTTAGCAGATTCCAGTGACCTGTTAATGTTTAATCTGACTGAGAAAGGAACCTGCAAGGAAAACTCAGCTATATCAGCACTTCCAAAGCATTCCACATCTTTAGCGTGCGACAGATGAAGAGTCCAAAATTATATGTTCGCGTAGGGATAGTGGCTACGGTATGTGGATGCATATTTTGGTCTGTGCGAGTGGTTCGGTTGCGGAACAGAGAAGAAGGGATAAGGTTGTGGAGCTTTTGAGAAGTTCTGTAGTATAGTTTGTAGAACACCCTATACTTAGCTTGTAACATGTGCGAGCTACTGTTGACATCAACGAATCTATTATGGGTGTTGTTTTCAGACGCGCCACTCCGGTCTCTGTGGCCCGCGTCCCCGGGTGGGGCCGGCTGGGGTCGCGGACCTTCTCTTGTCGCCGGACCCTCACACAACTTCGAGCCGTCTAGTGTGAACGTTATAAATAAATATATATTGTTAAAGTGCCATTTTAACTCTAATTATTATAGTTTAGGATAATAAAACATATTTTAATAGCCAATTTGGTGTAAATTTTTTTCCTAATACCTGTGGGTGTGTGAATTACAAGGAACGTGGAAAATACGCCGTCCCCAACCCAGACTCATTCGTAATCCGGATCTAACCGACTCCTGCCAGTTTCAGAAAGGATTTCACGTACATTTATCATTTGCTTATTAGCCACGTCATCGACTTAAATACTGAAAACAAAATATTAAATCATATCAATTTAAATAATTGTCCGGAATTATGTTACCAATACAACAAAAGGGGTTTTTCTAATACAAGATAGAGGCGTCTCGACTACATCTGTCTTTATTTTAATTGATCCAAACTTATATACTAACATCATAAAAAGGTCCATCAGGATGTTTCACCTTACTAATAGTCTTGTTGACTTCACAAGATACAATAATATTCATGGTCAGAGGATGTCACCAGATATATAATAATCATTAATACTAATCACATACGGTTTACGTAATGTAACTCCGGTCAGAGAAATAAAAAAAAGCTAAAGTATGTAAAAGAAAAGTCAACTATGTTATTTTCTTTATTAATTAAATACAAAACCTTAAATTAAATAAACTATATTACAACAAAATCTAAATTTAACCTAAAATAATAATAATAATACATAGAAATTAAAAATTAAATACTTACAAAAAAAAAATAGCTCCTCCAAATCGCTGTCTTGTGGCATGGTGCCCAATACACTAGCAGCATTTCCCTTTTGAATTATGATACTTAATTTTTGGGAGAAAAAACTGCCAGCCCTATTGGCACCAGAGACGTCAGCCTTTATTATCAATGTCTTTATTAAATGCTTTCAGTTCCGATCCCTACGTATTTGTATTTCTTTTGGTGTAGCGTCTACTGTATAAATATTATGTAATAGGCAGAAAGCAATTTACGACAAGACATTAGAATTGAAGAAATTGCTAGGGAAAGAAAAAGATAGCTGGTTTTATTTCCACCAATTCCTGCATCCTCCAAAGAGGTAAATGGTTTACAACTCCCAATCCGGTGTTAAGTTTCCGGTACACTTTTTTGTTTTTCAGTTTCCCCAACTACTAGGGGGTAGTCTCGGTCTTATGGAGTGTTCGACTTGATAGCAAAGCTCGCCTTTTTGACTGAATTTTGCTTAAATTGTATGAAAAGCATAGAGCAATGCCAAGTTATAGGACTTACAAAGCGAAATAAATTAAAAATATGCTCTTAAAGCGACAAAACAAACACAGGGTTACAGTCGGGATCACCACTCAAGTCCGATAGCCGTGGCGCTATGTAGTTCCTTCCTTCCTTTCGGAAACTGGCGCTTAGATCCTGATTTAGAGCAAGGTGCAAGCGCAAGGTTCTGCAGAACATAAAGGGTAGGTCAAATTATTAAAACAAATTTGTTATTAGAAAAAACTTATATTTACAGATTTCATTTTACAAAAATAATAATTCAATAAAAAATACATAATCTTATATAATTACTGACATTAAAACATTTGATTTCATTTTTTTTTTGTTTAATTCTGTGATTTTGTGTAAAAACTTGTAATTTAAATAAATCAAAACTAATGTTAATCAGTCTCAAAATAATAAAAATTCAGTCTTAAAATGTAAATAAATCTATAGTTTGTGCAATTCGGTATAAAAACTAGTAAATTAAATAGCTATTAAGCGCAAATTATTTGAACTTTGAAGCCGCGAGTCCATACTTAGCCAATTTTACTGTCGGCTCATCTTGACGAGTGACAAAGCTCATCGAAGTCTCCACGGTACCAAACTCGAGAAATATCACAAATTGTGTCCCTACCAGGACTTGAGCCCGGTATTTCTGCGTCTGGACTTAAGCGCTAGCAACTTAAGATTTAAGCCGTTAGTTTTGGGATTCCTTTTTAAATAACGTTGACGCTTAACGAAATGGACTTCGGCCGCTGCTGTTTTATCTAGTTTTTTATTACCTTAAAAAAATTGCAAAACTATCTCTCCTTGTCAAATGTTCGAAAAATGTTAAGCGATAGATATTCATCCGTCCCTTCACAAACTTAATCTTTTATCCGTTGTGATATAGATTATTTAATTTTTATAGTAATACATACATAACGTATAAAGCGATTCGCTGTAAATCTAAAATCAATATTTTTTTACAAAACATTTTTCTTTTATATATTTACTTAAGTATTTATTTATATTCAGGCAATTCCACAAAAAAACAATCCAAAATGCGACGACGAGAGGCTAACTTAGCGTATATATTTTACGTTTGTGTGAGTAAGAAACATTGTTGAAAAATATAGATATATAATTAGTTGAAGTAACATTACAAAACAGTATAGTATACTTTAATATAAAACAAAAATTAAAAATATAAATTAAAAACTTGATCCAAATCACTACCAATGGGAAAATAATAAAAAAATACAAATAGGTAAGTGCAATGTGCATTTTTTAAACATATTATTTGTACAGCTAATTTTTAGTATATGTATGTTGCCCTTAATATAGTCTCTGATGGGACGTCGTCTGTGAAGGATATTTTTAATTTACAATCTATTTTATTTATATATATATATACATGTATATGCAATTAATTTCTTATTTAAAAATATATATTATATATCTAATAATTTTAATTTCATGGTGGGAGTTCGCATTTTGGGCTGCAGCTGCATTTTAGATTCACAACGACCGATTGAACTTATATTATACGATCTATTTGATATTTCCTTAACTATACATAATCTCACTATAAGTTCCTTAAATCTAGACACAGCATTAAATCACATCAATAAATTTATCACAATTCGCTTTATTACACTTTGCCGCCTAAAACTAAGGCCCGGTAATTCTATTCTTGACAAAGGTTTATCTAAACTTTCCCTACTTAAACCAGGTAATAATTGTTTTGTGACGTCTCTTCATATCGTCAGTATAAAGTCTAAAGCGAGACTATAGCAGCTTTACAAGAGTCAATCGGTTTATATTTCATTTAATATTACACTAAAAATTCTACCAGAAAAAAATAAATAAAAAAAAAACATTGGCTATGTGGAAAAACTATGTGCCGGTGCAAATTTATTATGATCATCTACTTTTGTTTCGAAAAAATAAAAAAATAATATTACGATATTTTATTTAAACTAAAGTAACTGTTAAATAAATAACCTTGTTTCGTAATGTACGCAGAAAAGGTTCAGTAAATAATATAAGTAGGCAACTCCACCATCAAATGGATAAATGAGCTGAAACTGATTTTTTTTGTTGAGTAATTTTTATTGTTTAATTGTTATTATTTTATTAGACTTGTACTTTGTGTACAGGTTAAGTTATATTGCAAAAGTTATAGGTGAAAATTTGTAACTGACTCATAGTTGCCTATATGTTAACTTGTTTCATTAAATACCTATGACTGTAAATATTCACAAAAATAAAAAACTATGTGTCGCTTTCGACTTTAACCTTTACACTGACGATATCATATTAGTAACGGAGTTTAAATTGAACGAACTTTGGTTTGGAGTAAAGTTTAGCGTTGTTCATCACTTCCTTAGTGGCCATCTCCACTTCCTTAGTGGCCATCTCCACTTCCTTAGTGGCCATCTCCACTTCCTTAGTGGCCATCTCCACTTTAATGACCGCTTTGCCCAACCAAACTTCTCTTCTAACCCAAACAAAGCCACTTAAAAGGGTTTTACGCTTTTATATTCATCTCGCTCGCACTATCCAATATTTGTACTTTTTAGGAAATAAAATTAAGGACATTTTGGACATAGCGATAAATATATTTTATTCCCTGGTAAGTTTGATAGACTACACATAGCGATAAATATATTTTATTCCCTGGTAAGTTTGATAGACTACATTCAGTCTCGAAAAATCTTTGAAAATACAGAATAACTTACCATAACTTTCTACTATGTACTTAGATATGTATTTGTTATTTATGTATATATTTATTTAATATGTAGGATATGTATATTTAATTAGTATGTATTTATATTTCATTATTGTTGATCACAATATTATTTCTGCCCCCGCTTATAATGGCTTCCCATTCACAAAGGTTAGTTGGTAGAAAATGCATTTATAGCATTAAGCTCGCCTTTGTACCCACACTATTTTTGGTTCTGTACAATAAATAATTTATTATTATTATTAAAATATTGGATTGTGCGAGCGAGACAGATGCAAACTCTCTTAAGTGAGTGTTTAATTACCGGCCCTTAATCTCGGATTGATTTGGCAATTATAGTTAAATGAGTTTTGTTTCATTCTTTAGAGAAACAAAACACAGTCAACAATTTCAATTCTCAATATTTCACCATACATAGTTACAAAATGGCAACGTGGAAACAATAATTATAAATCTAAATTACAAAAATTTGACGAAAATATGGCAGCAAAATAAAGCCATAGTCAATTTTAAATCGCTCATTTAGTTCAACAATGACGTAATTACACTTTTCTCCGAAGTATATTTGAACATTCTGCAAAAAATAAATAAATATTTTTAAAAAGTAAAGTGTCAGAGTTATCAGAAACCACGCTTATACAGAAGCGGATTCACTAGCCAACTTTACTATGGCCAATCATGAGTGGCAAGCTCGTCGATGTCTCTTATGCCAAAGGAGAGAAATATCACAAATAAATTAAATAAACCAGGAATCAAACCCAGTACCTTTAAGTTTAAATCCACGGATATAAACGCTAGACCACGGAGAAGATATAGACCATAGAGAAATTTGTGCAAAAATTATAAAATTATATTACGCCTATGTTGAACCAAATGAGCGATATATGTACTTATGCTGGGTTGTACCAAAACGGAGTATCTCTAATTAAAAGTTAAAAATGGCGTCGAATGTACTGGTAAATAAAACTGACGCCATTTTTAACCTTAATCGTAAACATTAATTTTGGTGCAACCCAGCCTTAAAATAACAAATTAATTCCTAAATATTAGTAGATCTCACTATCGTCACAGAATACAAATACAAGTGTTTGGTCTTAAGAGGTAGGTGTCATTTTTTTTTGCTGAATTATATGGAAAAACTTTTTTAGATCTCTTCTCCCATTAAATGACGAATAAAATAATACGAAGACAAAACTACTACACATGTAAGTATTATCACGACCGTATCCCTTCCGGGGCGGTCAGGTACAGAACTTTTTTAATGAAGCTAATTCACATTTAGCCAACGCTACTATCGGCCCATCCAAGTGACAAGCTCGTTGATGACTCTACCTAACCAAAATCGAGAAATATCGCAAATAACTTATTGTGCCCCAACCAGGGGCACCAATTATTCGCATTCTTGATTATTAAAAAAAAATAACACCATTTTTAACAATAACCAACACTTGTACTTTTTTCATAAAAGCGCGGGAACTTGTATGTTCCTTGCGCGGGAACCACTCCGAGTGACCTTGTACGAGTATAAAACAAAATATCTCATAATCGGTCACCAACAAACAATATTAACTCTTGAACGAATTGAGCAGGAGTACGCTGAGGTCGCCGATATTGACGTAATTGTCGATGGCTTTGTGTGTCTCTGTGAGGAGACGTGACGACATCGTGAGGTAAGGGTTGCAGGACAGGATGATGGGCATCTTGACCCGACACGCGCACCCCCCCACCGCCCATTGGGTGGATGTGAACGGAGCCGGCACAGTGTTCTTTAGCACCTCGTGCTGGATGGCGGGGGGAAGACGTAACGAATGGATGGCGTACGGCTGCATCCGGACAGACTCGCTGATTGTGTCCACTGCCAGCTCTCTCAGAGATAGCAAACCTGACAGGATTAGACAATATATTAGACACGATTCTCGTTTCTGACGAGTAAACTTTCGACATTGTCGATACCTAGTTGCTTAATTTACTATATAATAGGGCAGTTCCAGTTATAGGCAGCGCTAATATCACATGCTAACATCATAAACCAGCGCCACCTAGCTTTTTATTTCAGCTGTGTTACTTTTTTCGCTTTGTGTAGGCTTTGGTAAATAAAAGATTTTGGTATTTTTTTTGATATTGAATAGTAAAAATGCAAAACCACCAACTGCGCCGTTAAGATTTACGTTTGACGTTCTGTCAAAAAGAAAACCACCTACTGTTGCACTATTAAAAAAGTTATTTTTTAATATTTAATATATTAGGATTAGTCATAGTTTGCACAAATTCACGTATATTACTATTAGTGGAAGTGGCACTGTTTATGAGTTAAGCGTATTTTGCTTCTAAAGTCAATATTTTTGGTTTGTTACCTTTGGTGATGGAGAAGGTGCACTCGCCGAGTCCGATTCCTCTGACGCTGTCGAAGACGTAGCTGGTGTGGTTGTTGGTGTCTGTGGCGGTCCAGACGTGGGCGGACATGGGGGCGAAGAACAACACACTGTGTTCTGGAGGCAGGTCGGCCATGTGGTGCGGCTGCCGGCAACAGTCCTGCAGCGAGAGGGTCACCAGCCTGCCCGAGCTGTTGGCGAACCTCAGCAGCCGGTACCCGACCTTCTGGCACGTCATCAGCTTTGTGATCAAGCTGTACCTTTGAAAGAACTCCTCGCTTTCCCTAAAATCAGTATTGTTTCAAATTAATCACCAATTTGCTAATGATTTTTTATAAACGGAACCCGGGGTTAGAGACTCAATCCAGTGACTTCGTCCGTCGTGTCAGATTACGATCTATGTCAAAAAAATAATGAAATTTTAATGTTTTGTTTTAGTTCTATTAACAAAAAAGTAATATTTTATAAGAGTCATATATTTGTTAATTTTAGTTTTAAAAGTAATAAGTTTTTAATTTCTCATTCTTTTTTTTTGTGAATGCTGTGACAACTAATTGGTACTTGTCAACTAAGTTTTCCTCCAGCAGAGCTAATGGATTTTTTGATTTAAATACTAATAATAATACCTCTACTCAAAGATGTTGAAAAAATATCTCCTTACCCGTAGCAACTTTCGTTAAATACAAGTTCTGACGTCATTATCCCAGATACTGTTTGGGTAAATCTGAAATAATAACATTAATAAAATTATAATATTTTTGCTATTTTGGTTGGTAACTCCTGTAGAGATATTGCAATGTATTTTCATCGGGATAACTCGGGTCTCAATCGGAAATTTCCATGCTATACTACGGAAGAGGTATGCAGCGATGCTCTGCAGATTGCGCTCCATTACCAACAGCCTCCTGAATGGTATTGCTGACAGGGTTGACTCCCGCCATGTACAACAGTGGATTAAAGCCCACTGTCGCACTTAAAAATGTATTATTATTTGTATTTTTGCAGGGATCCATTTGCTTGGCGGATGTCTGGCAATTATTTAATTTTATTTGAATAAATAAATAAATTATACCGACCCTTGCCCACACTGGCACCATCCAGACATTTGCCAAGTAGTGGACATGGGTCTAAGATTTATTATTATTATTTTGTATTGTTACTTACATAGTTTTAAGTCATTGGATTGTTACTAACACTATGGACAAATGTCTAAAATAAATGTTTTTTTTATTTATTATTATTATTTTTATTAATTTCACATTAATTTTAATTTTAATAAAAAATAAACGTAAAACACAAACAAAAACAGCTGCGGCTCCCGCTTTTAGCGCTGTTCCCTTAAGGTGTGACAAAGCCAAAATGTCGACACAAGTGGCATCCCACTTACTGAGGCCCGTCCCCGCTCCCAGGGGATCAGCGTCATACCACTCTTGCCATCATCGCGGACTAATCCAGTGGGTTCCAGAATAGCTGGAATGTTAATTTATGTAAATACAATTATTATACATTGTATTTTTATAATAGTAAATAAAAAATCAATTCATGTTTTACATCAGTAGTAATTACTTCTTCTTTACTTAAAAAAAAACACTTATCTTAGTTCAAACTACACAACAAGCTGTCTATTATTTAAGATTATAAAGTATACAATAGGGTTACTGGAATTAGGTATTTAAAAAATTAAAATGCGAGCGACGCCGCTGGCAATTGGCGTCACTATACATCTCTTTCACTCTTGTGTAGTGGTATAGCTGTCCTCGTTCATTCAATACGGTATATTTTGGTTATAAAAACCTTAGACTTAGGGCCGGTAATTCAACGTTAGCATAACGTTCATCATCACGTGTAACTGAGTTCTTAAACTCCACTCCTGGAGATGAACCTTCCAGAACATTTCTAAAATATATATTTTCTCGTCACGCTGACAAGAGCGAGGGTCTGATGGCTTTTATTTAACGGTTCCTCAAGTTAGTATTAGTGGATCCGGGATGATATCGGTAATCTTAGTATGACAAATTTTAACGCATTTTCCTCTCTTTCGCACATTGGACCCCGCACCCACACACATTGGACCCGGCACCTACACACATTGGACCTGGCACCCACACACATTGGACCCGGCACCCACACACATTGGACCTGGCACCCACACACATTGGACGCGGTACCAACACACATTGGACCCGGCACCCACTCGGTGAGTCCATGGAATGCTAAGTTTTACCGACTCTAAATTTAGAATAAAACACTATGAGTGCATGTAGCCGTCCGTGCACGGGCAAATCTATACAACTCTTTGCACCCAAGACTGTAATTTTTACGATTGAAGTTAAAAATAGGAACGAATGTTTAATTTTTATTTTGAAGCCATTTTTACTTTAATCATTACGTTAACAGAGACTTATTTTGTTGCGACTCAGCCTAACACCAGTACCTACGCCACGCAAGCTGTCTGTCATAGACTTCCTATCATAATACTCGCACGATAACGATGTAGAATGCTTTTCCAGCCTCTGTGTTTCCACATTCATATAATCTGGAGTCCCTTCAAACGAAGTGTGAAAAAGCATTTTGTCAAGCTGGCATAGTGTTAGGGAACGATGTCACATTCATGGAGCTTAGAGGCAGCTTACCATCAGGTGGGCCCAAGGTCACATGTAGTGCTAGTATAAAAAAGGTATAACAACACAATGGAACGCTGCACGTCACGTCAACGTCTTTATTTATGGTATTAATTAATCACATGCATAATTAATTATAAATATAAAAAATGCTCTTTCTGTATTTTCATTAACCGATTTTAATAAAGGTACCAATACGTACACAAAGCTACTTAGGACCGGCCACATACAGTCGGAATTCCATTATAAAAAAACCGTTTCAGAATTACGAATGCAGAAAATCCATACAAAATCATGAATCACATGACGATATTACACACGTAGTGTATATTTTTGTTTTAAGTAAAAAACGCCAATGATTTAGTTACTGTCCCTAACTAAGCTATGAATAGGCGGCCCTTCCGATAAGTCAACTATATAGAATAGTAATTGATAGTAAAGATAAGGTCAGCGCGCTCGTTGGGTGTAAATAAAAAAATTGAAGAGGAACTCCATCTACCGGGACTCCTGAGTACCACTTTTAACGACTACGATTTAAAAAAGTTAACAATAGATGGCGCCAGTAGTAATCACTTTAATTTATAAAACAAGCCAACTTTGCGTTGTTAATTATTTAAAATAATGATATTATGTTACATATACTTAATTGAAAATCTCAGGTGACTAGAATTGTCATATTAAAAGGGTAAAATAAATGAATACAATGTAAATAAAATAAATAATAACAAACATGGCGATTGCAAATGGCGCCCATCATGGCCGAGGCATGTCGAGCCAACTGACAACTTATTCTCAGCTCTAAAAGCAAGATCTAAGCTACATTTTGATATTATTAAAGAAATGTAGGTATTATTACACACGACCATTGACATTATAGTCTGGTGGTTGTCATTTACAATCACATTTGCAAGCCTGCTGCACGTAAAACTTTATTTATATCTACTAAATATGTAATAGAGTTAAAAATACAGACGAACAGAATAGGTACTTACAAAATAAAAATATCTCACTGCCACTATCCTTTTTTGTTGTCTCCTTTTGTAAAT
Source organism: Tinea semifulvella (assembly GCA_910589645.1). Lineage (NCBI taxonomy): Eukaryota > Metazoa > Arthropoda > Insecta > Lepidoptera > Tineidae > Tinea > Tinea semifulvella. The sequence continues at coordinate 319,886 of OU342605.1, forward strand.
AACTAGCTCTTAACTAAAAGTAGGTATCACGTATTGAGTGACGCAACGGAGGCGAAATAGCAACTGAATTGAAAGAATGACGTAGAGAACCATCTGAAGCTTGGCCAGTCATAAAAAAGACAACCCGGCCAATTTGTATGGACGGCATATTACAGCCGAGCCCGTCGCCCATAGTACCCACTTGCACGGGCCGTGTAATAAAATATTTACCGCTCGTGGGGGCCCAGTACATATCGGAGGGCGAGGGGCAGGGTTCCATTCCTGGAACATTAATTATAGCCACATGGGCATTTCTTTAGACCATGTTTTAGAACTTGATGTTTCAGAAATAGGTAGTTAAGTTTACAAACGAGACCAAAACTTACCTATCAAAAGACACAAGTTTTTAGATTTATTTATATAATATTATTAAAAATGTTTAGTTGTCTCATGAGATACATAATTATGTATACATTAAATAATAATACCCCTGAACGGGTACCCTAGATGTTACCTGTATCTCAGGTCACCAGTTATCGCCTCTCGGACTGGAAACTAGGTTTAATTTAAATATTTTAAATAAATAAGATGGGAAGAGTTCACTCTACTTCACTACGACTTTATGTAACATTATCTATCTATGTTAAAATTTCATCATAAGAATCAAAAAATCTGATTAAAAAGAAAAAATGGTAAATGAATGCTGCTAAGTTTATCCTTAACTGTATTGTATTAGGACCTAGTTTTTAAGTCTAAATTATGTAGAATACAAAAAATTTACATGTTATTTACTAAGTAGACTTGCCTAAAACTCATTAGGTATGTAATTACTTAATTAGATTAAATTAGTCTATTTAGTTGTGTAACAATGATTTTCATTACTTTATATTTAGTGAAATTAACAAAAAATTTGGTAGGTACCTAACTTGATAGGTAATAAATAATAATACCTAATATAATGAGAGTGAAACACATTGCATATAGGTATACAAATATATTAGACTTGGGGGAGGCCTATATCCAGCAGTGAGGAGACAAAGGCTGATGATGTTGATGTCTAGTTGTAACCATAGACATAGGATCGTCGCCTCGTCGCTTATTCTATATCTATGGTTGTAACATATTTGGTCTAGCGGTTCAGTCTGTGGATTTAGACACGAAGGTACCTACTGGGTTCGATTCCTGGTCGGGACACATTTGAGTCGAGCTTGCCACTTATCATGATGGGCCTATCGTAAAATCGACTATCTATGCTACTTTAAAAGCAGGATTTCTGACCACACAGAAAGGGAAAACAATAATTGAATCAGAAGTAACCAGCTGGGGTTATGTTTGTTTACATTTTTTACTAATACTTTCTAGGTATAAAGTAATAATAAATTGGGCGTCTAAACTGAGCTTTTATTCAATTACAAAAAAGGTTGGGTTTGATCCCAAAACCCGACCCATATCTGTCCCAAGGATATATTTCTATTATTTTCGGAATAAGGTCCAAAAAGGGTCTGCCAATGGGGTAAAAGTAGGTACAGGACACATCTTACATACACTTGATCAGGACAATTTGATGTAATTAGTATTTTGATCGAAATCTGTCGTGTGGTATTTATTGGACAAAGACGGAGAGATGTCGGCACAGGAGAGAGGGAGAAGGGAAGAGACGCTTTATTACTTTATTATAACAATTGTAGACAACTTTACAAAAGTTGTCTGGATTTAGAGAAAAAAATGCTTTTCAAAGATGAATAAGTTAGTTTTTGACTTAAAGAATATAAAACTTCAATTGCTTCAAATGATAACATACAATGTCTATAGCACAAATTCGGCATTCCCAGACAAAAGTGGACAATCGCTACTAAAGGAAGGAATCAGTTGCCGGCTCAGCATCATACAGACATAGTTTGAGGCATTTGAGATAATTTTCGATAAATCGCTCGATGCTTCCTATAAGCTTTACATCAGCTTCCTATAAAATGGCAATATTTGCCTCACTCTGGCGTGTGCAGCTTGGTGGATATCAATTATTCAATGTCATCATCCCCAGAACGCAGAGTCCCTAGGACTCTAGGCTCTTCACTGTTGTAGATGGGTCTTCCAAAACATATTTATAATTTAGCCTCCTTTTATTTAATACAAATTAACGATTTTAAATTCAGTATTAGAAATAGGAACCGACAGCTTAACGTGGTGTCTGACTGAGGCACGGGAACGGTGTTCTTGTAAATCTTTGACAGATGTACGTATGAAAAGTGTATTTTTTATTGCTATATGCCGGGTTTAGAACCGCGACTTTTTATGATTTAAGAAAAGCGTCCTTACCATAAAGAAACCCAAAATTTATATTTTGTTCATAACATTCAATCATCACAGCCCTAACTAAACCTACACTGTTGGAGATGGGCTTTTATAGTTTTTGGAGATTTATAGATTTATTATTAGCCCACGTTGGCCAGAGGGATATTTTATGCACTTTCACCTAAATTAAAAATTTAGTTTTGTCCACATTTAATGCTAAGACATGTGACCTCAAAATACAACCGTAAGGGGCACGTGAGTTCATAGAGGTGGATGGACATTAGTCTCTACCATTATTATGCTAGCTAGTATGACATTATTTATACCACCTAAGCATGCTACAGTACGTACGGAACCCTCTATTGTCCATCAACAGTTCCATTTTGCCCCTTTTTAAAAAATACGGTTATAATTCTACAATTGTTATAAAGTAATAACAAAGCGTCTCTTGCCTTCTCCCTCTCTCCTGTGCCGAGATCTCTCCGTCCTTGTCCAATAAATACCACACGACATATTTTTCATCAAAATACTAATTACCTGTATAAAATTGTGGTGGTCAAGTGTATGGGACAGTAAGAAATGTCCTGTACCTACTTGTACCCCATTGGCAGAACCTTTTTCTCAAAATAATAGAAACATATCCTTGGGACAGATATGGGTCGGGATTTGGGATCAAACCCAACCTTTTTGGTAATTGAATAAAAGCTCAGTTAGACGCCCAATTTATTATTACTTTATACCTAGAAAATGTTAGTAAAAAATGTAAACAAACATTTACATATCGAACCCAAATACTAATTGACCAGCTTGTCACATTAATACATAGCAAGGGGATGTTAGGTAGGTACAAACATTTACATATCGAACCCAAATACTAATTGACCAGCTTGTCACATTAATACATAGCAAGGGGATGTTAGGTAGGTACAAACATTTACATATCGAACCCAAATACTAATTGACCAGCTTGTCACATTAATACATAGCAAGGGGATGTTAGGTAGGTACAAACATTTACATATCGAACCCAAATACTAATTGACCAGCTTGTCACATTAATACATAGCAAGGGGATGTTAGGTAGGTACAAACATTTACATATCGAACCCAAATACTAATTGACCAGCTTGTCACATTAATACATAGCAAGGGGATGTTAGGTAGGTACAAACATTTACATATCGAACCCAAATACTAATTGACCAGCTTGTCACATTAATACATAGCAAGGGGATGTTAGGTAGGTACAAACATTTACATATCGAACCCAAATACTAATTGACCAGCTTGTCACATTAATACATAGCAAGGGGATGTTAGGTAGGTACAAACATTTACATATCGAACCCAAATACTAATTGACCAGCTTGTCACATTAATACATAGCAAGGGGATGTTAGGTAGGTACAAACATTTACATATCGAACCCAAATACTAATTGACCAGCTTGTCACATTAATACATAGCAAGGGGATGTTAGGTAGGTACAAACATTTACATATCGAACCCAAATACTAATTGACCAGCTTGTCACATTAATACATAGCAAGGGGATGTTAGGTAGGTACAAACATTTACATATCGAACCCAAATACTAATTGACCAGCTTGTCACATTAATACATAGCAAGGGGATGTTAGGTAGGTACAAACATTTACATATCGAACCCAAATACTAATTGACCAGCTTGTCACATTAATACATAGCAAGGGGATGTTAGGTAGGTACAAACATTTACATATCGAACCCAAATACTAATTGACCAGCTTGTCACATTAATACATAGCAAGGGGATGTTAGGTAGGTACAAACATTTACATATCGAACCCAAATACTAATTGACCAGCTTGTCACATTAATACATAGCAAGGGGATGTTAGGTAGGTACAAACATTTACATATCGAACCCAAATACTAATTGACCAGCTTGTCACATTAATACATAGCAAGGGGATGTTAGGTAGGTACAAACATTTACATATCGAACCCAAATACTAATTGACCAGCTTGTCACATTAATACATAGCAAGGGGATGTTAGGTAGGTACAAACATTTACATATCGAACCCAAATACTAATTGACCAGCTTGTCACATTAATACATAGCAAGGGGATGTTAGGTAGGTACAAACATTTACATATCGAACCCAAATACTAATTGACCAGCTTGTCACATTAATACATAGCAAGGGGATGTTAGGTAGGTACAAACATTTACATATCGAACCCAAATACTAATTGACCAGCTTGTCACATTAATACATAGCAAGGGGATGTTAGGTAGGTACAAACATTTACATATCGAACCCAAATACTAATTGACCAGCTTGTCACATTAATACATAGCAAGGGGATGTTAGGTAGGTACAAACATTTACATATCGAACCCAAATACTAATTGACCAGCTTGTCACATTAATACATAGCAAGGGGATGTTAGGTAGGTACAAACATTTACATATCGAACCCAAATACTAATTGACCAGCTTGTCACATTAATACATAGCAAGGGGATGTTAGGTAGGTACAAACATTTACATATCGAACCCAAATACTAATTGACCAGCTTGTCACATTAATACATAGCAAGGGGATGTTAGGTAGGTACAAACATTTACATATCGAACCCAAATACTAATTGACCAGCTTGTCACATTAATACATAGCAAGGGGATGTTAGGTAGGTACAAACATTTACATATCGAACCCAAATACTAATTGACCAGCTTGTCACATTAATACATAGCAAGGGGATGTTAGGTAGGTACAAACATTTACATATCGAACCCAAATACTAATTGACCAGCTTGTCACATTAATACATAGCAAGGGGATGTTAGGTAGGTACAAACATTTACATATCGAACCCAAATACTAATTGACCAGCTTGTCACATTAATACATAGCAAGGGGATGTTAGGTAGGTACAAACATTTACATATCGAACCCAAATACTAATTGACCAGCTTGTCACATTAATACATAGCAAGGGGATGTTAGGTAGGTACAAACATTTACATATCGAACCCAAATACTAATTGACCAGCTTGTCACATTAATACATAGCAAGGGGATGTTAGGTAGGTACAAACATTTACATATCGAACCCAAATACTAATTGACCAGCTTGTCACATTAATACATAGCAAGGGGATGTTAGGTAGGTACAAACATTTACATATCGAACCCAAATACTAATTGACCAGCTTGTCACATTAATACATAGCAAGGGGATGTTAGGTAGGTACAAACATTTACATATCGAACCCAAATACTAATTGACCAGCTTGTCACATTAATACATAGCAAGGGGATGTTAGGTAGGTACAAACATTTACATATCGAACCCAAATACTAATTGACCAGCTTGTCACATTAATACATAGCAAGGGGATGTTAGGTAGGTACAAACATTTACATATCGAACCCAAATACTAATTGACCAGCTTGTCACATTAATACATAGCAAGGGGATGTTAGGTAGGTACAAACATTTACATATCGAACCCAAATACTAATTGACCAGCTTGTCACATTAATACATAGCAAGGGGATGTTAGGTAGGTACAAACATTTACATATCGAACCCAAATACTAATTGACCAGCTTGTCACATTAATACATAGCAAGGGGATGTTAGGTAGGTACAAACATTTACATATCGAACCCAAATACTAATTGACCAGCTTGTCACATTAATACATAGCAAGGGGATGTTAGGTAGGTACAAACATTTACATATCGAACCCAAATACTAATTGACCAGCTTGTCACATTAATACATAGCAAGGGGATGTTAGGTAGGTACAAACATTTACATATCGAACCCAAATACTAATTGACCAGCTTGTCACATTAATACATAGCAAGGGGATGTTAGGTAGGTACAAACATTTACATATCGAACCCAAATACTAATTGACCAGCTTGTCACATTAATACATAGCAAGGGGATGTTAGGTAGGTACAAACATTTACATATCGAACCCAAATACTAATTGACCAGCTTGTCACATTAATACATAGCAAGGGGATGTTAGGTAGGTACAAACATTTACATATCGAACCCAAATACTAATTGACCAGCTTGTCACATTAATACATAGCAAGGGGATGTTAGGTAGGTACAAACATTTACATATCGAACCCAAATACTAATTGACCAGCTTGTCACATTAATACATAGCAAGGGGATGTTAGGTAGGTACAAACATTTACATATCGAACCCAAATACTAATTGACCAGCTTGTCACATTAATACATAGCAAGGGGATGTTAGGTAGGTACAAACATTTACATATCGAACCCAAATACTAATTGACCAGCTTGTCACATTAATACATAGCAAGGGGATGTTAGGTAGGTACAAACATTTACATATCGAACCCAAATACTAATTGACCAGCTTGTCACATTAATACATAGCAAGGGGATGTTAGGTAGGTACAAACATTTACATATCGAACCCAAATACTAATTGACCAGCTTGTCACATTAATACATAGCAAGGGGATGTTAGGTAGGTACAAACATTTACATATCGAACCCAAATACTAATTGACCAGCTTGTCACATTAATACATAGCAAGGGGATGTTAGGTAGGTACAAACATTTACATATCGAACCCAAATACTAATTGACCAGCTTGTCACATTAATACATAGCAAGGGGATGTTAGGTAGGTACAAACATTTACATATCGAACCCAAATACTAATTGACCAGCTTGTCACATTAATACATAGCAAGGGGATGTTAGGTAGGTACAAACATTTACATATCGAACCCAAATACTAATTGACCAGCTTGTCACATTAATACATAGCAAGGGGATGTTAGGTAGGTACAAACATTTACATATCGAACCCAAATACTAATTGACCAGCTTGTCACATTAATACATAGCAAGGGGATGTTAGGTAGGTACAAACATTTACATATCGAACCCAAATACTAATTGACCAGCTTGTCACATTAATACATAGCAAGGGGATGTTAGGTAGGTACAAACATTTACATATCGAACCCAAATACTAATTGACCAGCTTGTCACATTAATACATAGCAAGGGGATGTTAGGTAGGTACAAACATTTACATATCGAACCCAAATACTAATTGACCAGCTTGTCACATTAATACATAGCAAGGGGATGTTAGGTAGGTACAAACATTTACATATCGAACCCAAATACTAATTGACCAGCTTGTCACATTAATACATAGCAAGGGGATGTTAGGTAGGTACAAACATTTACATATCGAACCCAAATACTAATTGACCAGCTTGTCACATTAATACATAGCAAGGGGATGTTAGGTAGGTACAAACATTTACATATCGAACCCAAATACTAATTGACCAGCTTGTCACATTAATACATAGCAAGGGGATGTTAGGTAGGTACAAACATTTACATATCGAACCCAAATACTAATTGACCAGCTTGTCACATTAATACATAGCAAGGGGATGTTAGGTAGGTACAAACATTTACATATCGAACCCAAATACTAATTGACCAGCTTGTCACATTAATACATAGCAAGGGGATGTTAGGTAGGTACAAACATTTACATATCGAACCCAAATACTAATTGACCAGCTTGTCACATTAATACATAGCAAGGGGATGTTAGGTAGGTACAAACATTTACATATCGAACCCAAATACTAATTGACCAGCTTGTCACATTAATACATAGCAAGGGGATGTTAGGTAGGTACAAACATTACATATCGAACCCAAATACTAATTGACCAGCTTGTCACATTAATACATAGCAAGGGGATGTTAGGTAGGTACAAACATTTACATATCGAACCCAAATACTAATTGACCAGCTTGTCACATTAATACATAGCAAGGGGATGTTAGGTAGGTACAAACATTTACATATCGAACCCAAATACTAATTGACCAGCTTGTCACATTAATACATAGCAAGGGGATGTTAGGTAGGTACAAACATTTACATATCGAACCCAAATACTAATTGACCAGCTTGTCACATTAATACATAGCAAGGGGATGTTAGGTAGGTACAAACATTTACATATCGAACCCAAATACTAATTGACCAGCTTGTCACATTAATACATAGCAAGGGGATGTTAGGTAGGTACAAACATTTACATATCGAACCCAAATACTAATTGACCAGCTTGTCACATTAATACATAGCAAGGGGATGTTAGGTAGGTACAAACATTTACATATCGAACCCAAATACTAATTGACCAGCTTGTCACATTAATACATAGCAAGGGGATGTTAGGTAGTACAAACATTTACATATCGAACCCAAATACTAATTGACCAGCTTGTCACATTAATACATAGCAAGGGGATGTTAGGTAGGTACAAACATTTACATATCGAACCCAAATACTAATTGACCAGCTTGTCACATTAATACATAGCAAGGGGGTGTTAGGTAGGTACAAACATTTACATATCGAACCCAAATACTAATTGACCAGCTTGTCACATTAATACATAGCAAGGGGATGTTAGGTAGGTACAAACATTTACATATCGAACCCAAATACTAATTGACCAGCTTGTCACATTAATACATAGCAAGGGGATGTTAGGTAGGTACAAACATTTACATATCGAACCCAAATACTAATTGACCAGCTTGTCACATTAATACATAGCAAGGGGATGTTAGGTAGGTACAAACATTTACATATCGAACCCAAATACTAATTGACCAGCTTGTCACATTAATACATAGCAAGGGGATGTTAGGTAGGTACAAACATTTACATATCGAACCCAAATACTAATTGACCAGCTTGTCACATTAATACATAGCAAGGGGATGTTAGGTAGGTACAAAACATTTACATATCGAACCCAAATACTAATTGACCAGCTTGTCACATTAATACATAGCAAGGGGATGTTAGGTAGGTACAAACATTTACATATCGAACCCAAATACTAATTGACCAGCTTGTCACATTAATACATAGCAAGGGGATGTTAGGTAGGTACAAACATTTACATATCGAACCCAAATACTAATTGACCAGCTTGTCACATTAATACATAGCAAGGGGATGTTAGGTAGGTACAAACATTTACATATCGAACCCAAATACTAATTGACCAGCTTGTCACATTAATACATAGCAAGGGGATGTTAGGTAGGTACAAACATTTACATATCGAACCCAAATACTAATTGACCAGCTTGTCACATTAATACATAGCAAGGGGATGTTAGGTAGGTACAAACATTTACATATCGAACCCAAATACTAATTGACCAGCTTGTCACATTAATACATAGCAAGGGGATGTTAGGTAGGTACAAACATTTACATATCGAACCCAAATACTAATTGACCAGCTTGTCACATTAATACATAGCAAGGGGATGTTAGGTAGGTACAAACATTTACATATCGAACCCAAATACTAATTGACCAGCTTGTCACATTAATACATAGCAAGGGGATGTTAGGTAGGTACAAACATTTACATATCGAACCCAAATACTAATTGACCAGCTTGTCACATTAATACATAGCAAGGGGATGTTAGGTAGGTACAAACATTTACATATCGAACCCAAATACTAATTGACCAGCTTGTCACATTAATACATAGCAAGGGGATGTTAGGTAGGTACAAACATTTACATATCGAACCCAAATACTAATTGACCAGCTTGTCACATTAATACATAGCAAGGGGATGTTAGGTAGGTACAAACATTTACATATCGAACCCAAATACTAATTGACCAGCTTGTCACATTAATACATAAGCAAGGGGATGTTAGGTAGGTACAAACATTTACATATCGAACCCAAATACTAATTGACCAGCTTGTCACATTAATACATAGCAAGGGGATGTTAGGTAGGTACAACCACTTACATATCGAACCCAAATACTAATTGACCAGCTTGTCACATTAATACATAGCAAGGGGATGTTAGGTAGGTACAAACATTTACATATCGAACCCAAATACTAATTGACCAGCTTGTCACATTAATACATAGCAAGGGGATGTTAGGTAGGTACAAACATTTACATATCGAACCCAAATACTAATTGACCAGCTTGTCACATTAATACATAGCAAGGGGATGTTAGGTAGGTACAAACATTTACATATCGAACCCAAATACTAATTGACCAGCTTGTCACATTAATACATAGCAAGGGGATGTTAGGTAGGTACAAACATTTACATATCGAACCCAAATACTAATTGACCAGCTTGTCACATTAATACATAGCAAGGGGATGTTAGGTAGGTACAAACATTTACATATCGAACCCAAATACTAATTGACCAGCTTGTCACATTAATACATAGCAAGGGGATGTTAGGTAGGTACAAACATTTACATATCGAACCCAAATACTAATTGACCAGCTTGTCACATTAATACATAGCAAGGGGATGTTAGGTAGGTACAAAACATTTACATATCGAACCCAAATACTAATTGACCAGCTTGTCACATTAATACATAGCAAGGGGATGTTAGGTAGGTACAAACATTTACATATCGAACCCAAATACTAATTGACCAGCTTGTCACATTAATACATAGCAAGGGGATGTTAGGTAGGTACAAACATTTACATATCGAACCCAAATACTAATTGACCAGCTTGTCACATTAATACATAGCAAGGGGATGTTAGGTAGGTACAAACATTTACATATCGAACCCAAATACTAATTGACCAGCTTGTCACATTAATACATAGCAAGGGGATGTTAGGTAGGTACAAACATTTACATATCGAACCCAAATACTAATTGACCAGCTTGTCACATTAATACATAGCAAGGGGATGTTAGGTAGGTACAAACATTTACATATCGAACCCAAATACTAATTGACCAGCTTGTCACATTAATAATAGCAAGGGGATGTTAGGTAGGTACAAACATTTACATATCGAACCCAAATACTAATTGACCAGCTTGTCACATTAATACATAGCAAGGGGATGTTAGGTAGGTACAAACATTTACATATCGAACCCAAATACTAATTGACCAGCTTGTCACATTAATACATAGCAAGGGGATGTTAGGTAGGTACAAACATTTACATATCGAACCCAAATACTAATTGACCAGCTTGT